>JAABKJ010075445.1:232214709-232376157 GCA_011634705.1 Andricus grossulariae
GATGAATTTTCAACTCAGAAGATTAATTTTCTACAAAGAAAAATTAATTTTCAACAAAATATATCAATTCTTAACCAAGCAGTCGAATTTTCGACAAAATACATAATTTTTTAATCATACAGTTGAATTTTCAATCAAGAAGATAAATTTTTTACAAAAAAAGACAAATTTTCAACAAGTTACATGAATTTTTAACTCAATAGGTTGAACAATGAATACGATGCTGGTCCAAATTTAATTTGATCAATTTTTAGTATTTTTTTTAATTAAGTAGTTAAATTTTAATTGAACAGAATTAATTTTTGATAAAAAAAAAATTTGCAAGAAAAAAGTTTAATTTCGTACCAAATCGTTTTACTTTTTACGTTCAATGTTTAATCAAGAATATTAGTTTTGTACCAAGAAAGAAAAATTTTTAAAGAAAATTCATGAATTTTTAAGCAAATAGTTGAGTTTTCGACTAAAAAGGATACATTTTTAACTGGAAACGATAAATTTACAATAAAAAATGGAACAGTTAGATTGAGTTTCCAACAAAAGAGGCGAATTTTTAAACAAAATATATGTTGTTTAAACAAAATAAATTAATTTTCAACAAAAAAGATGAACTTTTAACCCAATAGTTACATTTTTGACTTAAATTATGCATTTCCAACAAAAAAATGAATTATTATTAAATTAGTTCAATTTGTAACCCAAAAGGCAAATTTCCAACAAAAACGGTGAATTTTCCACGACAAATGACTTTTTGACTGAATTGTTAAAATTTTTACAACGTACATTATTTTTTAAATAAACAATTTAATATTTGAACAAAAACATGAATTTTTAACCAAGAAGATTAATTTTCTACTAAAAAAAACTAACATTCAACACAATACATAGATTTTCAACCAAGTAGTTGAATTTTTAACGAAAAAAATATAAATTTTCAAACAAAAAACGGATAGTTACATTTTCAATTTTGAAAATTGGATAAAAAAAAACAGATTTTCAACAAAAACAGGAAATTTTCGAAAACAAAAAAAAATTTTTTTTTACAAAATTGGTAAAATTTTTACAAGTAAATTAATTTTTAACCAAATAATTAAATATTTGAATCTAAAACATAAATTTTCAACCAAGAAGATTAATTTGCTACCGAAAAAGAGGAACTCTCAACAAAACACATGAATTTTCCACCAAGTGGTTGAATTGTCAAATAAAAAATATTAATTTTCGAACAAAAATAATAAAGCCACATTTTCAACTGAAAAAGAATAAATTTTTAACAAAAAAAAACCAAACAGTTGAATTTTCAATCAAGAATATTAGTATGATTTATGAGAACTTTAAATAGAAAGGATTTCAAATCTTTCGAAGCATTCAGATTATTTGCATGGATTCCAAAGAATTTCTAATATATTTCAATAAATTGAAAGCATTCCGAAGGTTTTGAAATATTTTTGGTGATTTTCATAGATTTTAAGGAATTTTCAGTAAATTTCAATCAATTGATTAGATTAAAAATTATTTGCAATATCTTCAGGCATTCTAAACGATTTCAAAGATGTTTTAATTGATTTCAATAATTTGAAAGGATTTCAAAGAATTTTAAATCTTTTAGGGAATTTTCAAAAATTCAAAGGAATTTTCAATAGAATTGAATAAATTGAAGGGGTTCCAAAGGATATGAAATATTGCACAGTATTTTAAAGATTCCAAGAAATTCAAAAAATATATTTGAAAATTGATATATATTAGTTTATTTTCATAGATTCCAAGGAATTTTCAATCGATTTTAATCAAATAAAACCATTTCAAAAGTTTTGAAATATTTTCAGTCAATTTCATAGATTTGAAGGAATTTTCAATATATTTTAATAAATTAAAGGGATTTCAAAGAATTTGTAATATTGGGGTAAAATTTGTTATGCTATAGTATTGCTTCTTTGTTGTCGGTGGCTATGAAAATTAAACAATGAGGAAATTTAATTTTTTTAACAACTATGATGGAATATCTTCTTTCTTATATTTTCCTACACAGAATGTATCCTATTGACAATTCAATAATATATTTTTCTTACACAAAATATTTGCCACATAGAGGATATACTACACAGAATTCAATAGTAGTTACTTTATTTTAAAAATATTTTGCAAAACATTGTACACAAAATTTCTAGGTCTAAATTCAGTAAATAAAATACTTTTTACAACAAGTAGATCTTACATAGTCAGAGAAAAAGTTGCCTGAAACAATATCATCGTCTTTTTTCCTGTTTTGTTTTAAAAATTACTCAATTTACAGTATTTAAATTTCGCGCGAAAATGTATTAGAAAGGGCGCTAAATTTAAATTATAAAATTAGTTTAATAGAAAAGATATTTTTGCATAAAACAAGACAGAATTTAAAACAAAAATATATTTATTCTCTGATCAAGCATAAATGCTGAATTTATTTCTGTATGAATAGTCGCTAAGGTAGCATCAAAACCTTAAAATACTAGTGTACTTGAGAACTATACGCTTCGGGTCATCATAAACAATTATTCTCAACATTATTAGTATTAATTATTTTTAACCGACCGCGACTTTTTCAACTGCGCACGTACCGAAAAGGGCGGGTCTATTTGAACTTATAAAATAGACAAATGTAATATTTCATTTATAATAAATGATTTAAAGAAATTAGGTACTTCTTTGATTAAAATAAATTAATCTTGTTAAAAGTAAAAAAAGGTTTTAAAATATTTATCTGTATCAATTATGATAATATTTACTGATTTCAAATGGACCCGCGCTTTTCGGTACATGAGCAGTTGAAAGACGCGATTCGCCCCAAAAAAAGGTTTATTTTAGTTTTAAAACACGTTGAATATTGTTAGGAAAAGTTTTTCAAGAAAGAAAATACAATATTTTGAACTAATGCTCATTTGTACATACTACCAGGCAATTTCAGATGAATTTGAGCAAATAATATCGAAAAACAAGACCTATGAAACATCACGCGAGTGGTGTCTTACATGACCTTCAATCGAGTCAAACCAACGTAAGTTTACATTTAATAATTATTTCTAAATTAATTTATATTTACCAAAAAAAATTCATAGAAAACCAATACTTATTTTATTAATTGATAAACATGAAAAAAATTTTCTTTTCCAGTAGACGAACTAAAACCATTAATGTTAAAGCGACTACGTGAGTGAAATATGATTCTCGAGCAAACCTTATCAACATTTTTGGTTGAAATAAATAAATAAATTTGACAGTTTCAAATTTTAAAGAAATTATAGTTTGTAAATTTATCTTTCTATGTTGAAAATTCAACAATTTAGTTAAAATTATACTGTTTTGTTAGAAATTAAATTATTTTGTTGAAAATCCGTCTTCTGGGATTTAAAATTCATCTTTTATGGTAGAAAAGTAATATTTTTTGTTCAAAATAAATAAAGAAAGTGACATTTAAAATTTTTTTTAAAATACAGTTAGTAAATTTATCTTTCTGCTTTGAAAATTCAAAAGTTTGATTGAAAGTTCAACTATGCAGTTTGTTGAAAATTTAATTATTTTATTAAAAATTAACTGTTTCGTCGAAATAAATAAATTTGACATTTATAAGTTTGAAAAAAATACAGTTTGACAATTCATCTTTCTAGGTTGAAAGTTCAACAATATGGTTAAGAATTCAACTAGTTGGTTGAAATAAATACATAAATTTGACAGTTTTAAATTTAAAAAAAAATCGTTAGTTTGTTTAAAAATTCATCTCTCTAGGGGTTGAAAATTCAACAATTTGATTGAAAGTTCAACTATTTAGTTTGTTAAAAATTGAACTGTTTTGTCGAAAATGCATCCTTTTCGATTGAAACTTCATCTTTTATGACAGAAAAATAATTGTTTTTGTTTAAATAAATAAATAAATTTGAAATTTTTTAATTCTTAAAAAATCTACATTTTGAACATTTATCTTTCTATATTGACAATTTAACAATTTAGTCAAAATTAAACTGTTTTGTCAAAAATTAAATTATTTTTTTAATAATTGAACTGTTCTGTTGAAAATTCGTCTTGTTGGATTGAAAATTCATCTTTAATGGTAGAAAAGCAATCATTTTTGGTTGAAATAAATAAATAAATTTGACAGTTTCAAATTTTAAAGAAATTATAGTTTGTAAATTTATCTTTCTATTTTTCATTTAAGATTGTAACCATTTCATTTTTGGTAGAAAATTCGTCTTCTTCGTTGAAAATTCATCATTTTAGGTTAAAATTGATCTTTTTTGGTAAAAATCTAATTTTTTCAATTAAAAATGTAACTATTTAATTTTTGGTTGAAATTGTTTTTTTGTTTGTTTACAATTCAACTACTTGGCTGAAAATTGACGTCTTTTTTTTAAATTCGCCTGTTTTGACAGAAAATTAATCTTTTTGGTTGAAATTTTTTTTATTGATAATTCGATTTCTTGATTCAAAGTTGAACTTGGTTCAAAATTAATTTTTTTTTAGTTGAAGATTCATAGTTTTTTTTAATAAAAATTGATCTCTTTTGGTAAAAAATTTTTTTTTTTCATTTAAGATTGTAACTATTTCATTTCTGGTAGAAAATCAGTATTTTGGGTTGAAAATTCATCACTTGAGGTCAAAATTGATCTCTTTTAGTAAAAAAAAACTATTTTTTTTAATTGAAAATGTAACTTTAAATGTTTAGTTGAAAATTTGTCTTTTCTTATTGAAAATTCAACTAATTGCCTGAAACCTTACGTCTATTTCTTTTAAATTCATCTGTTTTGGCAGAAAATTAATCTTTTTGGTTGAAAATTCATCTTTTTTTATTAAAAATTCGATTTCTTGGTTGAAATTTGAACAACTTTGTTGAAAATTAATTATTGTTTTTTGGTTGAAGATTCATAGTTTTTTTAAAATGAAAATTGATATCTTTTGGTAAAAAACGAATTTTTTCAATTAAAAATGTAACTATTTCATTTTTGGTTGAAAATTTTATGTTTTTTTGTTTAAAATTCAACTACGTGGCTGAAAATTGACGTCTTTCTTTTAAATTCGTCTGTTTTGACAGAAAATTAATCTTTTTGGTTGAAATTTTTTTTTATTGAAAATTCGATTTCTTGATTGAAAGTTGAACCCCTTCCCCTCATTACCTCTCTTTTCTCCTAATTCTCCTACCCCAATTGCCTCAAGTCCCATACTTTCCCGTTCTTAATTTTCCCTACGTCCACAAGTTACCTTCCCCTTATCTCTTCTCATTTTCGCTTACATCCCCTACTTATTATACGTTCCTGTCACTCATTTCCCCTCAGTTTCCCTTCTCCACATCCCCTACTTTCTATTCCCTCATTACTCCTCACTTGGCCTAGTGCCCTTCCCCTCGTTACCCCTCAATTCCCCTGGTGACCTTCCCCTTGTTACTCAATTCCCCAGCTCCATCTGTACTTTCTCTCACTCCCCCACCCCTTATTTTACCTAATATACCCTACTTCCTCTCCCCTCAGTTCTCTTTCCTTATTTCCCTTCACACTTTCCCCTTTCCTTTCCCCTCATTGTCCCTGAATTCTCTTAGTACCCTTCTCCTCGTACCTCTCACTTTCCCCAGTGCCCTACCCCTCATTACCTATCTTTTCACCTACTTTCCCTCTCCCAATTTCCCCTAAGACCCATACTATCAATTTTCTAATTTTCCCCTTCTTGCCGTAGTTACCCTTTTCTCATCTCTCCTCATTTCTCCTCACATCCCCTACTTCTTCTAGATTCCTTTCACTCATTTCACCTCAATTTTCCTTCTCCACGTTCCCTAGTTCCCCTTCCCTCATTACTCTTTACTTCCTCTAGTGCCCGTCCCCTCGTTCCCCTCTTATACTTCCTTCCTCTTATTACCTCTCTTATTCCCTTCTTCCCCTCCACTAATTTCCCCTAAGACCTCTACTTTCCCTTTTCTAATTGTCCCTACTACCCCAAGTTACCCTCCCCTCATATTTCCTCATTTCTCCTTACATCCCCTACTTCTACGCCCCTGTCACTCATTTCCCCTTAATTTCCCTTCTCCACATCCCCTACTTCCTCTTCCCTCATTACTCTTCGCTGCAATTTTCCAGCATTATTATTGAAATTAATAATAAATTGTTTAAACATATAAGACTGTCCATATTAATTATTACCTCACCCTAATTAAAAATTTGACAAAAAGCGAACATTTTTCAAAATCTTTTATAAACGAAACAAAACAGTACTTGAGGTACAAATTTTTAAATTTATTAATCTATTTTAAACAACAAAATGTCTTTTATACTATATGTAAAACATGGCCTTTTAACAAAATACTTGAATTTACAACAAAATAATTAAATGTTTAACATAATATTTGCATTTTCAACCTAAAAAGATAAACTCCCAACAAAAAGTGTCATAGTTTATATTTCAATCAAAAAATATGAAATTTATTTAAAAAAAAGCCTTTAAAACCAAAAGGACGAATTTTCAACAAATAAAGATTTTTCACTTAAGAAAGACAATTTTACCTAAATTGTTGAACCTTCAAGCCAAAAGACGAATTTTCTCTACAAACATTTAATTTGCAAACAAAAAATATGACTTCCACTAAACAGTTAAATTTTTAACCAAAGACTTAAGCCTTCAATAAAAAAAATTTTTTTTTTAACAATGTGGTTAAACTTTTACCCAAGTAGTTGAATTTTCAATGTAACGAGATTAATTTTCAACAAAATAGTTAACTTTCAACCAAAGATATGAATTTTCAACTAAAAATATAACTCTTAAAAAATGATTTCTTAACCCAAAAAGGATGATTTTTTAACAAAATTGTTGGATTCTCTACAAAATAGTTGCATTTTTATCCAAAAAAGATCAAATTTCTCTTAAAACGGATTAATTTTTATTTAAGAAGAAAACAAATTTCTTTAAATAGTTGAATTTTCATCCAGAAAAGATTCCAGCTGACTTTTCATGATTAAAATATAAATATTTTAACAAAAAATAAGTTTCTACGAACAAAATTGGATTTTTCATCCAAAATCAGTTTATAAAAAAATGTAACTGTTCAATTTTTAAAGTTTCTAGCTTAAATTTGTTTAGAAAGATATAATTATGAAAAAAATTTAATTCAATGATTGATTCTTTAATTTAGAGCATTGAAAATGATAACGTAGATTTAAATGTCTGAAAGTGAATCTGAATATTTGATCTCTACAATTTATAAAAGTCTAAAATTTTTTAATTTGGCAGTTTAACTGCATTTAATTAAAAATTTTTCAGTTGAAATGTGTTAGTAGTAAAATTTTGGAATTAAAAAACTTTTAAACTTCAATTTTATAAGTTTAAAGTTCAAGAGTTGCACTTTGAGTGCTTTAATTCGCAGCTCAGTTTTTATTACTTCAAATGGAAAATTTTGTAATTTTAGAGTTCGAAATTTTTAATTTCATTGACCGTGAAAAATGTTCACGAACCGGGAAATGACCGGGAATTTTTTTCCGAAGATTTCAAAATATTTCAATATATTTAAAAGCTTTTATAATATATAAAAGGATTTTGAACATTTAAAAATGATTGAACGCATTTCAAAGACTTAAAAAGGGTTTGCACACTGGATTTAAAAGATTTCACAACAATTTCACAAAGATTTTGAAACTTTCAAAACATTTAAAGGATTTCGAAGGTTTGAAAAAAAGTACAGTATACTAGATTTGCAATAATTTCAAAGATTTGAAACGATTTCAAAATGTTTCAAAATATTTTAGAAGATTTCCAAAGATTTCACAAAGATTTCAAAGATTAGAAAAAGGTTTGACACTAGATTTAAGAAATTTTACAACAATTTCACAAAGATTTTGAACATTTTATACAAATTTCAAGGATTTGAAAAGGCTTGTAGACAAGATTTCAAAGATTTCGAATATTTCACAAAAATTTTTAAACTTTCAAAAGATTTCAAGGATTTTAAAGATTTTAAAAAGGGTACCACTACACCAATTTTGACATTTCAGAAAAAGCGCAACTTTCTAGCCTTATTCTAAGAGAAGATAGTTATAAACTATAATAAGAGAATATATAGTTATAAATAATAATCAATTATATAAGCTATTATGTTTTTTAATTTTGATTAATTATTACCTTACTCTGATTGAAAAATTGGAAATTAAAAAAAAAGATTAATTCAATGAATCCAATACTCTCACCACCCCTTAATTTTTTCGAAACAATAAAAAATATAAACAATTTTTTTTAGTAAAAAAATGGACATTTATGGGTTCCGCCAACCCCATCAAGTTTAACAGCTATTTTCCATAAAAAGAAGACGCTTTTGTACGTTTTGGATAGAATCTTAAATATTAGGCTATAAAGCCATAGAATTCAAATAAAAAACTTTTTGAATTTCAACCCCGTAAGCCTATTTTATAAGGTCTCGAAAAAACTCCCATAGGTAAAAAAATGGATTTTGTGAATTTTTGGCGCTAATTCTTATTTTTTGCGGTTTGTTGTGGAAGAATTTGTTTTTAATATATAAAATATTACCTTCTACTGAGAGGCAGATTTTTTCATTTTTAAACAAATTATTATTGTCTATAGCAATTTTCTCTTAGCATAAAGGCAGAAGGTCTCTTCAAATAATGCTAAGAAGTTGCTAAAAATTAAAAAAAAAACGCAACTTTCTATCATTATTTAGGAGAATATTGTTATAAATAAAAAATAATTGTTTAAAAAATTATTCTTGACAGAGTTAAATGTCTATTCGTTTGATATAATCGAAAAGTTGAAAAATTCAGAAAAACCCGCGACTTTCTACCTCTATTCTAAGAGAAAATCTCTATAAACAATAATAAATTGTTTATAAAAATAAAAAAATCTAATTATTAATAGCAAGTTATATTTTATGTATTAGAAACAATTAGTACAAAACTAACGCAAAAAAAGGAATTTGCCATTTAACTAATTCATTTTTGGTCGAAAATTCATCCTTTTTAGTTAAAAATTTAAATAATTAGAGAAAAATTCCTGTATTTTGTTGAAAATTACATTATTTTGTTTAAAATTTGTCTTTTATAATAGAAATTATTCTCTTTTGGTTCAGAACTGAACTATTGTGTTGAAAAATCGTTTTTCTTTTCTTTAAAAAATTATTTTTTAACTAAAAATTCAACTAATTCATTTGGGTCGAAAATTGATACTTTTCATTTGAAAATTCATGTATTTTGTTGAAAATTAAATTATTTTGTTGAAAAATCATTTTTCATAGTACAATATAATCTCTTTGGTTGAAAAATCGTTTTTCTTTTCGTTTAAAATTAATTTTTCAACTAAAAATTCAAGTAGTCCATTTTTTGTCGAAAATTGAACCTTTTTAGTTGAAAATTTGTATAAAAATTCATGTATTTTGTTGAAAATTAAACTATTTTGTTTAAAATTCGTTTTTTATAGTAGAAATTAATCTCTTTTGGTTGAAAAATCAACTATTTTGTTGAAAAATCGTTTTTCTTTTTGTTCAAAATTAATGTTTTAACTAAAAATTCGATGTATTTTGTTGAAAATTAAATTATTTTGTATAAAATTCGTCTTTTAAAGTAGAAATTAATCTCTTTTGGTTCAAAATTTAACTATTTTGTGAAAAAATCGATTCTCTTTTCCTTCAAAATTAATTTCTTAACAAAAATTTAACTAATTCATTTAATTGGTCGAAAATTTATCCTTTTCAGTTAAAATTTTGGATAAAAATTCATGTATTTTGTTTAAAATTAAATTATTTTGTTTGAAATTCGTCTTTTACAGTAGAAATTAATCTCTTTTGGTTTAAAAATCGCTTTTCTTTTCGTTTAAAATTAATTGATTAGCTAAAAATTCAACTTATCCATTTTTGGTCGAAAATTTATCCTTGATATTTTCAAACCGAAAATATGTTTTTTCAACAAAAAAGTTTATTATATACCAAATAGTTGAATTTTCTACAAAATAGTTACATTTTATATCCAACTGTTGAATTTTCAATCTAAAAAGACGAATTTTCTACAAAACAGTTCAATTTTCAACCCAAAAATATTCATTTTCAACTAAAATGGTGAATCTTCAAGAAAAAAACTGAATTTTCAAGAAAGTAGTTCAATTTTCAACCAAGCAGTTGAATTTTTAAACAAAAGATGACTTTTTAACAACATAGTTTGACTTTCAACAAAATAGTTGATTTTTTAACGAAATTGTGGAATTTTTTTCGAAAAGGATGCTTGTTAAAACAAGAAGATTAATTTTCTACAAAAAAAGACGAATTTTCAAAAAAAAAAACATCAATTTTCAAATTTAATTATCTACCAAACAGCTAAATTTTCATAAAATTAGTTCAATTTTTAACCAAGTATTAGAATTTTTAACCAAAAATATGACTTTTCAACCAGCTAGTTAAATTTTATACTCAATTATTGAACATTGAAACTGAAAAGACGAATTTTCTATAAAACAATTCAATTTTCAACCCGAAAATATGAATTTTCAAAAAAAAAAGGTATTTTTCAACCAAAAAGTTGAATTTTTTTACTAAAACAATTTAATTTTTTAACCAAAAAGACGAAATTTCTATAAATTACTTGAATTTTCAACTGCAGAGAATGATTTTTTAAACATATTTTTCGACAAAAGAAGAAATCTTGTATCAAATTGCTCAATTTTTAAACCAAAAATACGAATTTTCTACAAGACAATTAAATTTTTTACGCAATTGTTCAATTTTCCACCCAAAATGATGAATATTCAAAAAAATAGTTGAATTTTCAAATAAAGAGAATGATTTTTTAACCAATTTTTCGACAAAAGAATTAATTTTGTACCAAATTTCTAAAATTACTAAACATTACATTTTTGGGAATATTGCGATATATTTGATTACTTATTAAATTATTATTCACGAGGGATACATATTTAATATTGTTTATATCATATTTTTATTTTAGATTTTAATATGAAACATATAAAATAGATTTTTAAATGAAAAACCTAACTAAAGAAATCCACTGTTAAAACAAAAATTTCAAAAGGCGATACAAATTGATATGTTCACCAACACAGAAGGTAACAAGCTCTTTTTTTTAAAGTAATTAGGTACTGCAAAATAGGTAGGTAAATTGCCAATGTCACTTAATTGAAAAATACCAGAATCAATTTGAGGTCTGATTCAAAAGATTTCAACAAATTGAATTTATTAAATTCGTTTTAGTCCGAAAATATTGAAATTTCCACATTATTATTGTTGTCGATTTTCCTTATTGGCCCTTGAATTTAATAATTATTTCGCGGAATTGAAGTGGTGAAAAATAGCGTTATTTTTTTTAAATTTAAAACCTTGAGGTTGTATGATTTGATATTTTATTTCGAAGTTGTCTGCTTCGTCTTTACATATTATTAGTAATGGAGGTTTTATTAACCTCTTTCCCGTAAGATAAAATACACAAATAGCAAGCTCACTGCTTTATTATTTTCAAATGATATTTGTTTATCAATTTTTTTCATACCGTTTTACGAAATAATGATTAACCATAAATTTGTAGTTCTTTCTTGGATGAACACCTACATTTTTTTGTAGCTTGTATCGTTTGTCCAAAAATTTAATTTTTTAAAAATATTATTTTACTACGATTAAAACAAAAACTACGCGTCTCATGCAAAAATGATTGATAACAAATTTGTAACTCTTTTTCCGCTAAACAACTTTTGTCTATTTTTTTTGTAGCTTGTGTAGTTTGTCAAAAAATTTAATTTTTCATTTGAAATGTTATTTTTACGATGAAATCAAAAACATTTTCAATTTCCCCATTATCTTATATTGATAAATATTATTTGGCTATGTGTACTGGTTTCAAAGCATCCACACGTGAATATTTTATTGTTTTGCATAATAAATTGTTGTATTTTTTCTTCGAATGATGTTCCCGCACAATATACTTAAGATTTCAATATACTTCCTTTTTTGCATCATAGGAAATTAAATATTATTGCGGGCAGCTGACTCATAAGTTGAGTAAGTGTGCGCGTCTCAAAACTCTGACATGTTACGCAACAGCGAATGACCTGATTGATCAGGATTTTGGCTCCAATGATCCAATATCTTGTCAACACTTGGCTCAGAGTCACCTGCTGGCCTCCATGGAATATGAGGGTGTATGCTTGTAAGACGATTGAATACGAAAGTTGATCTCATATCAGCAGTATAATAGGGCGTTTTTCCTCAAAGCTCCGTACAGAATTCTGGAGATGACCTCTTACTCTCAGGATTCCATGACCGTCCAGGGAAGCATGCAGTTTCAAAAGCTCACTCTTCCTTGAGATCTTTTTTTCATGCTGCAGGGTCATGCATGCGGCCTGATAATAACAAAGCTGAGCATACTTGAGCCAAAAATTTGGACATTCTGCCAATTCCTTCGTCGTAAGATAGGTTTCCACTGATACGTGGTTAGTAGACAAGAGGCTGCAGAACCTGTAGGTATAGGCTGTCACTCGAATCAGTTTTTGCAAGGAGCAATATCGACTAGAAAGTTCTTGAATGTAAGACAAGGTTGCAATGTTCACCTTGATGTTCATCTTATTGGTTTCTAGTATTTCTTGTGTCTCTTGATCCACAAACTTGATAGGTCACCCGATTGTCTGTGGCCAATTATTTGGTGAGTCAGTCGATCAGTTGAGCCCAGGTCACCAGAGAGATGCATTCTTCAGCTCATTCGAGTCAAAACTTCTAGCTACGCAATCAGTAGGTTTTTAATGCTTAAAGTTTCTAAAATTATTGTCTAAATTTAAAATGACAATAATTGAAAAAAAAAAAATATATATATTTTTGGATGAAATTTTCTTTTAATTATTGTTATTTTTAATTCATACAATAATTTTAGAAACTGTAAACATTGAAAATAATTTTTTATACAAATATTCAATTATTGCATTCTTAATAAATTAATAATATTTATTAAAAAACCATTTTTTTAATTGTTTCAATTCGGCAATTTTCTAGTTCGTATATTTCCAAGTAACAATAATTTTAGAATACTTAAACATTAAAAATCATTTTTTAAATAAAAATATTTGATATTTGTATTTTTAATAAATAAATAATATTTATTTAAAAAACACTATTTTTTTAATGATTAAATTCAGGTATTTTATAATTCGGGAATCTTCTAGTTCGGATATTTTATAATTCGTCAAATAAAATTCCCCACACTGTAAAATTCTCGAATAATAAGATTATCCAATTGGAAAATTCCCAACAGTTTGTAATATTACCGAATTTGAAAATTCCCGACAGAAAATTGCCGAATTATAAAATATTCGAATTAGAAAATTCCCAAATTTAAACAATTAATAAAAAATTTAGAAATATTATTTATTTATTAAAAATAAAGTTATCAAATATTCTGATCAAACAAAAATATTTTGCATGTATAAAGTTTCTAAAATTATTGTTTGAATTTAAAATAATAATTTTTTTTTTTTTTAATAATTGTTCAAATTCGGAAATTTTCTTGTCAGGATATTTTATAATTCGTCAATTTTCTGTCGGGGATTTTGGAGTGTCGGAATTTTATTTTTTGGGATTTTTCAGTCGTCCTGTTACAAATTCTGGAATAATAAATTTGCCCTCAATTTATAATATTACCGAATTTTAAACTTCCCGAATAATAAAATACCGGAATTCAACAATTAAAGTAATTCATATTTTTGATTAAGAAAAGTTATTATTCTTTAGTTAAAAAGAAACTTTATTTGAAAATCAAGGAAAGATGAATTCTCTACGAAAAATTTAATTGTTGATATTTCAACAAAAAAGGAGTTTAATTTTTAAAAAATTGTATTTTTAACCAAAAAAACTACCTTTCTACTAAAAAAGAGGAATTTTCAAGAAATACATAAATTTTCAGTAAACTATTTGAATTTTAAACCAAAAATAATAATTTTTCAGCAGAAAAGACGAATTTTTAAGACAAATTACATACATTTTTAACCAAATAGTGTAATTTTCAACCAAGAAGTTTAATTTGCTACTAAAGAAAGAATTTTTCAACAAATTCCGTAATTGGTCGACTAAATAATAATTTGAACAATGGATGTGATGTTAGTCCAAATAAAAAAAATCCAGAAATGGACTCGTTAAATTTTAAATTATGAGAATTAATTTTCAATAAAAAAACGAATTTTCTACAAAACTATTTAATTTTGTACCAAACAGTTAATTTTTTTTACCAAATTTTGGAATTTTCACCGAAGAAAATTAATGTCCTACCAGAAAAGGTGAATTCTCAACAAAAAATGTAATAGTTGACATTTCAACAAAAAATGAAATAGTTGATATTTGAACAACAAAAATGTTTAATTTTTAAAAAAGTTGCATTTTAAAGAAAAAACTGGGTTTCTATTAAAAAAGACGAATTTTCGAAAAATACATAAATTTTTAACAAACTCGTTAAATTTTTAATCAAAAAGAATAATTTTCTACCAGAAAATACGATTTTTTTGAACAAATTACATTAATTTTGAACTAAATAATTTGAAAAATGGATGTGATATCAGTCCAAATCAAAAATTCAAAAAGGAGAATTAATTCTCAACCAAAAAAAAGACGGGTTTCCTACAAAACAATTTAATTTTGTACCAAATAGTTGAATCTTTAAAATTATTCAAATTTTTCGCGAATTTTTATTTTATTTCTGCATAATTAAAAAAATTGTCTTAAAATCTTTCAGATTCTTCTTGGACAATTTTAGAAATCTTTTGAAATTTTTTGAAATCTTTTCAAATATTCGCTTGAAATTAATTTTTCAAAATGAAAAATTATTTTAATTGTTCCTAGGAATCTAAAGAATTTTTTTTATTTTCATGAAACCTTCCAAAATTCTTAATATATCTTATAAGTTTTTATTATTTTCGAATCGTTCCATCATTAGTTGAAAACAATTTTTTTTCAGAATTTAATTATTTTTTAACATTTTTTTTATAATAATATTAATCTTCTTGGTGATTGATTCCCCTTTTTGTTATAAAATTCAACTATTAGTTTGAAAATTCGATTCAAAATTAAAATATTTGGTTGAAAATTCAAGTATTTTGTTAAAAATTATTATTCTTATTATTTTTTTCTAGAAAATAATTCTTTTTGGTTAAAAAATCATTTCTTGGGTTGAAAATGAGCTTTTTCATTGAAAATTAATTTTTTCAAATAAAAATTTAACTACATTTTTTTTGAAATTTTTTTTTCAAAAATTTTGTTTTTTATGTTTTTGTTTGGTAGAAAATGCATTTTCTTGATTGAAAATTTAACTTTTTCGTTGGAAATTTATTTTATTTGCTTGAAAACTTATTTCTCTAACTGAAAATAAAATTATTCTATTTTTTGTTGAAAATTCATCTATTTTGTTGAAAATTGGTCTTTTTCCTGGTAGAAAATTAACCTTTTTCGTCAAAAAATTCATTAAAAATTAAAATATTTGGTAAAAATTGCATGTATTTTGTTAAAAATTATTATTTTTTGATAGAAAATTAATCATTTTGGTTGAAATTTCATTTCTTTGGTTGAAAATTAGTTTTTTCATTGAAAATTAATTTTGGTAAGTAAAAATGTTTTTATTAGAGATAATTAATTTTTAATTAAAAAAACGAATTTTCTACCGAGCATTTGAATTTTCTATCAAAATGTTGATTGTTCAAGCCTAAAAGACGAATTTTTTACAAAAAAATCAAATTTTCAACAAAAAAGTTAAATTTTTCTCATAAAAAAATTAATTTGTAACCAAAAAAAAAAAACAAATTTTTATCAAAGTAGTTCAATTTTTAACTTAATTCAAAGAATTTTTGACGAAAAATATGAATCAAAAATGGAATAGTTAAATTTTCAGTTAAAAAAAAAACTAATATACTAATAGTAAGAAAAATTTAACTTAAAAAGACACATTTTCAACCAAAAATTAAATAGTTGAATTTTCAGTAAAAAGAATTTTTTTAAACGACAACAAAATTAACGAAACGAACCGAAAATAAGAATTTTCAAATAAAAACGATCAACTTTTAATAAAAAATAGAATAGTTAAATTTTCATAAAAAATTTTCAATAAAAAAAAAACGAATTTTCTACAGAACAGTTGAATTTTTTACCAGAATGTTGGATTTTCGAACCAAAAAGACAGATTTTTCACAATAAAAATAGAATTTTCAACAAAAGAGTTATATTTTTCAAAAAAAAGAACTAATTTTCAACCAAAAAAATCGAATTTAAAAAAAAATAGTAAAATTTTCAACAGAGAATTAAATTTTTAACTAAAATGACGAATCTTCAACAAAAAAAAAATTAATTTTTAACAAGGTAGTTCAACTTTTGTCAAAATAATTTAATTTTCTATCAAAAGAGATGAATTTTTAAGCCAAAAGATGAATGTTCAACAAAATGTTTAAATTTTTAACCAAAAAAATTTTTTTAACAACAAAAAAAGCAATTTCAATAAAATTTGGAATTTTCAAATAAAAACGATGACTCTTTAACAAAATTATTGAATATTCGACAAAATAAATAAGTTTTCATATACACTGTCTAATTCAAAAACATAATAATGCATTCCATTTCTTAATATTTTCTCTACAATAAAATGAAAGTAATCAATTTTTAACTTTTCAGTCTTTGTTTCATCTTTTTCTATTATACTAAAACTAGAAAAAGTATCATGTCCTGTTAACTTTACTTCTGGTTTTGTAAATGTTTTGTCTTGCAGTTTTTTTACAATAACATTAAGTTTTTCTTCTAATAGCTCATCTTGTATATTAAAATCTAAATGAGAGTGTACTTTATTAAATTCGCATTCCAATTCTAATGCAAGATTTTTGTATTTCTCAACAAAGTGGTTAAAATATTTTTTCATTTTTTTAGCCCAATAAATATGAAACAATTCTATAGAAAATAAACTATTAAGTCAATTATATTTGATTTAAGTAAAAATAGTCATGTTGTTCTTTTGAAAAAAATTGATTTTATAAAAAATAAAAAAAAATATCTTTTTCAAATGATATTAAATTTGTATAGTACGAAAAATTTTTAATCAAAAAAGAATAATCAGTAGCCAGAAATGTTCTAGAGAGTTGTGCATTTGGAAAAGATATATTATTTAAGCTAAAATCATTATTAAAAAGGACGATAAGCATATTATGTGAATAGAGTGTGTAGACTGATAAATGAATATTACTATTGGTGATTGCTCCTTCAATGCAAATATCATTTTTATTACAACAAGTAAAAAAGTGTATCTCTTGTATTTCAAATGAAAATTTATTTTGTTCAAATGTGTACTTTATATATAATTTAGAAACTTTTATTTTAGAAAAATGCTCAATTGATATATTTTTTTTTTTTTTTACAGATATAGAAATCACATTTTTGTTGATAGAGATAAAAGAATCATTAATAGGATTCTTTTTTAACAGTTTAAAACATTTATCTATAGTTTGCTTACTAAATAAAGTTTTAGAAAATGTAACCCGGACACACGGATGGCCTTAAGGCCCGGATGGTTGATAAAACTCTGCAACGCCGCGACTTCCGCGCTGCTGGCCCCGCCCATGCGCCAGGATTGTTCGAGCACACCACTGCGGCGCTGGCCTGTGCTGTCCAGGCCTTGGGCGATGTCGTAGTTGCGGCGCGAGGCGAAGAAGCCTGGGTAGGCCTCATTCGCAGCACGGTCGAAAACCAGCGCCTGTTCGATGGCCTCACGCACGTCTTCAGGCAGATCCAGTTTGAGCAGGGCAGCGTAATCACCGGGGACGACCAGCAGATCGGAACCGCCGTAGACCTCTTCCCCCTGCCCGTCTTGCGTCAGGTGCTGCTCGCCGCAGTAGCTGAAGAGGTGAGCGCCGATAAAGCTCTGGCCCACACTGTGGGTGACCACCGCGTGCAGGTCTTGTTCCAGCACCACACCTTCATTGAACATTCGGGCCGCTTCCGGGCGCGCCACTATCGCGTCGAACTCATCCAGGCTGTGGATAACTTCCTGCCCCCGCCCTGCACAGGCATTTACGTGTTTCAGACGAATCGGGCCGCTGTAGAGCAAGCGGGTCGCGGCAGGACGTGCATCCTCAAGGGCGAACACACTCACACCGTCCAACACCACGTCAAGCACACGCTCGCAGAATGACGGCGACCAGCCTTCGGGCGCCTTGGCCTCGGGACTCAGCAGCCCGTGACTGATGGCTTTGGTGCAGATGAACGCGTGATCGACATAGCCGCCCCACAGATCTTGTGGCCCCTTGATATTGAGCTGGCGCGCTTGGGCTGGCCCGACCAGGGTTTGCGTGGGCAGCAGATACAATTCCCGACCCGCATGCAGGGCCGGGTCGTAACTGCCACCGAACTTGAGCCCCAGGATCTGCGCGAGCCAGCGTGCGAGGGCGCGGTTGGTTTCGATTTCATGCAGGGGCGCACCCTCTCGCATGGAGATGTATTTTGTTAAAAATTATTCTTTTTGGTAGAAAATAAATTCTTTTGGTTAAAATTTTATTTCTTTGGTTAAAAAGTAATTTTTTTAAATAAAAATTCAACTATTCCATTATTCTTTGATTTTTTTTTATAGACATTTAATGTTTTGGTTGAAAATTCATAATTTTGATTGAAAACACAACTATTTGGTTGAGAGTACATAATTGTTAAAAATCAACAATATGTTTTGGTTGAAGATTCAACTATTTTGTTAAAACTTATTTTTTTTCGAATGAAAGTTTATAATTTTAGTTGAAAATGTATTTTTTTTATTGAAAAATTCATGTTTTTGTGTTGACAATTAAGTTTTTCAACTCAAAATTTTACTATTCATTTTTTCATTGAAATTTTATCTTTTTTAGTAGAAACTAAAATTAAATTATTTGGTTAAAAATTGACGTATTTTGTTAAAAATTCATCCTTTGTTTAAAAATCAACTATTTGGTTAAAAATCAATAATCTGTTTGGTTGAAGATTTAACTATTTTATGAAAAATTATTTTTTTGTGTGAAAATTTATCATCTTAGTTGGAAATTTATCTCTTTGGTTGAAAATTCGTGTTTTCGGGCTGAAAATTAATTTTTTCAAGTCAACATTTTACAATTCATTTTTTGATAAAAATTTTATCTTGTTTAGTATAAACTTCAAGTATTTGGTTAAAAATTCATGTATTTTGTTGAAAATACATTTTTTGGTTGATAATTGATAAATAATCTGTTTTGGTTGAAGATTCAACTATTTTGCTTCATTCTTTTTTCTTTTAGGATTGAAGATTTATTTTTTTAGTTAGAAATTTATCTCTTTGGTTGAAAATCCATTTTTTTTCGGTTGGAAATTAATTTTTTCAACTCAAAATTTTTCTATTTATTTTTTTATTTGAAATTTATCTTTTTTTGTTACAAACTTCAACTACTAATATCTTTGTGGGCAGTGATGTCAGGTGACGGCTACCGACTCCGTCACCTGCAGTGGGATTCCGAGCACACGAATCCGAACGGACCTCTCTTTCTATCCTACGGTGTTAAAAAGAGAGATCCGTTCGGATTTTGAGCTCGGAATCCCACTGCTGATTATACGCTTTTAGGAAAATGTTCTTCTTCTCACTCTACCATGTGAATAGCACATAAGTTTGTCTCATTCCACATTTTCCACACATTTTACCCGGAAAATGTGCGAGAATGAGACAAACTTATGGGATAGTCACATGGTAGAGTGAGAAGAAGGACATTTTCCTAAAAGCGTGTAATCAGGCCTTAAAGAGCCCAACTCGCAATAAGCACTTGTAGAGTTCTTAGTCGGTTATATTACTTCGAGAACGGTAACGAGAATGAGAATATAACCGAGACTTAAATTCTCTAAGAATTTATGAGAACTTATGATTTTAGAGATTTTTATGACAAGGGAGATAATTATTGATTAATTAACCGATAAAGTGTAATAAACTGTTTTTTGTACTTCGATTACTTCTTAATCAGCTTTACACAAGTAGTAAATGAAAAAACTGTCATAAATGTGTGCAGAGTATAGGTTATGTTAGTCAGTAACATAACCTATAAAGTAACGTTTATTATAAGATGAATTTTGTGGCTTTAGTTAACTAGTAAGCTGTTGTTTTGCATATTTTACATTCCTAAATATGCCTTAGCTAATAAATGACTAAAATTTAATCATGTAAATAATGTAAACAATAACAATTTTTCTAAAAATCATAAATTCTTAAATTCTCTTAAATTCTTTTAAATTCTCATAAATTCTGTCATATTCTCGGTCATATAACCTGAATTTAAGTTCTCGAGAATTTAAGAACTCTATTCCTACAGCGTCCCGCAGTCCATTTCTATATGTCGACGGTGCACATATACTCGACATGTCCATGTCTCGCTACCGTATAGTACAGCCGGCACAAATAAAGTATTATATAAGGTTATTTTAGCTTTTTTTTATTTGTTTTTATTTCTGAGAATGGATCATGCTCTACCGATAACCTTCTTACCTTCATTAAATGATGAATGATTATTTATACATTTCTTGATTTTGAAAAATAATGTACTACTCGTTACCTACCGTCGATTTAACTATTGATACCTGTCATTATTTCACATTGTCCTTCGTTAATTTTTATGTTTATTTCTTTTATCTTTGGGTGCGCTGAGGCTTTTACAAACGGCCGAATTTGGCTCTGCGTTAAATTCGGTTTTATTATTGGGTCCTTTTATCACTACTCTCGGACTGAGGATGGTGTTGAATTATTCTTATTTCTTGGGGGGGGGGGTGATTCTAAGAATAGATAAAGGTTTACTTTATAATGAGACGCGAGATTTTTGGATTTGAGTGTTTCCAAATTATAAACGATTTCATTTAAAATAATAAGAACGATACATTTTACATTACCCTTCGTAATCTTAAACTACCATCTCCCAGGAAAAGTAGTCGTAGAGAGGAAGAGAGTCTTTACACCCCTTCGATCCCATCCCCTATGGGGATAGGCGATTTTTAATTTCCTTCAGAACCTGCGCGTTATACACAAAAAACTTCTAGTCTTTCAACTTCATTTATAATTGGCTTGGAAAAGAGATAGAATCCGTTTAGCAGAAAGAGAGACAGTACTTTTAAAAAGCCTCCTCTTCTCTATTCTTTTCCCAGTTAGGGACCGTTCATTGATTACGTAAGGGCGATTTTGACCATTTTTGTCTCCCCCCCCCCTTCCCACGTAAGGATACATACAATTTGTTGAGCCTCCCCTTTCTTACGTAATATTTAACTTAGAATTTTTCTAAATAGCGTTCAATAGTTACATATCATTAGAAAAACTAAAAATTCAAAAAGAATAACAATTTCAAATTTAAATCACTATAAGTTCATTATAAAAATATTCGAACATTATTATAAAATTCAGTGAAAATGATTAGATTAATCCCTGGAACCTATCAAAAAGTCCTAAAAATGCCATGAGTTTTATGAGAGGAAAAAAGGCTTTCAAGCTTCCTTCAAACCATAAAAATCAATCGAGAGTTCCCTCGAATTCAAAAAGAATAACAATTTCAAATTTAAATCACCATAAGTCCATTATAAAAATATTCGAACATTATTATAAAATTCAGTTAAATTGATTAAATTAATCCATGGAATATGTCAAAAAGTCCTAAAAATGCTATGATTTTTATATGAGGATAAAAAAGCTTCGAAACTTCCTTCGAACCATTAAAATCAATCGAAAATTACCTCGAATTCAAAAAGAATAACAATTTCAGATACAAATCACTATAAATTAATTTAAAAAATACTCGAACATTATTATAAAATTCAGTGAAAACCACTAAATTAATCCCTGGAACCTGTCAAAAAGTCCGTAAAATGCCATGATTTTTATAAGAGGAAAAAAAAGATTTGAAACTTCCTTCAAACCATTAAAATCAATCGAGAATTCCCTCGAATTAAAAAAGAATAACAATTTCAAACCCAAAAGGCTATACATTGGATTGGAAAAATATTCGAACATTATTATAAAAACCAGTAATAACCATTACATTAATCTCTGTAACCTGTCAAAAAGTCCTAAAAATGCCATGATTTTCATACGAGGAAAAAAAAAGCTTTGAAACTTCCTTCTAACCATTAAAATCAATCGAGAATTGCCTTGAATTCCAAAAGAATATCAATTTCAAATTCCAATCACCATAAATTGATTAGAAAAATATTCGAACATTATTATAAAATTCAGTAATAACCATTAAATTAATCTCTGGAACCTGTCAAAAAGTCCTAATTGCGAGATGGATGCAGAAAGCTGTCATCCTTGGGTCGCTTCGTGTCCTCAAAACACGCGAGAGTTTCGCCGGCCTGCCGTTGTGATTTCTTTGTGTCCTGTGGCCACCCATCTCACGGTTGTGAGACGTGGCCATGAACGGGATTTACTGCGGTCCTACTGGAAGCCGATGTCATTTTTTAGATAACAGTTGCTGCCAGTGGGACCCTGCGGTGGCTGTTAACCTTTAGTTTTTAATTATATATATATTAATAAACACATATCGCAAAAATACATTTTGATAAACACTTAAAAGTAACACGTAACGCGCAGTATTAAATGCGAGTACAATATGCTAGATATAAAGTAGCAAGTTGTGAAGAACAAGATTGAACACAGGATTCAAGATGTGTATTAATAGACCCCTTATTATAATCACCATCTTGAAAACTGTCTTCCGGATTGTGCAAAACACTCGACTTAATCTTTTTTTTTTTAATCATTTTATAAAAATCCGATGCAAGGCGATCATTTTCTACGAGATTTTCGCTGAAAAGTTTGGTAAAATCGCGCAAAGAAAAACCACTGCACATATGATACAAGAACGTAATACATAACTGGTCACACACATCCGAAGAGGAACTTTGTAACTCTGATTTGTTCCATCGGAATAGGGCGCAGTTTCCTCGCAGACGATAAAGATGTTGAGGAATAAGAGACGGTAAGCCATAGCTGTCAAAGTACGTTCCTCGGCCATTTCGGTTAATATGAACAGCTACCCAGTGCGATCCTTTTTTATTGTGTGTCTCCGTGTTGAAAAATGAAGCAGCCGGTCTCATCCACACCTTCGGCACCCGATCCGCGGGGAATACACCAGTCGTATGTCCCGGTATTACTTGAAGTGATCGAAGTATCCGAAGACTGTCCATCTCTATTTCCAGGACTTCCAAGTCGAGGCAGCTCTGGTACAGGATAAGCGATCTACGAGTTTGCCATTTGAAATTGCGGACTTTTTCGAAAGCTCCTATCAAAACAAAAATGTTCCTTATATGGTCTGTGTTCTTCTGTTGAGTGTTATTCCAAAGGTTTAATAGGTTATCGGGAAGAGGGTGATCAAGGTTGAAAATGTTTTAATGGGGTATATCTTTGCAAGAAAATTGAATCTTTTTCTGAGAGGTGGCTCACAACATTTTGCTAAAATGACATTAATTGGTGTGCTGCTTCTATAACCTAAGGCTAGTCTGAAGGCTTGGTTTCGAATTTTTTCTAGTTTGTCAAAAAATTTATATATTTGGAAAGTGAATATGTGAGAACCATAATCGAAACAGCTTCCGATTAAGGCATCATAGACAGTCTTGAGGATGTATGGGTCGGCACCCTATCAGGTGCCTCTCAGCACTTTGTTGATGTTCGAAACTTTACGTGCTTTTTCAATCAGACAAGCTCGTCAAATGTAAATTTATGGTCTAAAAATATTCTAAGGAATCTAACCGATGTTGAAGGCAGGATAAAGTTGCCATTGACTTGAAGGGCTAGATTAGGATCGTTTGAGTCCAATTGTAATTTAAAGAAGAGGATTAGTTTGGTTTTATCTGGACAAAGTTGAAGGCCTCTCTGAGAAAGAAAATCCACGAGAATTTTTAAACAGTTTTGAAGTGATGCGACGCACACACTCGGGTCTGTAGATGTGCAAATGATCGCAATATCATCCGCGAATTCGACGATGGAACCGTCAGGAGGGAGAAGGGTGATGAGTTTCTTCGTTTAAACAGAGTGTGAGATAGGACTTAAAATGCTGCCTTGGGGAAGACCTACAGTACTTTTTGTTGGGCCTATTATCTCGCCGTTGATGTTGAAATAGATATTTTTGCATGCAGTGGAACTGTAGATGAATCTGGCGATGGACCAGGGAACGCCCAGGTCTTCGAAACTATATTCTAGGAGATCCAACGCCCAGCGCGCCAATCTGCCTGTCGGGTTTTTGAGGTTGTATAGCCATCGGAGGCTACTGTGGTCAGTTACTACTGAAAAGTGGTACCCTTCGAGATAGTACCAAAAGTTTCTGATGGCCCATACTACGGCCAAAGATTCTTTCTCGGTAGTAGAGTAGTTCCGTTCCGCTTTGGACATCACTCGACTAGCGTATGCTATCACACGCTCGTGCTTGTTTTGAATTTGGGTGATTATCACCGCCAAACCAAAATCACTTGCGTCTGTTTGGACGCAGAATGGTAGATTGAAGTCGGGGTACGCCAATACAGGCGATGGCACCAAGGCTGTTTTTAGAGTCTGGAATGCCTCTTCCTGCTCGTCGCCCCATGATAAATTGTAATTTTTCCTGGTTAGACGAGTAAGTGGCTCACAGATTCTAGCGTAGTCCTTGATAAATCGCCTATACCATGATGTAGCCCCTATGAATCGTCTGACTTGTTTAACATTTCTAGGTCGAGGATAATCAAGTATAGGGCGGACCTTATCATCGTCTACCAGCAACCCATCTTTATTCACCTTGAATCCCAGAAACTTTACTTCCGTTTGACAGAATTTACACTTGTCTGGGCTGAGCGTCAGCCCGGCTTCATTTAAGTGGCTAATGGTTCGCTCCAACCATTACAAGTGCTCGTCAAAGGTTTCAGCAACGACGATTTCGTCGTCGAGATATGCAAACACGTGTGGCCTCATTTCCGGGGTGATGACCTTGTCCATCAACAGTTGAAAGGTTGCTGAGGCCCCGTTGGGACCAAACGACATACGTTTGAATTGGTACGACCCTTTTTCTGGGATAGTAAAAGCCGTCATTGGCTTACTATCTTCACTTAGAGGGATCTGGTGGTAAGCCTTGTTCAGATCTAAGGTTGAGATGTAACGAGCGGATTGATAGTCCAGAGGTCGGGTTCTTCGGAAAAATCTCCACGAAGCTCGTCATCCAGTTCAGCCAAATCTTTGGGCTTGAGAGAAACCTGAATGTTGATATTTCTTCAGGTCCTGGAGCGCCGCTCTTCCCTGATTGGATACCTGCTCGCGGTTGGTCTCAGTGTCGCCTCTCTTCATCTGTTGCTGGCTTGTTCTGGCTGAGGTAGAGTAGGCGCTCCGCTTATATAACCCCTTTTCCGGAGTTGCTCGGCACGGTTTCGCAGATGTTTATGCGAAAAATGCGAGGGCTCTGGGTGTTTCGCGCACCACAGAGTATGCAGTCGCGCCATGTAACCTTTTCGTTCAGGTTTCATACTGGTATCATAGCACTCCAGCAGGTCGTCCTTGAGTCGATCCGTCCACTTGAAAGTAATGAAGTTCTGCTGGTCAATCACATTGACTGCGCCTTGATTGGCTCCCCCAACGCTAGGATTGTCGGCACTGTTGTCTGACCCATTTTGAAGAGCCCTGCGCGTTTGATTCTTTTGAACCGCACTTACTACAAATATGTTTGGTGTTATCATTGCTGTTCCCACGAGCAGCTAGGAAAAAGGGAACGCGCATGGCTCCCGACAATGGGTCGGGCAACAATGCCGACTATCCTAGAGTTGTGGGAGCCAATCAAGATGGAGTCAATGTGATTGACCAGCAGAATCTCGCGACTTCTAAGTGGACGGATCGACCTGCTGGAGTGCTATGATACCAGTATGGCCCCTGAACGAAAAGGCTACATGGCGCGACTGCATGCTCTGTGGTGCGCAAAACACTCAGAGCTATCGCATTTTTCGCATAAACGGCTGCGAAACCGTGCCGAGGAACTCCGGAAAAGGGGTTGTATAAGCGAAGCGCCTACTCAACCGCAGCCAGAACAAGCCGGCAACAGAGAAAGAGAGGCGACACTGAGACCAACCGGTGTGTGATTGACTACATAACATCTGGTAGAACTTTCACTGCCAAGGTTCGACAGTTCGCGCGCGAACTGCGGGTCTTTCATCACACACTCAACAAGTCAAAGCTACTGACCATCAGGCAGCATATTGTTGACGGAATACGAGCACTATCTAACGCTAGGAGAAGTCTAGCGCGGAGAGAGAGGTGGACCAGAGAAAATCAATTAATCAAATAAAATTAAGAGGCATTAAGAAATATTCTGCTTCGGGACCGGATGGTATCAAGACCTTCTGGTGGAAGAAGTTTCCTTCAAACCACCAGCATCTGGCCCGAATTTTCACCTCATATCTAAAGTAGGAAGAGCATATTCTGGAGAGGTTGGTGTAAGGGCGCACAGTGCTCCTGGCGAAGGCGGGCAACTTAGCTGACCCTAAGAACTACAGGCCAATAACTTTTCTGAACACACTGTATAAGATCTTTACAGATAATCTAAATGATAGGAGTGTTCGGATAATTGTACCTGTGTGGCGAGAGATGTACGAACAACGGGGCTCAAAGAAAGGTGTAGGGGGATGTCGGGAGAACCTGCTAATCGATAGATGTGTCTGTAAAGACATGGCATCCTATCAGCGTTACCTATCGATGATCTGGATTGATTACCGGAAAGCTTTCGATTCAACCTCCCATAGACTTATCATCTGTCTGTTGGAAAGCTTGAAGGTTCATCCACTCATCATGAGAAGCAGAAAAAACCCGATTTACTATCTCATCTGGAAAACATTGTCTTTTGCCTCACATTATTGCCAATATCTCTCGCACTTCGCCATTAGGAAGGGCACATCTGCGGCAAACCTGGGAATCGAAAGCATAAGGTCACCCATGTATTTTACACAGCTGATCTTAAGATCTATGCTAAAAATCAAGAGAAACTACATCTAGCTCTAGACATTGTCAAAGAGTACACTCAAGAGACTCATATTATCGGGAGCAACGGTCGAAGCACTCATCGGGTATGACTGCGGAGCAAATCAACTTAATTTAACAACTTTTTCATTATTGGAAGTAGGAGAATGCGATATACCTCAGTCACAGGTACAAGTAGAAACAAAATACAATCAATTATTACAACTCTCAGATTATTACCTCACTCACGTCAAGCAATGCAAAATTGATATCAAGCATACAATATCATACTGTGGAGCGTATTCTCACACAACATCAGTTAATAACGGTATAAGCGAATATATTCAAGACATCTCACGCGAACAATGCCAAATACTACATTCTACTGGAATGATATCATTTGGTCAAAACTTACAACTATCAAATCTCAAAATTAATAAAACCTCACATCACAGCGTACTTTTGGAAGAAACTTTAGAAATGAATGGAGCTTGTTACGGAACAAAATATTCCGATCCTTTTGGAACATGGAATATTGTAATTGTTCAAGCAGTTGTCAAAATATCTTTACAAGAATATTATACAAAAATGAACCTCAATACAAACAAAATTCAACTACGTTCTGAAGTCATATGTTCATTTTCTGAATCAAATTGTGTTGACATGGAGGGAGGTCGCACATTTTGGAATCATTTACCAAATGATGTTTGCCAGTTTGATAAATATGAAGTTTTATACGAAGGTTTTGCAAATAAATCTAGAGATAATAGTACACAACATTCAGTGATACTGTATTCACTAACTATTCAAGACAAAACGTTTATCTTGGAAGAAACCGTTAGAATTCCCAACTGCAATTTAATACTGATACGTACGGAACTTTCTAAATTAAGTATACTTGAAATTACACCAGGAACTTCAATTTTTCAAAATAGACGCCCTTCTGTTGAAAATATGGATCTTTTCACTTATGTAAATTCCAAATTTGTTTATGTTGAAAGACATATCCGCAGTGAAGTGGAAGTAAAGACAATATGGAGGAATGTGAAACATGCATCTATTCATCCTATCGTGATTTCGGCTACAGGCAATGTGCAGGCAACATGCACTAAACATCTTGAACATTTAGGAATCAGGAAGGTACTGGCAGCAGATCAAACGGCGGTTTTATTAAACACCTATCGCATTGTAAGAAACTTTCTGGACCATCAGGAAGCAAGTGACTAAAAACCTATAGAGTGATACATGGTAGCTCTAACAAAGCAGCTAGAGACGACAGTTGTCACCTCCAATACTCACGGCCACTGTGTAAGCATAACAGCGGTAAAAGACGACCTGCAAACTATACATTTCTCATAATTTTTTACCTAAAATATCATCGCAAATAATTTCCTACATCGTATTAATTTAACTAATTATATCCACGAAACGTCTAAAAGGATGAATTCTTAAACGTAATATTTTTACCACATAATCGGAAAGTAATTATACGGGTTTGGATAATGAAGTTCTTCCGAAAAATGTTCTTTTTTTTTGTAATTGAAAATAGAGTGTTTTTGCGCCTCACACCGGCAACACTCTGACTATTGTGCACGCTCGGCTACCGGTGTTGTCGGTTTCAGGCGCAAAAACACACTCCATTTTCAATTACAAAAAAAAAACGCGAACATTTTCTGGAAAAAGCTCTTTGTCTGAAGCGGTATACCTGTCTTTAGATTATGTGGTAAAAAAATTACATTAAACAATTCATCCTTGTAGACGTATTTTAGTTGTTGCGAAACACCGAGTCTTTCGAGTCGTTTGAAGCACTTTCAGTGCCACTTTTCAAGGTCACATGTACGTAGTGTCTACGTATAACTATTCAGTGGAAAACTATTACGTCATACACACACACACACATATATATATATATAAACTAAAGGTTAACAACCACCGCAGGGTCCCACTGGGAGTAACTGTCATCTAAAAAAACGATTTGAATCAGCCAAAGCTCTCGCAGCACCATAAACTGAGCAATTGATGATCCAGAGGTCGGACTCTTGCGAGATGCCTCCATGAAGGGAGGCATCCATTTCAGCCAGATCTTGGGGCTTAGGAGGAACATGCATTATAATGTTTCTTCTTGTTTCTTCTTGCTTGATCAAGCAGCGGTTGGGGAAGCGCTCCGCGTACCTATCCAATTTTCCAGAGGTAGACAGTTTGATTTCGCAACGATTGAATCGAAGCGTGCTGAAACTCTGGGTATTTCTGGCACCGCAGAGTATGCATACGCGCCATGAAGCCTCGGTGAAAAGGGATAACGCTGGCATCCTAGCAATCTAGAAAGTCATCCTTGAGTTGATTCCCCCACTCGAAGTGGGCGTTTTTTCGGTTCGTCGTCGAGTTTCCATCTAACTTATTTTCAGCACCCCGAACTCTAGGATGATTACCATTGTTCGCTGACCCATTGTCGGGTGCTCTGCGCGCTCGATCGTTTTGAACCTCATGCACAACTTTTTTGTGTTTTGGTGGTGTCATTGTTGTTCCCATGAGCAGCTAGGGAAGGGGTTCGTCCATCCTTGTAGAGCCAACGAACGCGTCTTCGGGTTGCGGATAGAGGATCCTTGTACCAGGGGGTTCTATTGAATGTGGTTACATTGATTTATAAGCAGTCGCGGACAATTGCCCAGGGATGGTCCCGAAAGAATAATGCCTAAGCGGAGGCGTAGCAACCGTGCCGAAAGCTGAATGGCACCTGGGTTAGGTGTCTTAACCGGTGACTCTGGGATACCGGGCGGCCTCTCTGAGTATTCAGCCTGCACGCGGGGCTCTACAAGGATGGACGAAACCTTTCCCTAGCTGCTCCTGGGAACAACAATGACACAACCAAAACACCAAAAAGTTGTAGATGCGGTTCAAAACGATCGAACGCGCAGAGCACCCAGTCACAGGGGTGCGATGTGAGATGCCGCAAAAATATCGATTTCAATGAGAGAAATGCCATGAAGGAGAGATGCCGCAGTTGTGACTTGCCGCAGAGAGACTTGCCGCATGTGAGATGTTATGTCCCACGATTTCCGGTCTTTGATGTTTTAAGATACTTAAATGAGCCTTAAATTATAGCATTATCAAAAATGTGTTAATTTTTTTAAAACCATTTTTATGGATATGGTGGTGCTAGCTTAACGTTAAGCTAGCGTAATCAGCTTTTTTTTCATAAAAAACGTCGAGCATTAAATTTCGCAATATGGCATTAAATTAGCCTTAAATGAGCCCTAAATAGTGATATAGGTAATATCTCAATATTGCAATAGTTTTGTGCCACCAAAACACACCTATAAATGTAGTACTTCCGTGTACGGGGAAAAAAGTGCAGGAAATTTTCGTTGACCGAGTCTGTGACTTTAGGATAAGTTTAAAAGCATTTGACAATTTGAAAATATCTTATTGGAAAATCATGCAAATAGTACTTGAAGAAATATAAGACATCTTAGATTGCGTCCAGCATAGTCAGTGAAGCACTCCTAGACTCCATCTACAAAATATTACAGACAAATTTGTAAGCCGTTCAACACTCCAATATTAAATTTTCGAATACAGTCAAGGATGGGTTCATAGACTGTCAAGCTAGCCGTTTATGCTGAAAAAAATTCTTTTTTAAATTTATAATATTATTATCTTTAACGAATATATTCATTTAAACATAATATTACACACACAATTACTACTTATATTAATTGCACGCTTCGTAGGCTCTGAAAAATCGGACGCACGCTGCGGGGATTAGAACTACAGTCGAACTTGGAATTAACGTCGGTTTTGGGGCTGTCCTTGGACCTGACCTGCCCTAACTAAACCGGATTTAGCTACGTTTTGTCACGCCTTCGTGAACCCCCCTGATGAACAAAGACAAATGTAGTTTTCAGTGGTTTTTATTCAGGGACCTGTCCCAAACTTTCGTTTTGTTACATTATCCAAACAGTAGTGGATCTTTTTTTTCCTTTTCGTTACGTTTTGACAGATTGAAAAAATATTAAAAACGAAATTGTTATAACCTCATATTTTGCACGCCTAGCTTATAATATTTACATAAGATGCATAAGGATTCCAATAAACTATTTTTTATAATTACGCGTAATTAAAAAATGTCGTTAAAATTTTGGTATTTTGAATAAAGTAACATAAATCGAGTGAATATACTTACGTTTTGGCAGTATAGAAAAATAACAAAAGTATTTTGTTTCGTTTCGCTTGGGTTCCTGTTCTGATTCCGGTCGAGCAGAAGTGTAAGAGATGAATCCGCGACTTACTAAAAACCGAAATAGCAATTTCCAGTTCAATCGATTTCTTTTTTAAAATTTACATTGGCCATATGGGAACTGCCATATTGAATAAAAAAATTTTGACCCGAATTTAAAACGAGGAACTCAACAAACCTCTAAATAGCCATTTTCAGGAAAAAACTGTTTTGTTTTTATGATTCTTTTTACTCAAACTGAATCCGCTGTTTTGAATTTTATAATTTCAAAATCGAATTCGAAATCAGGTACCAAAAAATCCCCTAAATAGCAATTTTCAGACCAAATCGTAATGTTTTTACGATTTTAATCCGCCATTTTGGATTTTTAAATTAGAACTTCGGATTCATAATCAGCGACACCACAAACCTCTCAAGATTACAAATAGTGAAATTTGTTTTTGCGGAAGTGAGTTATGTCCTTAAGGGTGGACATGTTACCTTCTAACGCCTTTTTCTTAGAACCATAAAGTTATAGATTACTTTACAGACCGGATTTGGAACATTTATTGAAAAACTTGCGTAACACAACAAATATAACATCTAGGATGCATGCTTTTTTTCCTTGATAGCTTTTCCTACTTCTTCGTTCCACCAGGGTACTTGGTGTTTGTAGGTCCTGAATGAAGTTTTTGGTATACTGGACTCAGCTGCTTCAGTGATTAATTTGATGAAATTTTGCACTAGATCGTCTATTTGATTATAATTTTCCTCTGAAGGTTCGTCCAAATCATCGATGTTTTCATCCAAAATTTTTTGGAAATTTGCCCAATCGGCTTTATTGATTTTCCATTTTTGTTCGTCATTATAAGTATTTGAGTTTAGGCTTGGCATCACATCCAATTTTGATTCCTGGGTATTAGTGGTTTTTTCCTAGTGCATTTTCCTCACTGGAAAACGAGGATGAATTAAATAGGAATTATCTCTTAAAAAATAACTGTTTGAAACGCGAAATATTAGATACTTTTTTGGCCTCTAGGTATGTAAAACAGTTTTATCTTTACAAAATTTAAAAACTCTGGAAACAAGAAATTTAAAAAAAATGTTTAGCGCGAATAACCAAAGTGTATGCAAAGACATTATATATCTTTGCTGTATGTCTATCGATTCCGAAAAAAGTTCAGTTATTGGTACTGAAATTTCAGTACACATAACAACGGTTTAAATTTACCCAATATTCTGTCACTAATATGTCGCTAAATTATTCTGCAGATTTCAATTTTCATTTCCATTCTTCTCAACTTTGTATTTAATATAATTTCTTGTTTAATATAGTTTAATACGTTATTCGAAAGACCCGACGTTTGTCCTTATAATATCTCGTGGATTTTTTTGTTGAAGAATATATCTTATTCAAGTTTCATCGTTTAAAAATAAGTAAGATATAAAACTTTTACTTTCAATTAAATATGAATCTAATACTTTCAATGAAAATAGAGTGGTTTTATTTCTACAAGTCTATCTCTACTGAAAGTATTACAGTCTTATTTAATTGAAAAAGTCCAGAATGGAAAGGAGGTGTGTTATCTCACTGACGGGGAAATGCTGACAGCAATGCCATTCCTGTTGGATGACCTGTCGGCTGAATGGTTCAGCATGAACCGATGGGCGTGGCCTACTTGGGAAGGATTCAAAGCTGCCTTTCGTGCCCAGTTTGGTAACATTAATTACCAATGAAAACTGGATGAACAGGTGGCTAAGAGATACAACGGACAGGATAAATTGACATCCAATTATCTCATCTGTATCCAAGGATTACACTGAATGTTCTCCAGGCTCGTCACGTTGCAAGAGCAGATGGATAGGGCGTACACTAATCTGCGTTCTGATATAAAGCGGTTGGTTAGTCGCCACGAATTCTTTGACTACAATGGATTGGCGTTCTTGGCAGCTGACGCAGAAAAGACCCTTAACACCATAGAGGAGGAGAGGCGGCCTACTAAGAAAAAAGGCTCATTTTTCCCGGAGTTTGCCAACACTTCAGTGCAGGAAATTTCGGGCGGAAATGCCATGAAAGAGGCCAGGTCCGATTCAACGATAGAAAAACTAGCAAAAGTTCTTCTTGGACTAGTAACGGCCCGAGATAGTAAGAGCTCGGCCGATACTAAAAATAAATTCAAGACGGAAGGGCTAAATCAACAGAATAAGCCACCCGCAAATAGGAGTGCAAAGGCGGATGAGCCTAGAGACTTCTCTAAATCAAAAGGATTACCTAGAGTTGGATCTCCTGATAGCAAAAGGAAGTCCAAGGTCCAACTCAAGCAGGAGCTTCCCTGTTTCAACTGCAAGGGTGACGACCATCATTGGAGGTGTCTAACTAAGTGGCACAAGTTCTGTCACAACTGTGGCAAGTTAGACCAAGTCAAGAGCAGTTGTGACTCGGCCTATTGCCAGGGAAACCAGTAAGGGAGAGCATACTACGGGTCGATGCTACTCCCTTCTTTCCTAAGTTGTGAAAGCCAGACTTAGTTGTGGGGAGTTTTTGAATAAACTATTATACTCTTTTACCTCTTAATCAGTAGCATTTTATTTTCATTGATATTTTAAATTTCCCGGTTCCTTTTCAGGATTAACACCGACAGGACTCAACCAATAAAATAAATTCCGCGTCTATTACATGCGCGGCTCGTAACATATTTGGGGGTTCGTCCGGGATTGTTTGGTGCGGGAAAAATCGAAATTTATGTGTAATTGTTTCGAAAAACTGAGTTTTTGTGAGCGTTTTCGTCTTGTGCTGCTTCCGTAAAGTGATAGTGCTGTGTCTGCAAACTGAACTTCCTAGGTCGATAGGAAAAGACAGCGAACTATTCATTGTTTAGTGATTTATTGGACCTGAAAATTTATCAAAAATAAACAATATTAGTTTATAACTATTACTTGTTCGCGAATAAAAGACATTAAATTCATGGCGATATTAAATTCAAATTTTAATTAAATTAAATATTGAAATTTTACTATTGTGCCGTACAATTTTACAAGGAGATTTTAAATGGACTAATTCATTTACTTTTGAAAGTAAAGTTGCTTTAAAACTCGCTGATTACGTTTTACTGTTGCCGATCTATTCCTGAGCCATTAATTGAATCCAGTTCTTTGATAGAAATTTTTGCCTGAGATGTTGAACTCTTGCTTAATTTTCTTCATCGTTCCTGTGTTCCTGCCTCAATTCTGATTGTTCATGTGTTCCTGCCTCATTTCTACGTTGCTGATCGTTCCACTTTTCTGGATTCGTTGCTGCGTTTATGTATAGTGGTTACTGAATCCATCAATTATGATGTCAAAATTTGTTGCTGCTAATCATTCCTGCCGTGGGTTCTTCTTCGTGGATCGTCGAGGGATTCCTGTGGATCTACAACGAGGTACTTCATCGGTGGACAACGAGGGAAGCTACTACAGGATCTATATATATATATATATGTGTGTGTGTGTGTGTGTGTGTGTGTGTGTGTGTGTGTGGATATGTGTGTGTGTATATATATATATATATATATGATTTTGCGTCACTTCCCGTTTCGTAAACGTCTTCCAGTTGATTAAGAACTGGCGATAGTCGACGTGACACCTTTTGAGCTCGTACGCAATCGTATCGCACGTACTAATATATTCGCGATCGCTCATTTCAATTTGATAGAAAATAAGAGCCTTCTGATCATTAACATTGATTTGACTATCTAACCGTTTGGTTGCGTGTGATAGATTTCACGCCTTTAACATTTGGTCCTCCGTGACAGATGCAGTGATTGCTGGAAAATCGTCTCGTGATTTTTTCAAATATAGTGAGTTCTGACCAATGGTAGCCATTTTTACCTCGTGGCTTCGAAATCTTGAAGATTGTACTGTTTGTAGCTTTTTCTGCTTTAAAGTCTTGATAAAATTTGGTAAAAATGAACGGAGCAGAGATTGATGCTATTCCTTGAAGGAGTCTTGTTTTCTCATATTCTCTTAAAGAGATTTTTTATTGAGATCTCAGATCTCGAGAGACAAAGGTATGCACCTCTCACTTGTTCGCGCCAATTCTCTGGATTCGATAGTGCCTATCCTGCTCTCTCCAATTGACTATAACAGGATTAATTGTGTATGAGTCTAAATCGCTCTATCCTATTAACTGCTTTCTCTCTCGGTCGCCAATACAACAGGTAGCTGTATGTGTTCTTATTACACGCATACATTAGTGACTGGCTTCTGTTGTGAACGTCAGCTGTTACCAGCAAAAATCAATACTCAGTGACTTAGTGCTCGCTAATTGAAACCATTAAGTGTCTTTAAATTTAATTAAAACTGAGTTTCTTTACTCACAATGGCAACCGAAAAAGCAATGTCATTTAAAACTTTACTAAACACCCAACGTGACATGCATATAACCGAATATTCAAAGGGCGTAACTTTAAGCCTCGTGCGGGACCTTTTCCGGTGGTCCGATCGAGCTCACTGAGGTACCAAAATTCATGTTTTGGGACGTAGCACCGTATGAGAGTGGTACATAGCAACATTTCATACTTTCGGGAATTTTGGACCTCTCTACTCTAATTGGCTGTGAGAATTACATGGTTGGGAATCTACATCGGCAGTCAGGCTCTCTTGCCGCATGTGCATACGACGCAAGAGTGGCAGTGCCAGTGTTGAAAATACATTGTAAGATTGATATAAGTTCCCAGAGCATCTGTACGTAACTACATGATATAAAACCGTATTCTCTGGATCCGCGCCTGACGTCTCGAAAAAGGGATATGTACGCGGAGCGCTTGCCCAACCGCTGTAGGAACAAGCCGCGAATGAAGTGGAGGAAGCGACATTAAGACCAACCGCAGAAAGCAGGCACCTCCTGAGAGATGACCGCGATTTTAGGACAAGAAGAAAAATTAACAGCCAGGTTTCTCTTAAGCCCCAAGACCTAGCTGAAATAGATACCTTCTTTCGTGAGGATATTTCGGAAGAGTTCGAACTCTTGACGATCAATTGTTTAGGTTATAGTCCTGCGAGAGCTTTGGCTGATTCAAATCGAAGACTAAAACCGACGATGGATCAAAAGACCAAAAGACGCTTGCCTCAACTGAATAAGAAGATTGGATGGGCAAGACAGAATGCGTCCCGTGTTCAATGTGTGATTAACTACATAACATCTGCTAGACCGTTCACGGAAAGGGTTCGAAAGTTCGCCCAAGAACTGAGAATCTTGAATCACACACTGAACAAGTCAAAGTTCCTGAAAATCAAGCAGCATATCTTGCGTGCACATTGCCTGTAGCCGAAATCACAATAGGATGAATAGATGCATGTTTTACATTCTTCCATATTGTATTTACCTGACCATCAGGCAGCATATTGTTGACAGAATACGAGTACTATCTAACGCTAGGAGAAGTCTAGAGCGGAAAGAGAGAGGTGTGTCAGAGAAAATCAACAGTTTTTGTCTGACACATCTCGACTCTTCCAAGACTCTCCAGTTACTGTCGTCCACGCGCCCACACCAAAGGAGTTCGAGACATTTTGGAGAAATGCCCATCTATCACTACCGAGTACGTGAAAAACATATTACGAGGCATGGAGAACTATTCCGCTCCGGGACTCGATGGTATCAAGTCCTTCTGGTGGAAGAAGTTTCCTTTAACCCACCAGCATCTTTCCCGCAATTTTACCTCTTATCTAAAGTCGGAAGAGCCTATTCCGGAGTGGTTGGTTGAAGGGCGCACAGGGCTCCTGCCGAAGACGGGCAAATCAGCTAAACCTCACATTACAGGCCAATAACTTGTCTGTACACACGGTATAAGATCATTAAAGCTATCCTAAATGGTAGGATTGTTCGGACTGTTGGACTTATGTGGCGAGAGATGTACGGACAACACAGCTCAAATAAAGGCGTAGCAGGATATCGCGAGAACCTGTTCATCGATGGATTTGTCTGTAAAGACGCAGCATTCTATCAGAGTTACCTATCGATGGCCTGGATCGACTACCGGAAAGCTTTTGAATAAACTTCTCATAGACTTATCATCTGTATGTTGGAAAGCTTCAAGGTTCATCCAGACATCGTGGGGTTCATAGAGAGATTAATGCCGCTTTGGAAAACCAGATTAACTATCTCATATGGAAAACATCGTGCGATCACTAACAGGGTCATCTTTCTGAAAGGTATGTTTCAGGGAGACTCTATGAGCCCTCTCCTCTTTCGCCTCACCATATTGCCACTATCTCTCGCACTTCGCCATTCCGAAGGGTACCTCTGCGGCAAACCTGGAAATCGAAAGCATAAGGTCAGTTGTGTGCTGTGCAGTGTCAAGTTTTTTAGTGTTTCCTTATTTTTGATAATCAAAAATGGACCAAGAAACCGTGGAGTTTTTGACGAATTTACAGTTGACCTCATTAATTGAAAAATTCATGGGTAAGTATTGCTATACGTACTATTTAGCATTAGAATTTATGTGAGCTATATAATGCAAGGCTTTTAAAAGTTACGAACCACATATTTATTATTATACATTTTAGTTTTTTTTTGCTTTCTTCTAAATCTCAGATATTTCTTGATATACTTTTCAATTGTGCTCCCACTTAGTTTGTGACGAATAGATTATTTTATCTTTCAAGACGCGTGCTGTGACGCTAACCTCAAAATAAAAAGTATGCATTGAGCTGCACACTTATTACTATACATATTACTATTCTCACCTTTCTTAGTCACATATACCTCTTAATATACTATTTAACTGTGTTCCCACTTATGTTGTCAAAATTAGTTTATTTTATCTTTGAAGAAGCGTGTTGTGATGTTAACCTCAAAATCAAAAATATGATTTGAGTCTGAAGCTTTTTTTGTTTTTCAGAGGAATACATAGATTATGCGGCGTTAGTATGTCTTTTCAAAGAAGACGTTGAAAAACTTGAGAAGTTTCTTCCGCCTACAGCAGAGTGCCAGAAGCCGGAGGAATGTACCCGAACAAATTTGTCCGACTACTGATACAATACAATTTTTAAAGACTTTTTTATTATTGTAAAAATAATTTCTATGTATATTATATTTGTAAATGGATACGTACCAGATGTATTATATATATATATATATATATATATTTCTATTCATTTCGAATAGAACTGAAGGCCCTATGACAAAGCCACCGAACGCGTCCTCGGGTGGCGGATAGAGGGTCCCTGTACCAAGGGTTTCTGCTGAATATGATTACAATAATTAATAAGCAGTCGCGGACAATTGTGCTTTTGTACTGAGCTCTGTCGTACAACTCCACCTCAGATTAAGGACAAAAAAGTTGCACGGAATATTTGTGGATTTTAAAAGAGCTTTTTCAGAGTTTGAGTTACCACGGTGACCTAGAGAGGGTGCAATCGGCTTTTATTAAAAAGCTGTACCCGTATACCTGAGAGTATGCCAGTGTATATCATTCGTGCAGTGGCGGACCTTGCGAGGGGGTCGATCACTGTCTTAGAAAACACACGTTCCTGCTGTCCAATCAGGTGGTCGACGCAGACATTAAATATAATTGAGTACCTCAACTAAAGTGGTGGATACATTCATTTGGTGTAAATGATGGAAGATTATTTGCAGATTTAGGGCACCTTATAGATCATTTGAATGGTATAACCGGTGGGAGAGCCCTTCATGTTACTTAAAGTGGGGACTACCAATGCGTGTTACCAGATAGATTGCACAGCGGGGGCTTTCGAAGTCGAGTTTTCTACGTTGTAGTATTCATAGGGAATATTATGTAATTGATCCTTATGAGATTTGTACAATTTGTAATATACATGCAAATGAGACCCCGAAACATATAATATTCATATGTCCGATGTATGCCGATTTAAGAAGATGATATGGGATCTCTCAATTGAGAGTTTCTGGCTCTGACAACCCAGAACTAATAACGACGGAAAATTTTGTCAATAGTTTTACCCGCAATAATATAAAAATTTTTTCTAAGTTTATCTCGGAAATTCTCAACCTGAGATCCTTTGTGATCTATGAGTAACTGACAAACAAATGATAACTGTCTTTATATATTATTTAAAAATGGTTCAAACACCGCAGGGTCCCGCTGGGAGCAATTTCTATCTACAAATGACACCAGCTCCCTGTTTGGCTGCTTTGTACCGTTATCTGAAATTGTGCGGAGTCAGGTTTAGTTTATTTTCTCTTTAGTTTATTCATTATCCACACATCACTACTTTCCAACCGAGCAATTGACGCCTACCCCGAAAGGGAAACGGCTTAATGATATAATAATAACCTTGTGAACATTCCAATGCGTATGCATTCTGACAGACTGAAATGTGGAGCAGTTCAGTTTTGACGTCTATTTCGTTCGAAAAATGCATGAAAACTGATGCCTTGGTTAGTGTTCTTTAACGGTTTAACGCGATAAGTGGAAGAAGTTCTTTCACCATAGCGTTTTGTATGGAGAGGAAAAGTGGACCTTTTTTGAAGACAGTGGGGTAAGCAGTAAGTTGGTGTATGAACAGGAAGGGAGAGCTATAAAATGTGGGAGAAACCACTCTTCGATACATATACATAATGTTAAAGGAAAGTTATTTGTTGTCGATTTTAATTTAATTTTATTTTACTGAACCTTCATCTTTTTTGGTTCAAATTTCATTTATTTGGTTGAAAATTCGTTTTATTAAACATTTTTAAAAATGAAAATTTAAATATTATACCAACAAATTTTTTGTCGATTCAGCCAAATCATATTTTAAGTATAGGAAAGTAATCTTATTAGTTGAAACATCATCTTTCTAATTTAAAATTCATTTCTTTGGTTAGAAATGTAACTATCATGTTGAAAATTTGTCAACTATTATATTTTGGCATATTGTCTTTTATATAAATATATAAAAGTAATCTTATTAGTTGAAACTTCATATATTTTGGTTAAAAATTAATTTCTTTGGTTGAAAATTCGTTTTTTTAACCATTTTTTTGAAAATGAACAAAAATCAGGTTTCCCGATGGGTTCACCACTTTCACCAATTTTATCAGACATTGTTATGGAAGATTTGGAAAAAAACTTCCGGACTTCTTTCCAGATTGATTTACCCTTTTACTTTCGTTATGTTGATGATATCATCACCGCTGCTCCCGCTGAACAAATAGAAACAATCCGGTTTCATGAAACTTTGAACAAATGAAAAGTTTCATGAAACTTTGGAAACGTTTCAAAGTTTCCAAAGTTTCAAACATTCGGGCGAAAAAATTCACAATATGAAAAATACAATTAAGTATTAGATATAAACATTTAATAGTATCCTTTGTGTTTCGAAGCAAATCGTTTCAGCTTATTTACATAAATAAATCACGTGATAATTGTTAATAACATGCAATTTTTGAAATATTTTATTTAAAAAATTTGAAAATAGAACATTTTACCTAACTATCGGAAGTTTATTTGCGCATGTGCATCCCGCGTAGTATGACAGTTTCGCTCATATTTTGTAAAAATGTATACAATTTTACCTTTTGGTGGAGTGAAATTAAATGAAAATGATGTTCCGGGTACAAAATTGGGCAAGTATGGAATAGAAAAACGTAGTTTCGCTCAATTGAGGTGATGGTTCAGTTGCCGGAAGCAACCTAATAGTGGTAAAAAAAGCTGAACTTGTAAACAGGTTTGCAGGTTAAATTTGTCATATTATTAAATTTTAATAATGTTATTGTGATTCCAATAAATAATAAAGGTAAAATACAAGATTTGAGTATTGTAATTGTTTTAAAATAAAATTGGTCGTGTTTTGGGAAGAAAATGGTAACGAATGGTAAGCAAAAATATTGCAAACAAATAAAGTTCATAATACATTGAAAACGTATTACAAACAAAAATGCACATTTCGAGCTTGCATGCAACATTATTATTTTTACTGCAATTTATTATTATTATTATATCATTAAGCCGTTTCCCTTCCGGGGTAGGCGTGAATTGCTCGGTGGTAAAGTAGTAATGTGTGGATGGGTATATAGGTGAAGGGTAGATAGGTATACATGTTTAAGGTATAGATATTTTAGATTGATCTAGAATTCTCGTGTTACTTATTTAAATAACACGTTCATTCCGTAACACTTTATTAGAGTTTATAGAAAAATAAAAATAAGGAAGCCACTGACTACAGTCACATTAAAGAGCCCGCTTAAAGAGATTGTCAAAAACCTTTATGAAGCGAACTTGGCACCAATGTCCTCTTTACTGACGTGAAGTTCGCGTCATTTCTTTTGTTCGATTTTACGTTTATTTTTGCGTTTTTCGGAAGAATAAGAGCAGACTGGGTTATTTGGACCCCGAATTCGGATTCAGCGATCCGAAAAACATATAGATATGCTGGTTAAATCCACCGGGCATGAAGATCTTTTTTTTTTGCAAAAATATACAAGAAAAATCGCGGTTTTCGTCGATTTTACGTCTATTTTTGCGTTTTTCGGAAGAATAAGAGCCAACGGGGTTATTTTGACCCCAGATTCGGATTAAGCGACCCCAAAAACATATAGATATGTTGGTGTAGTCCGCCGGACAGACCACTTTTTTTTGTGTGCCGCTGTAACCAATTATGATTATAGGGCCTGTCGATCAGGTATTAAGAATCCTCAACCAGTGAGAGTGCTATACGAGCACGTTTGAAGCCTACAAAAGGGCTTAGGAATGTCGCGCCGCAGGTAGTGCCCTATTGTCTCAATCTGGATGGCGGAAGCAAGAGAGTGAGTATCTGCGAGCAGCCTCGATTTTAGGAAACTTTATTTTTCAATTTCGTCTACTGGGCTCTGCAAGTCCCTTTTAAAATAGAGAAATTTTTCTCTGTCTTTAGCGTTCTCACTCACTTTACCTTAGCAACCAGGCGGAGCGGTACGACCTCTCGTTCTGCTTGTGGACAAAGTGAGTTTATGGTCGCTTTTAAAACCAAATTTGAAGCCTCAAAATTTTAAGATGGACTATGCCACTATACAAGATTTATTAGCGCCCGAAAATACTCAGAGATTTTCCTTCTCTAATAACTGACGAACAGAGATCGCTTTAAAGTAACATATATATACATATATATATATATATGTATATACATATATATTTTTTTTTAATCTAGAAAAAAGTAAACTAAATATTTAAATTCTAATTTTACTATTAAATTGCATTTAGAGGCAGAATATGTAGTTTCTATTTTTATTTATATATTTGTTCGATTCAAATTGACAAAATATATAAGGAAAAATAAACTCCGCGTATAAAATATATACTTAACCTCTAAATCCAATTAACAAATAAAATTAGAAATACAACATTTAGTTTACTTTAAAATAAGTTTAAAAAAAGTAAAGAAATTAAATCGTATAAGTTTTTGAATAAAAAATAAATACTATAAACTGACTACTCCAAAGACATCAGTTCTTCCATCAGCTGATTTTACTTCTCGTGCCAATAAAATATCTTCTGCAGCAAAATGCAACCGACACACTTTATGACCCGATTTAAAAATTATATCGTCGCGTCGTATTGGTTTCTGTCATAGTTTGACATTTTCTTCACCTTTTGGCACAAGAAAAACAGTTTCGTGGGATTAGAATCATAACCCGAAGTACATCCCGGAGCTATACATCGGTTTCCGTTTTTTTTTCTTTTCCACTATTCCCGTGTTCTTGATTTTCTTTTTCTTTAGGGGGTCTTTTTCTTTCTTAATTTTCAAAAAAATTAAGAATTAAAGTCATTTGTCAAAACACTTTCTAATTGAATAAAAATGGTAAAAAACAGAGCTTGTCTGTACATTTGCCATGTCTTTTTTGACAAATTCAGGTTTACATGCCACCCAGCGCCACCTACAACTCAGTTTACGCCAAGAAGCTGCGTGAACTAACGTCAATGCATAAGGTTGGTGTGATGTAATTATTGTAACGACTTTGCACTCCATCTTTTGGTGGAGACCTCGTTGTGCATGTTTGCATCTAATAATTGTGGGAAATATAAAGAATAATAATTTAGTGTCTCTGCCCTTCGATGTAGGTCCCAGTTCTACTAGAACCTCACCGTTTCTCGTTTGCCTGACCCCCTTGATTTTTACGTCAAGGGCGTCGGTTTCACCTTCTTCTTCAGGTCCTTGAAGACCGTCGCGTAACTAAGCCCCTCGGTCGGTTTGATAAGGAGCTCCTTGGTTCTAGCTCGCATCTTCTTCTGCATCTGTTTCCGATTTGGTGCAGACTCAGGCTTTTGTTCGACCTCTTTGGGAGTCGAGGTCATTGGCGCTGGAGCGCCACGTGTCCTCGGCCTTTCACTCCTCGGCTTGGAAGGACTCTTCTCTACTGGACTCAGGGTGGCATCCCCCTCTCGCTTCCTATCACATAGAGTGGGAGCTGCCACGGCTTCGTCAGTCTGAGTGCAGTTTTCGACTGCCTTCTTCTTTTCCTTCTCCTTACGGGTCATGGCTCTCGTTCTTGCAGTTCGTCCGGCATTCTCGATCCGACCTCTATGAAGCCCTTCGGTCGTCATGGAGTGATCGCGTAGATCGTTGATGAGCTGCTCCGCTCGTTCCAGACCGTTATAAGTTCAAACTAAAAAGGAGATAACTTCGTGGTTAAAATCTTAAATGAAAAAAGTTGGTTTTGCCTATGTTAATTACATAAATACTACAAAGACGATGGGCAACCTCTACATATTGTTGGAAATTAAAAAAAAATCTGGCTTCTACAATCGCATAAACTACTGTCCCACTGGGAGCAACTGCCATCTAAAAAAATGACACCAGCTCCCATTGGGACCGCGGTAACTCCCACTCACGGCCAGGTCTCACAACCGTGAGATGGGTGGTCGCAGGACACGACGGAATCACAACGGCAGGCCGGCGAAATACTCGTGTGTTTTGAGGACACGAAGCGACCCAAGGACGACAGCTTTCTGCATCCATCTCGCAAGTGCCTTGGCATATTTTTGGCACGCGGGATACCTATCTACCCTTCACCTATATACCCATCCACACACCACTACTTTCCAACCGAGCAATTCACGCCTACCCCGAAGGGGATACTGCTTAATGATATAATAATAATAATAATAATAAAGAAGCTATCAAGCAAGTCAATCAGTTTCTTCGTTATATTAAAGAATGAGGTTATGTTTATTTTCTATAAAAGCACAGTCGCCATCTTAATATAGTAAATAACATGTAAACATGAAGTCAGTGACGCCAATGTGGGCGCCTTTTGCTACTGCGTTCGGGCCGCGCATTGGTTGGCCGCAGTTGGCGTGTAATTCAAAATTGGAATTAACATGAATTTTTATGAGAATACATCAAAACTATTTAAAACATTATAAATGAATATTTTGAATTACTTTTTGAACAATTTTCTCCTGAAATTAAACGTTTCGTGAAATATAAGTTATTCTTCGGAAGTCAAAGAAAATAAACACTTATTTAATGAATATATGTGTTAGAATTGTTTTTCTTGTCTAAAATCAGAATTTGTACAATTTATATACATTCTTGTGTATTCTTCAATAATTATTTATTTAAATTACAAGAATTGTTTTTAATTCCAATTTTGAACTGCGCGCCAATTGCGGCCAACCAGTGCGCGGCCCAAACGCAAGCGCAGTAGCAAAAGGCGTCCACATTGGCATCTCTGCCAATGTGGTCCGCAGGACCACAGTCCTGTGGCGTAGATGGCGGAAAACAGCTTACAACCGTGATCGCCTGTCCTCGGATTTTTATTTCTTCCCAGATGAGAGCGCCTCAAGTGGCAAATTAAGGAATTACGATTCCTCTAGTGGGCAGCGGTGAGTAAGTAAAATACTCATGGTAATTTACAGGGATTGTGAGCGAAATGCTGGATGAACGTTCGATGCGTTCCAAACGTGCTCCTCCCCTGTTCAGATTTTCCGAGTGTTACGAACTTTTTTTTCTAATTGACCTTGACCACGCATTCATATGAATTCACACGCATTCAATTCGCGCTGTCTCAATTCATCTACATGCGTCTCAATGCGTTTGAACGAATCAGAAAACGGGATTCACGCGCATTACAAGAATGTTAATTCGCCCCAATCCGTATCAATTCTTTCTTTTTTTGCTGGCTCGTCTACATCTGAAATGTAAGGTCCACGTGGGTCCACGCTGTCAAAGATTAATGATGCGGTGTTCTCACAATAATATTTTTTAAAAGTTGTGTCCAGCATAAAAGTTGAGTGAAATATGTCGTTTCAATGTTGAATTATATAAGTATTGAAATCGTAATATGCACTGGCAAAGTTTTGTTTTGCCTTTCGTTTATACAGAACCAACATGCACCGCACTTGAGTTGCTTTTAAAATTAGTCCCCAATATTTTTGTATTACAACACTAAAACTCCTAAAACTGAATTACGTCATTCCAAACAAACAATTAACAACAGTAGTTTTGATAATTGTAGACAATATATGAATATTTTAAGTCTTTCAAATACGACGCAAGAACCTAACCTATGATCATTTTCACAACATTTTTTTTTGCTATACTCTGCCAACGCATTGTGCGTTCTGAATACTTATTATACCGTTATTATAATTTAGAATTGAAACAATATAGTTCATCAGCTTATATGCGTGAAACCACTTTTAATGAATGATGTTAAATTATAACTCTCCCGAATGCGAGTTTCATATTTTTCCCTGGAGAATAATATGGGAATGGACTCAAAAATTTAGAATTTGCATTGTGAACCAAACATTTGAATTTTCATGTCTCAAACGATGATTTTTTCGACGACAGGTAAATTTGCAACCCGAAAAGTTGAATTTTCGATAAAAAAGTTCATCTTCAGCCAAACCAAATGAATTTTAAACTAAGAAATATGACTTTTCTGCCATAATTTTCAACACAGAAGATTAATTTTCTATCGAAAAAGACGAATTTTCAACAAAATACATGAATTTTCAAACACATAGTTGCATTTTAAACAAAAACAACCAAATAAATTTTAAAACCAATAAGATTAATTTCCTCCCAAAAAACACAAATTTCCAACATAATACTCGCCACATAGATGAATTTTCAACAAAAAAGATGAATTTTCAACATAGAAGATTAATTTTCTATGGAAAAAGACGAATTTCCATCAAAATACCTGAATTTACAAACACATACTTGAATCTTCAACAAAAGCAGCAAAATAAATTTTAAAACCGATAAGAATAGTTTCCTTCCAAAAAAGACAAATTTTCAATAAAATACTCGTTACATAGATGAATTTTCAACCAAAAAGATGAATTTTCGAAACGGAAAATTAATTTTCTATCGAAAAAGCCGAATTTTCATCAAAATACATGGATTTTCAAACACATAGTTGCATTTTAAACAAAAACAACCAAATAAATGTTAAAACCGATAAGATTAATTTCCTCCCAAAAAACACAAATTTTCAATATAATACTCGCCACATAGACGAATTTTCAACAAAAAAGATGAATTTTCAACACAGAAGATTAATTTTCTATCGAAAAAGACGAATTTCCGTCAAAATACATGAATTTACAAAGACATACTTGAATCTTCAACAAAAGCAGCAAAATAAATTTTAAAACCGATAAGATGAATTTCCGCCCAAAAAAGACAAATTTTCAATAAAATACTCGCCACGTAGATGAATTTTCAACAAAGAGATGAATTTTCAACACGGAAGATTAAGTTTCTATCGAAAAAGACGAATTTTCATCAAAATACATGAATTTTCAACCAAAAAGCTGAATTTTCAACACAGAAGATTAATTTTCTATCGAAAAAGACGAATTTTCAACAAAATACATGAATTTTCAAACACACGAGAAAAGAAATCCACACATAAAATGGAAATCTACCATATCGTCCAAAGTTATATTCTCCTATACAGAAAATATTTAACGTCATTTCAGACAATACGGAAATGTAAATTAAAAACTTTTTGATTAAATTTTACTCAGAAAAAAGATCTCCTTTCACTTCGCTGGGATTGGAACACCAGGTCAACTGATTTCCGGTCAGGGGCTCTAACCACTGAGCTACTAGAGAGATCAGAGGAAGAATTCGTTTTTGTGAATCACGCTTTATTTAGCAAGATTAAAAATATTAATTTTTGATAGAAATCTGAAATACCTTTGGAGAAGGTAACGGATCGAGAAGAGAAATCCGCACATCAAATGGAAATCTACAATATCGACCAAAGTTATATTCTCTTATACAGAAAATATTTTAACGGCATTTCACACAAGATGGAAATATAAATTAAAAACGTTTTGATGAAATTTCATTCAGAAGCAAGATCTTCTTCTTTCACTCCGCTGGGATTGGAACACCAGGTCAACTAATTTCCGGTCAGGGGCTCTAACCACTGCGCTGCTAGTGAGATCAGAGGAAGATCGCATTTTCTGAATCTCGCTTTATTCAGCAAGATGTTACATATCAATTTTCAATAGAAATCTGTATTATCATCGGAGACGGTGACGGATCGACAAGAGAAACCCACACATAAAATGGAAATCTACAATATCGACCAAAGTTATATCCTCCTATACAGAAAAATATTTTGAAGTCATTTCAGACAAGATGGAAATGTGAATTAAAAACTTTTTAATTGAATTTTATTCAGACAAAAGATCTTCTCCTTTCACTCCGCTGGAATTCGAACACCAGGTCGACTGATTTTCGGTCAGGTGCTCCAACCACTGAGCTACTAGAGAGATCAGAGGAAGAATTCTTTTTTCTGAATCACGCTTTATTTAGCAAGATGTTACATAGATCAGGCTGGCATAGAAAAATATGCCGGACGAGATAATAAAAATTCCGCAAAATATGCTCTGAGAGAATGAAAAAGCATAATAGAATCGTTTGCTTCTTGTTTCAGATTCGAATTTAGAATTCGAGTGTTCACCTGATAGAATCCCTATGGCTGGTATTCCCCCTTGTAGACATTCTTATTCTCCTGATGGACATAATTCTCCTGAAAAGTCTCTTCCTCCTGCCAGACCTTATATTTCGGGTTCTGCAGCCCGGTCTTCGTCTTCTGTCGAGCCTTCTCTTCATAACAGGGCCGGGTCTTCTTCTTCCAGCTCATCTTCTGTACGCGTACTTGGACATGAACTAGAGCAACTTAGATTTATCCGACTTATTCGCAACGTGAACCCGAACCGGCGATTTGAAATAAGGAGATACATTCTTCCTCGCGATGAAGCAATTTACTTGAAAGGAAGAAATAGCGCCCTTTTACCCATCCCAACCGCAGAACAAATGGTTTTATCAACGTCCAATGGTGACGTCTTTGCAGTATTGGAGAGAAATAATACACGTCTTCGTGGAATCTATAAAAGAATACGTGATCCTGGATATCAAGTCACAAACCGGGTAAAAATAAACATGTACAGCGGCGCGATTGAATATATGACTCAAGAAGAAATGGATGATTCTCCATTAGGCAGCTGCAATCCAATTTCGAAGAATTTCGTAATAGTATATGTAAATAAAATGTCTTCATACAAATAATGTCAATTATTAAGAATAGTAAAAATAAAATGCAATATTGTTTGTGAGCCGAAGTTGACTCAAAATGTTACATGCAACTCGCTATTAACTGTAACAATCTAAAAATTGATTTATTAATTCATTTGGGTTTTTTGTGAGACTCGCCCCAAGTCTGGTATTAACTAGACATACCCTTTGAGGTCTCACTTTTAGGCTGACTCAATCTAACCCATTCTCATCTCAATGAGAAGGTATTGGTTTTATGTGAAAAATGACTTTCGCGGATTTAATCAAATGTCGACGTTTCCAGACCCCCTGAGTCAGAAAAAATGGTTTTTACGAAGGTGTCTGTCTGTCCGTCTGTCTGTCCGTCTGTCTGTAGTCTGTAGTATCGTGTAGGCACGATAACTTTCGAAAGATTTATCAGATTAGATTGTGCTTTTGCATACGTTTTGAAGGCCTGAAAAGAAAGAACGAGTTCGCGAACCAGCTATTTTTGATCAAAATTTAAAAGGTGAGCACATTTTGAAATTTTTTGAGACCACTTTTTTTCAAATTTGAAATTTCTATGTACGGTTGTTAATAGTACTCCAGAAGAAAAACAATTTATCCTTATGACATTTTTCGATTAAATGAAAATTATCAGAGTTATAGCATTTTCAAAATCCCAAAAAACAAACGAAAATTAATATTATAGGCTGAACAACGCATGATATGAAAAAAGTCAGAGAGAGGAAAACGTTTCTTTTTGAGAGTCTTACAAGATTATCATAACAACTTTTTGAATTTTTTCGAAAAATCGAAAATTCAAATTTTTATCGCACAAAAAATAATGAAAAATTCAAAATTCCATTTTGCGGTCAAACTATGCAAGATACATAAAAATATGAGGGTACAAAAATCGTGCAAAAAAAAAAGGTCTACAAATTTATTCTTGATCACTTTTTGATAGGACGCGTGGTGTTTGTTTTATTTGTGAAAATTCACACTAAAAATAAAAAAAATTTATTGTTTCGGAAGACGCTCGCAAGTTTGAGCGCGCCTAGGGCGCGCACCTGTTGAATCTCGCGCTTCGCGCTCGATAATGTATTCATCTCGCGCTAGGCGCTCGGACACATTTACCTGACGCTTGAAGCTCGGTTCCTCTAGGTTTTCGCACTTCGTGTACTCGCTATTACGCGGGAAATGACACTGTCCTGGCATGCGAAAATAAAACCCTCTGTACCTGAATTAAGCCCTGATGATCTGAGAAAAGCAATAGTTTGCTCCTTCGACAAGGACTGTTTTCCTACATTTTTGTGAAAGTTTCTGTGCATTTTCTTGTCGATTAGCTGTTGATGGAATGTTGCAAACTCTGCTTTCTTCACTTCGGCTTTTAGAAGTGAAGCATCTAGATGAACTAATGCAGTTTCCTCACTTCTGGTGTTAAAATTCAGGTCAAGGGTCTAGGCCGCTTGCTCTGTGGCTTTGTGAAGAAACGCTTCTTCGCCAATCATCTCGTGGTTTCAGAAGTCCGCGTCCGCCTTGACGGCGTGAAATGTATAATCGCGGAACTGATGAATTGATATGCAAGCTTTCATTAATATGCATGATCTTGCGTGTGATGACATCAAGGGCCTTAAGTTCGTTCTTCGTCCACTGAACCACCCCAAGCGTGTAGAGAAGAACCGGTACAGCAAGCATGTTAGTCACAGATACCTTGTTCAACGCGACAGATTGGATGATCAAATCTGTCGAAGAAGATGCTTGTATGTGCTTCGGAGAGACTCCTTTATTGATGTTACGTCATGAATGCGGCTTTGAGGCACGTCCACGTACGTATAGGTGTCTTCAGTGTTGAATCTCTAATAACACTTATATCCACAAGCTCAGGGTCCTTGGGAACGCAAATAATCTTTCCTTTCTTCAGATGAATTTTCGCACATTTATCCAAACCAAATTACATCCCAATCTCTCCTGTGTACTTCTTGACGATATTTATGACAATTTGATAGAGGCAGAAGTGTGATGCAGAAAAGCAAAGGGCTCATGGTATAGCCCTGAAAGACGCCTTTTTGGAAGGTGACATTGTTCGTTGTCACACGATAATTTCCAGATGAGATAGTAAATCTAGTTTTCCAAAGAGGCATCAACTCATCTTATGGTTTACAAACTAAACCTAAATCACATCGTTCGTGGCAGTTTCTTAAGAGGAAAAGAGACAGACTATGCTGATTTCAATCTCTTTCACTCTTGTTGATTTTCTGCAGGCAAGCGCGGCAGACGATAAAAATGGACTGATACTCACAAAAACGCCAAAAATAAATAAAATAAAATAAAAATTCCCATTTTCCCTAAAAGGAAGAACATTTGGGTTGTGCGAAGGACTTAGAAGGACACGACTAAAAAGAAGGACAAATCCTTCCGAAGAAGGACGTTGGGCAACCCTAACTTATAGCAGCGAATTAGGTTTTTCATTTTGAGGTTAAGTATGAAAACCAGCTACTGCAATTAAACTACTAAAATTAAAAAGACTTAGAAATAAAATAAATCCACTTACGTGTAAATATCTCTTGGAAATGAACGTGCGGCACGTTCTGTCGGAAAAAGTTTTTCATTTTCCATCAGATCTATAATCTGCTCACACGAAGCAAACGCAGTCCTGACGCTGTACTTCTGCGCTTTTGAAAAAGTACGTTACCGTCACGCCTGGTTACCATAGCAGCAAACATCTGCCAACCTATGTTAGGTGGCGCTGCTTAACATACACTACTGCAACCCCGCGTTACACTTTTAGGACCGCAGCGATCCCAGAACCGAGACGGAGGTTCGCTTAAAGGTATAGAGTATAGCTGGAGATGGGTTGTGACTAGGGTTGTAAGGTCATGAAACGTTTCATTGAAACATTGAAAGTTTCATGAGACAGTAAAACGTTTCATGGGGCCAAAGTTCTGAAATGTTTGAAAGTTTCACAAACACGTATGCGCTTGCGCACTCATGTCAAGTTGAGGTTAGGTAATATAATTACGTTGTTCAATGGAATAATCGTGCTGAAACTTGAAAGCTTGATAATACAAACAAATACGAGTACAGGCGCGATTACCAAATCCTGTAGGACAACTCACACAAGCCCTAAAATGAGGACATGTCCGGGGAAATCCGGACGGATGGTCACCCTAGTCCTGCACTGTTACAAATTATTCCATTTAATATACCTACGATATTTATGTTTTTTTGGAAGTATTATCTGTTTGGACTATACATTTTTCCCCATGTAGAATGTAATAAAAAAACTATGCTGTCATAATATAAATATTAAAAGTGGTTGCTTCTAGCAATAAAGTGAAGTATCTTTTACGAGACAATATTTCAAACTGATATGTATCAAGGGATTTCTACCAATGACATTCATTCGCGAGTGCATATATGTAACGTGGGATCGTAAAAGCGCGTTAATAAACAATGCGTGGGCGTATGCTGGTGGAAAAGCATCGAGAATTTAGAACTCCTCATACCCTTTTGAATTACGTTCTTTATAGAGCTTTTAAATTTTGCGAGTATGACTCAAGAGTTACATCATAGCTCAATCTTTCAAGACGGATTGGCTGATAAAGCTTTTTACACCCTTCTTTATGCTGGTTCCTTGGTGCATTCCCTTTTATGACTTTAGAGAGAAAGTTAATAAACGCCTCGAAGCTACTTTAGCAAACTTTACGACCTTTTAATTTTTGTGGGCTGTAAATAATAATCCTAACTTTATTTATGATTAACTAGTATTAGGGTAAAGAGGGGCAGCGCCAACCAGTTAACAGTCAATGATTTTTTAAAGTTATGAAGATGTAGAATTGATCCATTTTGTTTTCATTTACAGTCCTACATTACTTTATATCATATTTCTATAAGCATTAATTACATGATTAAAACAATGATTTAATAATTTAATTATTTGTCACAAGCTGTAGTTCGTCGGCCTTGCCTCACACCGGAGGGCAAAGCCGACCGCAGCTTTTTATAAAAATCAGAACATTTGAAGATGGGAAAACATGATGGTTCGCTGGGCTAACTCCCCAACGCAACGAACTATGCGGTTACGTCACCAGTATCACGCAGTGCCACCCACAATAGGCCTTTCACGGATGGAGGCCATGGTTCAGTTGGGGGTGGCAATATGACCGCACCGATGCGACGACCAGGCAATGGCCCTGGACAAACGCGAGAACATAGATTTAGGTGGTCGAATCAACTCCGGACGGACATCCTTACCTGTTGGCTAAGAAGTTCACTAGCGCGAAAAGGACTCATGCAGAGGTGACATGAACGTTGGGTCAATATGCACCCGGAATATACTCATAAAATTCCTGAGTATCTAAGATATCAGGTATCCTTTTGCGAAAAACGGATATGAAGCTCTTTATCGGCAAGAAGAAGAGCATCATCCTCCAGCGATCATACCGCCCGTTCCAGCAAGACCATCTTCACAGATAGCCGATAATGCCAACAACAGAAGCAGGAGATCTATCCACCAAAAAGTCTTTCTCAGGATGGACAAATTATCTGAAACTAATAATGATCTTCCCGATTTGCTCCCCGAAGATGTGAGTCTCCGGAATCGGAACTGTGCAGTTTACGAGAAGGCGGTGTCCCTGCTTAGCAACCATAGAAGTAACGATACTTCAGTACGCCTCAGTATGACTCGCGAGCGTATTGCACAGCTTCAGTTTAAAATTGAAATGGCGAGACGGCATGCATCAGATATTCAGTGCGTGATTAGCTACATAAAATCAAATAAAGAATTCGCTCCAAAGGTTAGGGCACTTGCTCGAAACTTAAGGAAAGCAAATCACACACTTAACAAGTGTAAACTGTTGACCAACAAGCAGCACTAGATGAAAAAAATAAGATCTCTTTCAACCGCGAAACAGCGCCTTTAACGGCGAGTAAAATGGATTCAGGAAAATTCCACCTTTTCAACTCATCCTTCCCGCCTGTTCAATGAAACGTCACGTGGAGCGACATTTTGAGTTCATTAAGGAGTTAAATTTCGCTCCTTATGGGCTCAACCAATTATTTTTGAAGGGATGAACGCGAATAGGTTGAAATATTTATTTCTTTGAATTATTATTTATTTAATATAAAATTATAATGCGATGAATATAAAATATAAAATAATCGCTGAATTGAAAAGTATTTACACACATATTAAATTTTTCCTACAAATTTAACGTACATTTAACAGACTTTAACTATATTGTAAGAAAGCTATCGATTTCACATAAATTTTACATTGCATTGAATTATTCTCCGCAATGTGTTACAAAGTTCTATAAAATGTTAAGAATGTGGTGACGTAATCTTCATTAGAAGGCAGCATGCGAAAAACGTAGAATAGTTCTAGAAAATCTAAAAGTCCAGCTAATATAGAGTCTATATCCGTAAAGTCTCCAAACTATAGAGAACAGTTCTATAAAATGATGACAGATTTTTAGCATAAAAAAATTAATCTTTATTATTATTATGCTTTGATATTTGTTCACATATTTATTTACATAATTATTAACTATTACGCAAACAATCACTATATTAATGATCGCACGCTATTAAAAATTATTATTCGGTGTGGGTTGGAACCCCCTACCTACGCATTCGCAACTCCTAACAAAACCTCGCAGCTAACTTAACTCGGAGTATTAAAAAAAATCTATAATATAAGCTACAGCTGTGCAGCGCCGCGTGATAAATTTTTGTGAGCCGTTTCATTGAAAATTTTTTTGCTTTTAAAATTGTAATAATTACACCGGCACACAAAAAAAAAGTGGTCTGCCCGGCGGACTAGACCAGCATATCTATATGTTTTTGGGGTCGCTCAATCCGAATCCGGGGTCCAAATACCCCAGTTAGCTCGTATTTTTCCAAAAAACGCAAAAATAGACGTAAAATCGACGAAAACAGCGATTTTTGTATAGTGTTGTGTATTCATTTTTTCCTTTCCTACTTCCTAACCTCAAATCACCACGTGGTTTCCAAAATAAAACAAGGCTGTGTATAGATGTCCGGTGCCGGACGCTGGGTTGATATCCGGTATATTTCTCTGATTGGTTACACGGCAGTGCGCGCGGTGTGCCGTACGACAGCTCTGCATCCGGCTGCGTATATTTCTTATTTTCTCAAGGCGTGCACGAGGCATAACCTCAAAGTGAAGTATATGATTTGGAAGAAGAATATGAGGTTCCTTTTTTACACGCTTGAATATGTAATTGTTTATTGAAAATGAGATATTCGGTGTTTCCGATTTTATCTTTCCTTGTACATCTACTTTTAAATCATGTTTAATGGCATTTAAATATAAAAAGTTAATTTTCGAGTTGGTAATTATTATATTTGATATATTTTTAAAATCATTTTTATTTTATTCAAGGAAAAGGAATATTAAATTAGTTTTTAAAAAAGCACTTCAAATTAAAGTTCATTCAATAAAGATAGAATTCTACCATTTAGCAAGTTTATCTTCACAATTCCCTATGTTATTAAACATGAAAATGTATCATCTTAAGTTGAGAAATGCACTGTAAAAATTAGAGATCTTTTTTTAATGGTATCATTTGTTTCGTGTCCTGTTTTTGAATATAATAACTTCATGCTGTTATTCTCAATTTATATATGAATTTATATATGAATTCAAGTGAAGCTGATCTGACTTTAAGAAAGCGTATGATTAAATTTTGAAGAGAAATTCTTATGAGAAACGATTAGAAACTTTTTACACTTTAAATATGTACTGGTAAAATGTCTGGAAAAGGGCATTCAAGACGACGAAGAGAGTGTTTTCCAGAATGATAAAAAAATAAATGATAGAACCCTAATGTGCGAATTAAAATATTCGAAAATCAATTCGAAATCAATTTTGTAGTTTGCCGCTATGTTTTTGAGTTTTACTAACGTCTCCTTTAAACCTCCATGATCTCCGTAGAATGTTTAAGTTCTCTTTCAACGCTCTGTAACTTTTTATATACTTTTAACTTCTCTTTAGACGAGAAGAAGTAAGAAGAAGTAAGAAGGAGCAGGTCGGAGTGCTTTTGGAGTACACCAGTGCAGGTAACCGAATTCGCTTTGAGTTTGATCAATTATAAGGAAAAAAAGATTAATAATTCATCAGCAAAAGGAATTTGAAAGTACACGAAAAGAATATTATTTGACGATAGATTAACAAAAGTTGAGTTAAACGAGGACATTGTGACATTTTGTACATAGTTCATAGCATTTTGCGTCTTCATTTAACAACAAAAAGCAATTTTAATTTTAAGTTGCATAAAAGTTAGGATTTTTTGACGAATGAAAAACCAAAATTATTTTGTATCTTCATTCATTCATTAAATAAATAATATATATTGTTCTCAACGCTTAATAAGGAATTGTTGTTGAATGATTATGCAAAAAAACTTGAAATATTGCGCAAATGTCGCTATGTCTTCGTCTTGCTCTACTTTTGTTAATCTTTTGTCAAATAATTTCATTTTGTACAGAAAGGTAGAATGTGGAGCGTTAAAGTAGAAACAAAAACTAAGCCTCTATTTTGACGTTCCAAGTGGAAGACTTCGAAATTTGTGCCTATTAGAGCGCCAAAGTAGGGGCAAAAATCGCATTGGAATAGCCTCTACTTTAAAAACATAGCCCCTACAAATGAGGGCGGGAAGGGCGTCAAAGTAGGGCGCGCATGAGTGTCAAGGAGCTTGCATAGTGCTGAGGTAGTGAGGAGATCTCATAGTGAGAGAGTGTAGACGGAGAAGGGGGGGGGAGAAGCGCTGACAAAATTCATCATTTTAAAAACAGCACACAGTATATATATATATATATATATATATCACAAGCAGAAAATCCGTTAATATTCGAAAACTCGAACGCGCCACATTAGCCGCCGCGCCGCATTCGGCGCCGCTCCTCTAAGCTAATTTATTGAAAGAAAAGTGACTAAAGTAATATTTTTATTTAAAAAAGTGAATATATGACCTTATCGTAAAAAAGTGGCTGAAAAGTTATTTGAGATAAAAGTGTCTAAAAGTGACTGTGTGGCAGCCATGGTTATTCTTGACAGTTACTTAAAGTGCTTCTTACAGGAGTTCTCTGACTTTTGCAATTTTTGTTTCAAAATCCCTCCCTTTTCCCTGAATTTCCCTGATTTCCAGGTTTTCCCTGACCTGCGGCCACCCTGTTAAAGTTTATAAAACTCTGGAAGTTGAAGTCTCAGCAATTTATATTTTCGAAGGTTACATACTATTATCATGTACTGACGTGTACGTCACCACAGTCATTAAATGCCTTAAGGAGGTCTTCCCGAACTCTTGCATAGTCTGGGAAGGGTAAATGCGCCCAGGAAGAGGTAAAGGACCGACGATTCGCAGAATGTAACGGTGAGCGTGTAATCCGCGATAAAAAAAATAGGCGGGGACGCGAGGCAATGGAAAAAAAATATAACCCGAGTAATTACCACAGATTCTCCTTTTTGCTCCATGCGTCCAGCAAGAAACGGGTCGACGTTGTTGTGATAAAACTGTTTAAAGCAATCTCGAGGCATAATTTCCAATTTATACCAACATTGATAGGGTGGAGATTCAAAATTCAGAAAAAAACCCAGGCTATTTCCCGGGTTTCCTGGTAAAAATTGCATTTTACCAGGTTCAATTTTAAGCGTTTATAATAATACCCAGTGGGCACGAAATTTAAGAACGTAATTGGAACGTCCTAAAAACGTTTCTTGGACGTACAAGACAAAAGAGGTTATTTGAACGTTTCAAAAACTGTCCTAAGTCAGACCATCAATCGATATTATTTGTTTATGTTATAAACAAATGTTATAAACAAATGCATAGTTTGACCATTTATAGATAGAAACAAATCGTTTTTCTTTCTAATCATCTTCAAATTACATAAGTGGTGATATTTAGTGACAAAGAATTGTCAATCGATATTATTTGTTTATGTTATAAACAAATGCATAGTTTGACCGTTTATGGATATAAAGTGATCGTTTTTCTTTCTAGTCGTCTTCAAATGATATAAGTGGTGATGAATAGTGACGAAGAATTGTCATTTGATATTATTTGTTTATTTCATGAACAAATGCATAGTTTAGCCATTTGTAGACAGAAGGTAATCTTTTTCTATTATTTCCTTTGAATGATACCACTGGAAATGTTTTGTGTTGTGCTAAAAGAATTAGATTCCACGTTGTACTTTTTAATCATTTCAATAATTTTAGGATCCATTTCAAATTCATTCTAGCTCCACTTAAGAGGCAATTAATTGGACAGATGAGATGACATAAGGAGCTTATATATTAAATCTTCATTGGTCGAAGTTCGAGAGCAATTTCGTGTGTTGAATTCTCCGAAACTCTTGAAATTCTTATTACGGGCTTCTGCAGCTTCTTCTGAATACGGTATATTTTGAATATTTGAATTACTTCAAAAACTGAAAAGCAGTTTTAAAACCAAATTTACTTCATTCAACCTCACCGACATTTACGTAAAACATTACTCTACCTTGAACTTATATTTTTGTATAGAATTTGTTTCTCACATAAACAAATAATATCGGTGGACAATTCTTCGTCACTAAACATCACCACTTATGAAATTTGAAGACGATTAGGAAGAAAAACTATCACTTTCTATCTATAAATGGTCAAATTATGCATTTGTTTATAAAATTTGTTTATAATATAAACAAATAATATCGATTTACAATTCTTCATCACTAAACATCACAGACAGGCTCTCAGGCATGACAAACTGACTTACTGACTGTGTGATTGTTCTCAACATTGCAAACGTCTCGAGACAGGTTCTCAGGGATGACAAACATACTGTTGATAGATTGTTTGCAACATTGCGAACGCCTCGAGACAGGCTACCAGGCATGACAAAGTGACTTACTGACTGTGTGCTTGTTCTCATCATTCCAAACGACTCGAAGCAGGCTCTCAGGCATGACAAGCGGAATGCTTTTGGATTGTTTGCAACATTGCGAACGCCTCAAGGCTGTCGCTCAGGCATGACAAACTGACAAAATGACTGTGTGATCACTTAAAACCTTGCAAATGCCTCGAGACAGGCTTTCAGACATGACAAACATACTGATGATAGATTGTATGCAACATTGCGAACGCCTCGAGACAGGCTCTCAGGCATGACAAGCTGACACAATGACTGTGTGATTGTTCTCAACATTCCAAACGTCTCGAAACAGTCCCTCAGGCATGACAACCACAATGCCGGTGGATTCTTTGCAACATTGCGAAGGCCTCGAGACAGGCTCTCAGGCATGAAAAACTGACTTACCGACTCTTTGATTGTTCCCAACATTGCAAACGTCTCGAGACCGGCTCATAAGCATTAGAACCATACTGCTGATAGATTGTTTGCAACATTGCGAAAGTCTCATGACAGGCTTTCAGGCATGACGCACTGACTTACTGACTGTGTGACTGTTCCCAACATTGCAAAAGACTCGAGAAAGGCTCTCAGGCATGACAAATATACTGATGATAGATTGTTTGCAACATTGCGAACGCCTCGAGACCGGCTCTCAGTCTTGACAAGATGACTCACTGACTGTGTGATTGTTCTCAACAGTGCGAAAGTCTCGATACAGGCTCCCAGGCATGACAACCATAATGCTGATAGATTGTTTGCAACATTGCGAACGCCTCGAGACAAAATATTTCATATAGCCTAATGTATCTGTCAGCAAGAAGCGCAGCAGCGCCGCCAGCGGATTAGTTCACGGCTGGCATAAAACTTTAGCCAGCGCTTTTGCACGCGGTCGGATAGGGCTGCATGAAAATTTTCTCTGTTTCATGCAACTTTCAATGTTTCAATGAAACGTTTCATGGACTTACAACCCTATATATGGGACTTTATCACTTTACGTTATGTCGTCCTGCGCCCGCAGTTGCCGTTTCGCTCCTCAAGCATAACTTTGAAAACTTGTGATTATCTAGATCATCTAGATATTATTATTATCATTTGTATTAAAAAAATATGAGCATGAGCAGAGGCGGTAGGCCAAAATATGATAGCTACAGTGAATTATAATAGCTTTCATGTTTAAAAAAAATGAAAAAAGTTTCGGACCTTTATCATCCCCTCCCATATAAACTGTTGCAACTATCGCGAGATGCAATGAGAAAGAGAAAGAACATGAAAAATCAATTTGTACTATTGAATTCTTATGAAAATGTCCAACCCTTCAAATATCAGATTCGCAAATCAGACACACACCCTCACTATGAATTCCCGTACGAGCACCACCTGTTCTCTCAAAAAAACATTGATCTTTTACTGGGCCGCTTAGTCCAGAACTGTCCAGATCCTGTAGGTCTCTTTAAGGAACTGGTCGATGGAAAGTTCCATGACTATCTCCCATTCTTCACGGACGGTTTAAAGTCTATTGCTGAGGCCATCGCGGGCATTGCCGTGGTGTGCCCTGAAGGCAATTTCAATCTCTCGTGGAAAATATCTAGCTCTGCCTCTATTTTTTCAATAGAAGCTATTGCAATTTTATATACTTTAGATTATATTATTAAACACCGCTTCTCCAAATCAGTCATCTTTACAGATTCACTAAGTGCTCTTCAAAGCATAGGTACCATTTGTCCTAGTTCAATCAGAGGAAAAAAAAGCTTTGAAACTTCCTTCAAACCATTAAAATCAATGGAGAATTACCTCGAATTCAAAAAGAATAAAAAATTCAAATCGCTACAAATTGATTAGAAAAATATTCGAACATTATTATAAAATTAAGTGAAAACCATTAAATTAATCCCTGGAACCCATCAAAAAGTCCTAAAAATTCTATGATTTTTATAAGAGGGGAAAAAAAGCTTTGAAACTTCCTTCAAACCATTAAAATCAATCGAGAATTCACTCGAATTTATAAAGAATAACAATTTTAAATTCAAATCGCTATAAATTTATTAGGAAAATATTCGAAAATTATTATAAAATTTAGTGAAACCATTAAATTAATCCCTGGAACCTGTCAAAATGTCCCAAAAATGCCATGATTTTTATAAGAGGAAAAAAAAAACTTTGAAACTTCCCTCAAACCATTAAAATCACTCGAGAACTCCCTCGAATTCAAAGAGATTAACAATTTCAAATTCAAATCACCATAAATTCATTAGAAAAATATTTGAGCGCTATTATAAAATTCAGTGAAAACCATTGAATTAATCCCTGGAACATGTCAAGATGTCCTAAAAATTCCATGACTTTTATAAGAGGAAAAAAGCTTCGAAACTTCCTTCAAACCATTTAAATCAATCGAGAATTCCCTCGAATTCAAAAAGAACATCAAATTCAAATTCAAATCACTATAAATTAATTAGAAAAATATTCGAACATTATTACAAAATTCAATGAAAACCAATCAATTAATCCCTGGAACCTGTCGAGATGTCCTAAAAATGCCATGATTTTTATAAAAAAGAAAAAAAAACTTTGAAACTTCCCTCAAACCATTAAAATCACTCGAGAACTCCCTCGAATTCAAAGAGAATAACAATTTCAAATTCAAATCACTATAAATTGATTAGAAAAATATTCGAGCGCTATTATCTTACAGTAACTGCGTTACAGAACAGTGTGACCTTTATGTTCTGTAATTGTTATGGAACACGATTGTAACAATGTTACGTATAAATTTTCTCTTTTTGTTATGTAACATTTACAGAACGTGTCAGCTGGGTATTGACTGATTCTATTTGCCGATCATTGTTCTAATATATGCTAACAATTTCAGACCGATTATTGGGTCAACTCTGGGCCAATGTTTCTCGTATTTGACTCAATCTTGAGAGCATATATTAAGTCGACGATTTGCAGATAGACTAATAGAGTCAGTCCGTAACTATCGATTCGGTCTCTCGGCCGATCTTTGGATATGTTAGCCCATCATTGGGCCGATAGATAATTCACACCATTGTGTGCGAATTATAACCCCACTCCTGGTATAATCGTATTTTGATAGACGATATTAGAGTGGTATTTAGTAATTACAGCATAGCAATCTTATAGACTTTGACAATTGCGAATGCGGTTGCATTGCGGGTCCCCCATCGGGCGCCTCCCCAGGTTGCGGATAGGGGAACGCCTCCCACATATGGGTGGTAATGGGGAAATCAAATACCCGGGGCGGACAAAAACCAGCTAGGGGAAGGAACACCGAATTTAAACCAATGATGAAAAGGTATGTTAAAAACAATATACCCCAAGTGAGTAGCAATCTCCGCACTGATTCCGATCGGATTCCAGCCCCGGTGGTCAGTGCTGGTCCCATGGATTTTGGGGGGGACCAAACATACTTGGACAGTAGTGTCTGCGTGGAGTTGGGTGGTACTTTGGACATGACGGAGGAGGTGGAAGTGTCCATAAATAAGATGGACATCGTTAAAATGGATGCCGCACTCTCAGAGACGTATGATCTCTTTGCAGAGTTACGAGGCACCATCAAGGAAATGGTGGAATTCAGCAGCACAAAGAAGAACATGTGGCTGCCAATCAGGGATGAATCTGGTCCAGCACCGGAGAAGTTCTTTGTGCCTCTGAGTGCTTTTTTCACCTCTTCGGCAGTGATTGATGGACATATATATCACGGTTGTGAGACGAGGCCATGAGGGGGATTTACCGCGGTGCTACTGGGAGCCGATGTCATTTTTTAGATGGCAGCTGCTCCCGGTGGACCATGCGGTGGTTGTTAACCTTTAGTTTGTAATTATATATATATATATACGCACACACACAAATACATATATATATATATATATATATAATAATGATAATAAATAATAAAAAAATATATATACATATACAATAACTAAAGCTGGGGCCAAAAGTCGAGGCCCCTCACTTCTTTTGATTGCAGCTCGATCAAAAAAATCTCTGATTTGCTTAATAAAAAGCATCTGTTAGCTTAAAGTCTTCCAAATAAAACGATATAATCACTTTCATCCTTAAAAAATCTTCAAGCATCGACTTATACCTTTTCCCAGAAAGCGCTCGGCGTTAGGAAAAATCAGGAAAAATTCACAGATATATGCTTTCGATGTTCTTTAATGCAATACATTTTTCAAAATTCTGGAATACGAGGGCTGTTTGATCAGTCAATAACTTTTTGAATTTTTTCGCGCAGTAACTTTAAATGCACCACTGATCCCGTAAACGCCATCTATGAATAGACTACTGTTAGATTTTGAGCAAGCTGGGTCATTTATTTTGTGTTTGATAGCCATTGAAATGAGAGTACCTCGTGAATGTTAACGAAAATGGGAAAAAGTGAATTTCGTCTGCTGATAAACATTATTTTTTGCGTAAAAACTATAACTGAAACCAAGGAAAGGCTTGATAAATACTATGGGAACTCTGCACCATCAATCTGAATGGCTAGGAAGTGGTTTACTGAGTTCCGTTGTGGTCGTACCAGCACAAGTGACGCCGAACGTTCAGGTCGCCCAAAAGAGGTTTGGATGACAGTTACTCCCAGTGGGACCCTGCGGTGGTTGTTAACCTTTAGTTTTAGATATATATATATATATATACTCTGGATCTCACTTTTTTTAGCCACTTTTACAAGACGGACTGTGGATATGCATGTATTTTGTTCATGCTAACAGCTCTTACAACATTCCTGAATTACGTCACAGGGTAATATTGCGCAATTGTGCCAGCCAAATTCATGTAACAACAGGTTCAAGGTTATTTCTTATCTCAATAATTTTTCGCGTAAATACTTTCAAGGTTATATTTTGCTATGGCCTGGCAATTTCTACTGCATCATATAATTATCTTAAGGATGATTTATTGCTTCCCTGCAGATAATATATTTATTTAGTGCGCAAAAAGGTGCAGGTGTACAGATGAAATTTGATACGGAGAGCTATGCATGACATCCTGTTTTGGCTATATAAATTTGATTTATTGCTTCCTCACAGATAATATCTTTACCTTAAAATTACTCTCTTTATTTATTTAATGCGCAAATAATTCGAGAAAAACATTCTTCTAGAACATTCTTGATGATGGTATCAAATTAAAGTGCATACATTTTTTGGTAAACAAGTTCAAGGTTATTTTCAAGACGCATTACATTTTGCGTTGTAAAACTTATATCCCAAACGCATCGACTACAATATAGAATCTTCCAGAACTTTATTGCGTCTATAAAAGAAGTTATTTCCTCTTGAGCTCCTCAGTCACAAATAAATGGCCATGCAAAAACAACTCAACCTAAGTAATACAGTGAAAAATCGATAAAGTGATAAAGTGAATAGTGTGTACTTGACTTTCTTCTAACGAATTTGGACAATTGCCACACAACTTTTGGAGCAGCTATATCAATCACAATGAGTTCTCAAGACCGCAATAACTTTTTGAAATTAATGGAAGAAAGCCTTGAAAAACTAAAACAAGAGATCTTGGTCTTAATTTAAAGCTGAGACCTCAGGCTTCATTTAAGCAAAGTTCCAAATTTTTCCTGTCACTTCCCTAAAACATGCAGCGAGTTGAATTTGAGAAATGAAAATTCGTAAAAATCTGAAATTACATCGATCTTTCTCACAAGCAATAGCTCAATCGACGCGAAATTTTATATTCTTTCAAACTATTTTTTCAAAATATTTCTAACTTAATTTTTCACGGAGATAGACGCTTTTAAAGACGAGCGAGATTTTAATACAAATTTTGTAGGTAGTCCCACAATTTTGACCGGTAGTGTATGTATTTGTCAACTTGTTCTAATCCCTCATCATTTAGGACAATGTTGCACGTTGTTTTCTCACTTTGTCCTTCAAACACCATTACCTTTGTTTTATTTACGTAAATTTTGAGGCCCATGTTCTTCATGCTTATATCAAGTTCATTCAACATTCTTTGCAAGTCCTCGATTGCTTCTGCCATGACAATCTTATCATTTGCGAATGCCAAACCACGCACCTTCACTGTTTCGAGATCTACACCTTCTTCGTCGAAGAGGGACATTCTTAGACACTTATCAATAAATATGATAAATAGCCATAAGGACATAACGCATCCTTGTTTCACGCCTCGCACAATATCGAAACAGTCACTCAGTTTCCCATTAACCATTACACTCGATTTACTGCCTGTATATATAGTTTGTATTGCTTGTAGGAGCCATCCATAGACTCCGTACTCCTTAAGGACTTCCCAAAGTTTACTTCTATTTATCTTGTTTACCTTGTGGAATGCTTTTTCTAGGTCAATAAATGCACAGAAAACTTTCTTTCCTACTCTTAGGCTTTTTTCTGTGATCCGTCTTAAGCTAAAGATCTGATCTGTACATGATCTTCCTGGCATAAATCCACTTTGGACTTCCCATATCTTTTCTTCTGTAATTTCCATTACAATTTTACTCTTTTGTAGAAAATTCGTCGTTTTGGTTTGAAAATGTTAGAGAATTTAACTATTTGTTTGAAAATTTACTTCTTTTGTTGGAAATGTATCTGGTTGCTTGGAAATTAGTATTTTTTAGTTTAATTAAACTATTTAGGTAGAAAGTTCAACTAAATGATTAAAAAATAACGAACTTTTTTTTTAAATTCAAGTCTTTATTTTTTTGTAAAATGTTGATTTTGATTGGGAAATTCTTCACTTTTTGCAAAAAAAATTCTGAAGAGGTTTCAGTTATTTTTTTTAAATTTTGACTTTTTTGGTGGAAAATGTAACTACTTCTTTGAAAGTTTACCTGCTTGGTTATGATTCTGTTGTTTGGTTGAAGATTCATAATTTTAGTTGAAAATACAACTATCCTCAAAAATTCAACTATTTTCTTTCAAATTCGATTTTTTTCTTTGGAGGTAAAAAAATTCAAATATTTTGCTAGATTCAAATATTTGGTTGAAAATTAACTTTTTTGTTGAAAATTAATATTTTCAGTGTGAAAATTCAACCATTTGGTTGAAAATTCATGTATTTTATTAAAAATTTAAGTATTTTGGTAGAAAGTCGAAATTTGGTCGAAAATGAACTTTTTTGTCGGAAATTTAACTCTTTTGTAGAAAGTTCGTCTTTTTGGTTTGAAAATGCTAGAAAATTCAACCACTTCGTTGAAAATGTACTTTTTTGTTAGAAATTTAACTGTTTTTATGGAAATTAGTTTTTTATTTTGAAAATGGTATAAAATTCAACCATTTGGTTGAAAATTCATTTTTTTTTTTTGAAAAATTAAGAATTTTGGTATAAAGTCCAAATTTGGTCGAAAATTAACTTTTTTGTCGGAAATTTTACTCTTTTGTAGAAAATTCGTCGTTTTGGTTTGAAAATGTTAGAGAATTTAACTATTTGTTTGAAAATTTATTAAAAAATTGTTATTAATTTGTTGTTGCCGTGAAAGCATATGTATGTTTAATACTTAACTTTCACTAAAAACTTATATGTGCATAAAAAAATTGTTTCATTCTATAACTTAGGCATTATTTTATTAATTTTACCTACCCCCTTTATAAAAAGTCTATTAAATCACATAATTTATTTATTAAAATATTTGAAAATCCGAAATGAATTTAAATTAATAAATAAATTAAGTAAATATTATATTTTATAATAAGAAATATTATAAAGTTTATACAATTTTCTTTTCGGATATTTGAAAATCAAACAAATAATGATATGTGTGATTTAATTGCGCATGAATAATAATGTGTTGTAGTTAGTAGGAATGCATGGGGATTTATGCCTAAAAGCAGTGAATTTTACGATTTTCGCAAGTTATTTTCAACTCGAAACATTTAAAAAATCTTAAAGATCATTAATTTAATTAATCATCATTTATCTTTTACCCAGGACTATCAGAAAATTATTTTTATTTAACAAACTTTTTTTAACACTTCGCCTTGCATTATTATTTGAATTGTATAGGCCAACTGCATAGCTTGTGCCGCCACATGGCGACCGTCAACTCTCATGACAATATTTTCCACAGGCCTCCACAGAGAAGTGGCGGCATGGGGCCAAAGATACAATATCTTTTTCTATATTCAGCAGATTCAATACAGTTACAGAGCCCCCCTCCCCCCTTGAACGAATTCAGCATTAGTCAAAGATATTATAAACTATCTTAGGCAGAGTAAATACAGTTGCAGAGCCCCCCCCCCCCTCCAGCCCGTAAAACAGCGTAGTATATTTTTACTGATCTCCCCCAGCCTGAATCGTCACGTCATTTTTAAACGACCCTTAAGGCCATGTGACGAGTGGGTCACGTGACCGGTTTCCTACCTTACCGACACTTTTTTTATTTGTAAACTTATTACTTTTCTCTATAAAAAAACCTTTTCTGGTGGAAATATTTGTGTCTGACCGCGTTTTACCAACATTTACCGTCATGAATTTCTTAAGGTAAAATCCTAAAAGTTTTCTTATTAGATAGTGGAAATAAATTTTCAATGCATTTTGAAACAAGCAAACTTTACACTTTCATAGAACAATCTGACTTAAAAATCAATGTAAACTATTTATTTGTCAAATTTTAGTTGACAGCCTATTTCAACACTATCTTATTATATAACTGGTAACATTGATATAACTAAGACTAAGACTGATAACATTCAGTATAAAATGTATAAGATATTTAAATATCTGAAGTATTATTAATTCCTGTACGAACTATTTAACATTGGAAAAATACTACAGATGAAAACCTTGATCAGATCAAAACTTTCAATTTCTTAAGATAAGATCACAAAAACTTTCTTATAAGCTAGTGGATGTGCATTCTGAATGCATTTTCAAATTATCAAACGAATTATAGGTAAACTAAAAACTTCCATAAACTTTTATAGGCTTACAAAGCAACGTAAACTATGACGACTATGTCAAATTTGGTAATCTCATATTAATTCTTATATTCTAAGCTTTCGTTAGGATTCAGGTTTATTTGTCAAATTTTGATTTGACAAATTCCAAATAATTTTCAAAAGTTGTGACGAATCTATTCGGTAATAAATTTTGAGCTTGGAACCCACACGGCATAAAATGTTGCAGTGAAAATTTCAAAGAAATATTACAATGAAACCTATTGATAATGTTGCACACAGATTTCAAATACACGTTTTGAAATTATTTCTATGAAATGTTTCCTAAAGTAAATCTAAAATATTGCAGAAATATTTCACTAAAGTATTATTTGTCAAATATTTCATGCAATATTGTGCACGATCTGTGCAAGGGACATATCTTTATTTCAGAAACATTTCTTGAAATATGGAGACACTGAACTCATGATTCATTCCAATCTGTAGGGTTTTAATTGTGAGTCTTTTCATACTCATTTTTTCGGATAAAAAAAATATTCATAACAACAACAAAAATAATAATAATTTCTCATTGATTCAATATTAAATTTTTTTTAATGGAGGCACTAAACTCATGATTCATTCCAATCTGTAAGGTTTGCTTATTATAAGAGTTCTTTGAATTGAGTTCAAATAATTTTTACATCAATTTTTCTTCGAAAGAAATCGTTTTAGTTAAACTTTTTTGACAAAAGAATGCATTAAGATATTAGCAATTTGAAAAAAAATTGATTGAAATTTTATGATAGTTTTTTTTTCTTTTTCCTACTTGGAAAAAATAATAATCTGAATAGATTGTTTTTCTTCTTCCCTATTTGAAAATATAATAATCTAAATAGATTGGTTCAGAATCACCCACAAAAGTCACTCAAATTATATTACATAGTGTCCTATGAATGAGGATGGTACCGAAAGTTAAAAGAACGTCCTTGGGTTATTCCGTGGGTGCCTTTGGAACATCACCAGGATGTGCAAAAAAATATCCAACCTTTTGAAACTTTCCAGGACCGTTCTACTTGAATATTCCAAAGAGAACATACTGTTATTTTAATTATTATCAATAAAATATCATATGAACAGTAAGAGATAGATTAAAATTTGTGTTAGTTTATAATATGGATATCATAGTGTAGTATATGCACTACTCAAAACTCAAAATGCCATCCATTCTTACCTATCTCTTACGGGTTATGAAAATTTTTTTTTGCCAAAAACAATAACAGTAAGTTTCCTTCAGCTGTTAGTGGAACACTACCAAGAGGTGGTCACTTTACGCACATATCAAAAATGAGTCTGCTACAGTTATAGGATTTTTTAGTTAAAATAGAGACAGCATACATTTTTCTGTAAAAGGTTAAAGGTGGTGATAGTTGAAAAGTAATATTTTATTCTTATGACATGGCTATTTGTAAAGACAAATGTTGAGTTTCAACTCGAGTCAACTCATATCGACGATTCTGTGTGAAATTCACAAAAGCGTCATTATTTCTTACTGGAAATACGCGTTAAACTTCACAGGGCTGGCGCCACCTCTAAATATCATTGTTTCCAAAATAAAAAAAAATTGATTTATTTGTTTGTGGATCTGAACAAATTTCTGGGCGATATGCATAAAAATTCGATTAAAATATATTTGGACCACCCTAATGTAAGATGTATACGCTATCAAGATAGATTGATGATTAAATAAATTTTTCTGAATTAATTAATTGAAATAGAACATTGTTAATACTGCAATACTTAGTGATCATATTATGTAAGTAGCATAAGAATCTTAGGGCATGAAAAATTATAAATAAAAGTTCTTGAAAGTATATTGAATAAAAATGATAAGAAAAATTTGCTGCATTTTTAACCTTTTCCATTTATACCAAAGAGCAGGTACTAAGAACATGAAAAATCGGACATTCGGAAAGTTATATATACTTTATATGCAGTGGACAAAACACTGATATTTTTCATTGGTTTTATACAAATTTATCAAGCAAATGAAACATATCACTGTCTTGCCCACTATGTATAATCTATATATGGTTTTTTTCACCTATGCAACGTGACTGGTGCACGGGGTAACCCGCAATCAGTTGTAGCGGGGGGGGGGGGCAGAGCGTTAGAGAATGCTAACACAATCAAAGCGAAGTGGCGGCTCAATTCCACCCCCAACCGATTGGGGGTTCCCCGCACACTTCTTGCTTCTTACGCTAGGTCACTCTAATTCGTACGTCCACGTATCGCCACGTATTCAGTAGCGCCACCCACGTGGGCCATACCGGCGAAACTTGGGAGAAGTGGCAATCACAATTTTCACCCAACCTCTTCTATCTTTACCTCTTCTACCTCTACCTCTTCAACCTCTTCCTTTTCCTCTTTCTCTATCTCTACCTCTACCTTTTCCTCTACCACTTTTCAATTTTCACATCCCTCTTCCTCTACCTCTACCTTTCTACCTTTCCATAACCTCATTCCCGATCTTCACAACTCCAAACACCCGGTTTGAGGTTTGTATCTTTTACATCCTACTTTCCGACTATTCTGACTTTTCATTCTACTCTTTCTAATTTCCTAGTCTTTTTGCAAACACTGCACTGTATTTTTTTCAAAATGTTCCTTGACTTCACACTACTTTAAAAAGGGAAAAAGAACGTTAGTTTAGGTATGTGAAAGCACATATAGAAGGTATATAGTTGAAACCTCTTCTACCTCTACCACTTTTACCTCTTCCTTTTCCTTTTCTTCTATCCCTACCTCTCTACCTTTTCCTCTATCTCTGCTACCTCTACCTCTTCTACCTTTTCCTATTACTCTTCCTCTACCTCTACCTCTTTACCTCTAGCTCTTCCTCTACCTCTCTACTTCTACCTTTATTTCTATTCTTATTCGAACTTCTTTCACTTCTTCTTTAAATTTCTTCACTTCTAATCTTAGAATCTTTATTACTATTTTCTATCCTCTTTCTTTTTCCTTCCTAATATTTTTCCTTTTTTTCAATCTTTCCGTAACCTTCTTCCCGATCTTCACCACTCCAAATACCCAGTTTGAGCTTTCTATCTTTCATATCCTACTTTTCTACTACTCTACCTTTTTATTATACTCTTCCTAATTTCCTAGTTTTTTTGCAAACACTGCACTCTTTTTTTTCAAAATGTTCCTTGACTTCATGCTATTTCTAAGAAGGGAAAAAGGACGTTAGTTTAGGTATGTGAAAGTACATATGAAAGGTATATAGTAGAATTTGGACGGAGGGTGAGGGGAGTAAGTGAAACAATTTCTCGCCTGAAGCAAAATTTTTTAACCGGTCTGTGGCCGGGTTACCCGACCGGATCCCGGCCGGTATGAAAGACGGGATCCGACCAGATTACCGTGACGTTTTAGCCGGATCCCGGCCAGAATCCCCGGCCAGCGCCCGGTTTAAACTGGGGATATCCGACCGGCTCCCGGTCGGATCCCTGTTACCATTTCTACACGGGATATTTGATGTGAATATAAGAAAATATTACAAATATGATTTCATATGACATGAGTAATCTGTTATTTTCTCTCCCACTTATTGATGTATGTTACTATTTTATAAAATTTCTTTAATGGAAACCCCATTAAAAACCTTGTTAGATAATAAAAAAATAAAAAATTTCTGGTGCCCCGTTTTTAAGTTTTTCATCTCATATTTATTATCAATTTTTTCCCTATTGTGCGAAGAAGATCTAAGAATTTTCGCAATCCATACAAAAATGTTTAAGGGTACAATTATGAACTTATATTTATCTCTTTACAAGAAACCGTACGTTTTATGCCTTTTTCTGGTGCCAAGTAATTTTTTCTTAATCGGACACAAAGTGAAAGTTTTGTCCTTTATATCAGCTAAAATTTTTATTAGTAATATATTTCTCTAAAAAAAACATGTATATTAAAAAAAAATCGAAACGTAGGAAAATCTCAATTTTTACGTAAATTTGATGCTCGCAACCACCCCAGGGTCCCACTGGGAGCAACTGCCATCTAAAAATGACACCGGCACCCAGTAGAACCGCGGTAAATCACACTTATGGCTACGCCTCACGACCGTGAGATGGGTGGCATGATGAAATTACGACGACAGACCGGAAAAACCCTCGCGTATCTTGAGGATATGAAGCGATCCAAGGATGACAGCTTTCTGCATCCATCTCGCAAGTGCTGTGGCATATTTTTGGCACGCGGGTATGGCTTTAAGGTTAAAAATGTTCATTTATAAAGTTTTTGAAAACCAGTAACTTCATTATTTCATAATTTATATGAAACACTGGTCAATAATACGACATCAATTTGATACAAATTCTATTTATTCTTGTAATAAATTGAGGAGAAGGAGGAATTTTGTTCATCGCAGATCTAAAAAATTTCCCTATTTGCTGTATTTATAACGCATAGAACCTTAGAAAGGATTAAATTCATCCTTATTCATAATAATTTTATAATAATTATTATTTTAAATTTCCAAGAATGATGTATTAAACACTTTATGTGTATATGCATACGTAATTCTATCGTAGACTGCTAGACTCTAGAAAAAAGAACTCAATTCACAATATTCTGGGTTATTTAAAAAAATAGAAGCGTGGTAATTACAATTAATTTTCCGCCAAACTCTTATTATATGGTTACGGAGTTCTTTCGCAGACACCAAAAACATTACGAGATATGAAAGTTGATAGTTAACTAAATAAAACTCAAAATGTCTGTGCATTTGATCTCTAGTGTTTCCACTTTGTATTTATAACAATTATGCTTGTCCACTTGATTTAATTATTACAACCAATTGGTAATTTTAAAAGCAAACATGTCGAGAAACAAGTGCAAGTATTACGTTTTAGACGTTTTAAAGGAACCTAACCTCTCAAACTTACCGAGCGGACACTGTTATATAACTGTGATGTGACAGTTCAAGAACACAAAAAAACATGTTCTGTAACAGGATTAGAACATGCTTAGACCATGGTCTAAGTAATGTCGTCCCCAACTGGACGTAGCAGTTCTGTAACGCTGTTACGGAACCATGTTCTATCAGAGACCTATAACAATTCTCGAACAGTGTTATATGTTACAAACACATTTTTAGAACAATTTAGGAACAGGGTTACAGAGTAACATTGTTCCGTAATAGTGCCGTAACACATATGTAACAGTGCAAACGAATGTAAAAGATTTCAGAAAGATTTCATAAAGATTTCAAATAATTAAATTATTTCAACGAATACAAAAGATTTTACAAACAAAAATTTAAGAAAGATTTCAAAAGATTTCACAAAGATTCCAAGGATTTCAAAGATTCAAAAAGGGTATAGTAAACCATATTTCTAAGATTTCAAAACATTTAAAAGATTTGAAACAATTTCAAAATTTTTTAGGAGATATCAAAAGATTTCACAAAGGTTTTAAAGATTCCATAAAAAATTCATAGATTTCAAAAGAATACAAGAATTTCAAAGATTTCAACAAGGGCACAGTGCATCCGATTTCAAAGATTTCAAAACATTTCAAAGATTCTATACGATTTCAAATTTTTTTTAAAGAATATTTCATAAGATATCACAAATATTTTTAATATTCCAGTGATTTCAAACGAATGTAAAAGATCTCAGAAAGATTACATAAAGATTTCAAATAATTAAATTATTTCAACGAATAAAAAAGATTTTACAAAAAAATTTAACAAAGATTTCATAAATATTTCAAAAGATTTCACAAAGATTAAAAAATTTCAAGGATTTCAAAAAAGTGTATAGTAAACTATATTTCTAAGATTTCAAAACATTTCAAAGATTAGACACAATTTAAAAATTTTTTAGGAGATAGCAAAATATTTCACAAAAGTTTCAAAGATTCCATAAAAAATTCATAAAGATTTCAAAAGAATACAAGAATTTCAAAGATTGCAACAAGGGTGCAGTGCACCAGATTTCAAAGATCTCAAAACATTTCAAAGATTCTAAACGATTTCAAAATTTTTTTCAAGAATATTTCATAAGATATCACAAAGATTTTAAATATTCCAGTGATTTCAAACGAATGTAAAAGATTTCAGAAAGATTTCATAAAGATTTCAAATAATTAAATTATTTCAACGAATACAAAAGATGAATCACAGATAGGACCAAAATAGAACCTCATAGGCGACCGTAAAGAACTTGAAAATATTTATCGATATGTGTACCTCTTCCAACCCGTATAAACCCTGCTAGACAAGCACGCTTCCAATTTAAACAATCACAGATATGATCGCACTAGACACTCATAGGCGAACGCAAAATATTGAAAGCATTCATTGATATGTGTCCCTCTTCCAACCCGTATAGACCCTGCTAGACAATCACGCCTTCAATCTAAAGAATCACAGATGGGACCACACTACACCCTTACAGGCGTCCGCAAAGAACTTGAAAACATTATTAGATGTGTGTCCCTCTTCGAACCCGTATAGAACTTGCTAGACACACGCGCCTTCAATTTAAAGAATCACAGATAGGACCACACTAGAACCTCGTAGGCGGCCGCAAAGAATTCGAAAATATTAATCGATATGAGACCCTCTTTGAACCTTTATAGACCCTGCTAGACACCCGCGCCTTTAATCTAATGAATCACAGATAGGACCACACTAGAGCCTCGTAGGCGACCGCGAAAAAATTGAAAGCATTCATTGATATGTGTGTCTCTTCGAAACCGTATAGAACTTGGTAGACACTCGAGCCTCTATCTTGAAGAATAACAGATAGGACCACACTAGACCCTTATAGGCAACTGCAAAGAACTTGAAAACATTATTCGATATGTGTCTCTCTTCGAACCCGTATAGGCCCTGCTAGAATCACGCGCCTTTAATTTAAAGAATCACAGATAGGAACAAACTAGACCCTCATAGGCGACCGTAAAGAACTTGAAATCATTCATCCATATGTGACCCTCTTCCAACCCGTATAGACCCTGCTAGACACACGCGCCTCTAATTTAAAGAATCACAGATAGGACCAAAATAGAACCTCATAGGCGACCGTAAAGAACTTGAAAATATTTATCGATATGTGTACCTCACGAAGGCGTGACAAAACGTAGCTAAATCCGGTTTAGTTAGGGTAGGTCAGGTCCAAGGACAGCCCCAAAACCGACCTTAATTCCAAGTTCGACTGTAGTTGATTTTTCAGCCATATACAATGTACATGTATATGGCAAGATTAATTTTCTACCAAAAAAGTAGAATTTTCAACTAAAATCATGAATCTTCAACGAAAAAATGACTTTTTAAGAAAGTAGTTCAGCTTTTAACAAAATAGTTGGATTTTCAAACAATAAATATGAATTCTCAACGAAAAATGTAATAGCTGATATTTCAATCATAAATATTTTTATTTTAAATAAGAAACAGTTGAATTCATCCAAACAAAGACAAATTTTTAACCAAATATTTACATTTTCAACCTAAGAGATGAATTTAGAACTAAAGTAGTGAATCTTTGATAAAACAAGAAACTAGTTCTATTTTAAAACAAAAAAGATATATTTTCAACGAAAATATAATATTTCATACAAAAACTAAAAAAGATTTTTGTTTTAAATCAAAAAGAGTTGAATTCATCCAAAAAGATGAATTTTAACAAAATAGTTGAATCCTCAACAACAATAAAATTAATTTTCAATGAAACCGTTTCAATTTTAATCAAAAAAGATAACATTGCAACCAAATGAGATGAATTTTCCAACCAAAATGACGTATTTGCAACAAAATTGTTGAATTCTAAATCAAAAAAGATTAATTTTCAACCAGTTGAATTTTTAAACAAAAAGATTCAATATTTTCCATAGAAGACGAATTTTTTACAAAACGGTTTAATTTTTTAATCCGAAAATATGAATTGTCAACCTAGAATTAAATTTTCAATTAAATAGTTGAATTTTACATGAATTTTGAAAGAAATCAGTTAAGATGGTTCGGACATCTTGAAAGAATGAAAGATGAACGACTGACCAAACAGGTGTATAAAGGTCGCGAATGTTAATGCGAAAGGTAACTCCAAGGAAATCGAAAAATTCATTTTGTGTTCAAAATCGCGTTGAGGATGTGTTTATCAATTTTTTCAAAATTCGTCTTTTTTGGTTGACATGAAAAATGTAGTGGAATTTTTTCTTTTTCCTTGCGTCAAAATAGAGCGCTTCTATTCCAAAATGTATCTTTTTTATAAAAAAATGCCATTTTTAGGTTGACAATTCAACTATTGTGGTAGAAAATGAATCTGAGTTGAACTACTGTGTTAAAAATTCAGTTATGTTGTTTCAAGGTTCATAATTTTGGTTGAAAATTCATATATTTCGTTTAAAATGGAACCGTTTTGTTTCAAATCTGTTTCTTGTTTGGACAGAAAATGCAAATATTTGGTTAGAAAATTGAACTGTTCCGTTGAAAATTTTTTTTTTTTTAGAATTGAACTATTTGGTTAAAAATGAACTTTCCTGTTTAAAAGTTACCTTCCTCATTGAGATTTATGATAACGTTGTATTTCAAAGTTTCATAACTGAAACCTGACAATTTTGACTGAACATTCACGCTATTTTCCAGGCGACTTTCTTACGAAATTTGTTTCCTATTTTCTGGGAGTTGCCCTCGTCATTCGGATTTACGATAATTTTGCATTGGTGGTAGATGCAATAACTTCGAGGTACCTAAAAAGTTGCTTTTTTGCACGTCCTTACATTTCATACTTTCAAAATCGAAATAAGTAGGACGAAAATGCACAAAAACCGAATTTTAACTCGAAACAGAGCACGCTGTTTTATTTTCAACCAAAAAAAATAACATTTTTGTACAGGACGAGTGAATGTTCAAGCCGAACGGATGATTTTTCAATAATGAAGTTACTTCTCAACCATATATTTCTTGAATTTCCACAAAATTAATTAAATTTGTAATAAAATCCATTCTATTTTGAAGCATATGGTTGTAAAAAGGGAAGAAATTCCTGGAATAATGTGGACGCCTTGATTTGTTCTGAGTAAATTAAGTAGGAAAAATATTCGGACAATCTTATAAAATTCAGTGAAAACCATTAAATTATTTTATTTTTTGAAAATTTTTTAGAATATTCAGATGAGTTTTTTACCATTTAAAAAACTTCCTAGGTAAATATCTTTTTATATGATTCAAATTTTTCCTACATTTTTTTACAACCTACATAATTAAATTAATTATCTTACAATCTTCAGGATTCTTTTTTGAGAATTTAGAAATCTTTTGAAATCTTTTTAAATATTCTCTTAAAATAAATTTCTCAATAAAAAAATCATTTTTAATTTTCCCATGAATCTTAAGAAAATTATTTTGATGTTCATGAATTTCCAACCACATGGTTGCATTTGTAACTAAAAAAGAAAAAACTTCAGTTAAAAAAATCATTTTCAATAATATAGGTAAATCTTCAAGCAATAAACTAAATGTTTAACAAATTAGTTCAATTTTCAACTAAGTAGTTGAATTTTCAACCAAAATGATGAATTCTGAATGCAAATTTAATAGTCAAATTTTGAACTAAAAGCGGTTATTTTTCAAGTAAGAATAGAACAGATAAGTTTACAGTTAGAAAAAATTAATTTTTAACCTAAAAAAATCGAAATTAGAAAAAAATAGTTCAATAACGAACCAAAAATATAATAGTAGACTTTTCAATTAAAAATAATGAACTTTCACCCAAAAAAATTTTGATTTTCTTACTGGGTTCTGTTAATTCAGTTCGCATTTTGGTGAAAAAACGAGAAAAGGCGAAATTCCCTGAAAACAGGGGAAAAAGAAGAATTCTCTAAAAAAGTTGTAAAGAGGTGAATAGGCCGTCTGTATTAAGATGCTTGACTTATAAAATAAAATCACGTGACATTGAAAACTGAACTTTGTATCTTTAATATTGCATTTTTTAAAAAATAATTAAAACGCGAATATCTCGAAACCTCCCCATTTTTCGGGGGGGGGGGGGCACACTACTTTTTCGTAATTAGCACAACATTTTGCACAATTTTCAGTAAAAAAAATCCGACGGAACTAGAACGGCACACTGGATTACACCCAGCTCCTAGAGTATTCCGATAGTTAGGTAAAATGGTCTATTTTAGAATTTGAATCCAACATCCTTAGCATTTATAAATTTCTCAATCACAGTAACATCTTTTTTATTTAAACAGAAATTTTGAAGAATGCCGAAGTTGAATTTTCAATACTTTAAAACAGTTATACAACAATTTATTATTAAATATTTGTTTTAAAAGAAAGAACAAAGTAAATTTAAATTAAAAGTGCCCGCTAAGAAGGACTTCCCTATTCCGGTTGGCCCTACCAGTCAGAAACGACACCCACGTGTCCTAACTCTCCCTTGAGGATCTCTAGGTAGGTTCAAATTTTAAGTGTCTCTACCGTCTTTCTGTGTGTCACATATGGAAAGACTTGTAAAACCCGAAAAAACGAGCCGCTTAGCCACATTTTACGGTACTTGTAGTATTTTATATTTCATGAAAAATTTACGTTAATTCATTACGATACCATCCCGAAGACAGTTTTGGCTACGGTTTAGCCATTCTATAAAAAACGATTTTCTGGTTCAAGAAGTACCAATAATACTTTTGATATGTTTATTGGAATTCACCCTAAACACTCCCTTACGAAAACAAACTATTCGAAAACTATCGAAAACCTATTCATTCACTATTGGTCTCACTATTACAGTACTTATCACTCACTATTTGGCCACTATTCAGTAACTATTGGCGCCCAATAGTGAGCTAATAGTGAATTGGCCAGAAAACGTGTTAAAAAAAAGGAGCGGGCTGACCACGAACACCTTTTCTACTTCGAGAAAATCCTAGATTCTGCACTGTTTAGGCTTCTACTAGCGTATGCGATTACGTAATTTACACCGTCAATTGTCTGTGTAAGTACGGCTCCTAACCCCATATTACTCGCATCGGTTTCGATTTGGAAGGATTGAGTAAAATCTGGGCATGTTAATATAGGTGCTGACGTTAAAAGATCTTTAATTTTTTGGAAGGCTTCATCTTGCTCTAATCCCCAGTCCCATGGTTTATCTTTTTTAGGCAATCTGTTTATTGGTTCTATTATTTCGGCAAAGTGTGTGATAAATTTTCTGTACCAACTTGCCATCCCTATTATGCGCTGTAATTGTTTAATATTTTTAGGTTTAGGGAAATTTAGGATTGGTTGAGTTTTTTTCGTCTATTTGGAGTCCTTTGTCGTTAACTTTGAAACCTAAATATTTAATTTCTGAGCAGCCGAACTCGCATTTTCCAGACTGATCGTTAAATTTGCATCATTTATTTTATCCAATACAATATTCAAATATTTTAAATGGTTTTCAAAATTCTGAGTCACAATTACTATGTCGTCTAAATAACAAAAAAAACGTTTAGCTTTAGGTCTGGGGTAATAATTTTGTCCATAAGTCTCTGGAAAGTCGCTGGAGCATTGGTTAAACCAAATGGAATCCTTTTAAATTGATAAATGCCTTTTCCAGGGACTGTGAATACTGTTATTGATTTTGAGTTTTCGTCCAAAGGAATTTGTAAATAAGCTAACTTTAAATCAATTTTTGAGATGAATTTTGCTGATCTTACAGTGTCCAGTATTTCTGTCATGAGTGGGATTGGGTAGAGGTCTTTTTTGGTAACATTATCAACTTTTCTGAAATCTAAGCAGAATCTGTCTTTCCCTGGATTTTTTATCATAACTATAGGGTTGGACTAATCAGAACAGGAGGGTTCTATTATGTCCTGTTCTAATAATTTATCGACTATAATATTGTATGTATATATATATATATATATATAATATGTATTTATTTATATATTTTAAACTTTTTGGTTATGATCTTCAGATATTTTTGAATATTTGAAATGGAGAATTAAACTTGTTTTAGGTCATAGACGTATGAAAGTGGATTCGGCAAGCTCGATTTTTCACAACGGAGGCAATCAGGCGCAGTAAGGATGGATTAATTTATTAAGGCAAAAATATTTAATATTTATATCTGTTGCCACGTTCTAAGTTTCATAATAAATTATTTCAGAATTTAAATCGTTTTATTATTTTGAAATACTTGTATTAAAATATTGTTTGATTATTTGCAACATAATTTTTTTTATTTTAGTATATTTTTGTATTATTTTTAACTTTTTTCAAATATTTTGCTTCTTTATAGATCAAAATAATGAAGTAAGACTTCATTCAAAATTATTTTTGACCTTTATTCAAGAAGTAGAATTTCTGAAGAAAATAAAAAATGTCACTACAAATGATTTTATAATAATGTATGTGTTTGTTGAAAAAATTCAGTTATCTCATTTGTTTAATTAGAAAAGAAGTATAAAGAATATTAAGCAATTTGAATTTACCGCCAAAAGTTCCCATGCAAAACTGCTGTAATAATTAAATCAACTATTTTCAAAGTCGCTCAACGATCAGCGTATTTTACTTACCACATATTTGCAGTGTGCTTTACTCCCGTAGTTTTCCAGATGAGATAGTAAATCTGGTATATATGTATCAATTGAAAAAAAGCAGCTAAACAACCACCGCAGGGTCCCACTGAGAGCAACTGACATTTAAAAATGACACCGGCTCCCAGTAGGACTGCGGTAAATCACACTTATGGCCACGTCTCACAACCGTAATATATATATAAACTAAAGGTTAACAACCACCGCAGGGTCCCACTGGGAGTAACTGTCATCTAAAAAAATGACATCGTATAAAAATTGAAAACTGAAAATATTTAGTATTTGAAAATATTTAGTATTTGCATTTATAAAATAATTTTTGTTTCAATGTAGCATTTGAAAATATTTAGTATTTGAATTTATAAAATAATTTTTGTTCCATATTTCTTCATTCACCAAATTTGTACATACGTGAACACTAATAGTTTCGCATTCCAACAATATCGATAATTATTATTGTTTCAGATCACATGTAATATAAAAATTTTAAACTGAAAATATTTAGTATTAAAAAATATTTAGTATTTAAAAATATTCAGTATTTACATTTATAAAATAATTTTCGTTTCAATTTAGTACTTGAAATTATTTGGTATTTGAATTTATATAATAATTTTTGTTCCGTATTTCTTCAGACAATAAATTTGTACACACGTGAACACTAATAATTTCGCATTCAAACAAGGTAGATAATTAATATTGTTTCAGATCTCATGTAGTATAAAAATTGAAAACGGAAAATATTTAGTATTTGAAAATATTTAGCATTTGAAAATATACAGTATTTGCATTTATAAAATAATTTTTGTTTTCATATAGTATTTGAAAATATTTAGTATTTGAATTTATAGAATAAGTTTTGTTCCATATTTCTTCAGTCGCCAAATTTGTAGATACGTGAACAATAATAATTTCGCATTCAAACAAGATAGATAATTAATATTGTTTCAGATCACATGTAATATAAAAATTGAAAACTGAAATATCTAGTATTTGAAAATATTTAGTATTTGAAAATATTCAGTATCTGCATTGATGAAACAATTTTTGTTTCAATTTAGTATTTTAAAATATTTAGAATTTGAATTTATAAAATAATTTTTGTTCCATCTTTCTTCATTCGGCAAATTTGTACATACGTGAACACAAATAATTTCGCATTCAAACAAGATAGATAATTATTATTGTTTCAGATCATATGCTGTCACTCATGGATTGTGTTTTTCATAGAAAACATTGAAATCTGATTTTTTCACGTTTTTAAAATAATAATTAAAGCTCACTCAAGACAATTTTCTGTACAGAATATTGATGTATGAAGAATATTTGTCAAACTATAGAACGGATTTCTTCGCCCAAAGACACAGTGAAAATACAGTGAAAACAACTGGGAAAAAAAATATGTGAGCCCAATTTTGTAAAGTAAATTAACCTTGGTCACCCTATAAATATTTATTTTATTTCTCGAGAGCTTAAAAAAAATCTCTTCGAAACGCTTTTATTGAAACAATTTTATTGAAGAAAAATATTTTTCATAAAGACAAATATTTTTCATAAAAATAAAAATATTTTTTATGAAAATAAAAATATTTTTCATAAAAATAAAAATAGTATAATTTTTACATACATTCCTCAAAATAAAAAATTACCAACGAGATTTGAAGAGAATCTTTTAATGAATACAATGATTGTCCCGGAAGTTAGAACAGAAAAATTAATATTTCCAAAAATGGCAGTTGTGTTAAATTGAGCTAGACTCGCTATCGGGAAAAATCGGGAAATGAAAGTGAATTTATTTCTTAACCAGGAAATAAAAAAAAAACTTTTTAAACTGATCAGCTGCCAATATAAATTAATTCATGCTTTTAAAAACTGAACTGTCGTTCAAGTAATAAACATTGAACAGTAATTGGTTTTACAAGCCGATTCTGAATCTATTCAAAATTATATAATTTACCTATTTTAACGTAAAAATTTGAATTAATTTAATTCTAAGGCCTTAGTAGTCACAAAAATGTAAACGTCTGATTGAGTCTTCATAAACAATGTTCAATTTAAAAATCAATTCAAATTATTAGACTCATAAATAAACGCCTTTATTCAATTTCAAAATCTTATTCAAGTATTGTTTCAGTATAAAATATTCCATTTTTAAGGTTCTGCAAATGGTCCATTCTGGAAGGAAGAGACCACCCCCGGAACCAACAATAAAATGATTACAATAACGTTCCAAGCAAGGGTAAACTAAATCTTCGGTAGGTTTGTACATTTAGTATTCGTATCCCTTATTTCCTTCGCTAATTTATTTAAAACTTCTTCACTAAAGTCTTTTCCTTTTTTTAAGGGGTGGAGACCAAAACGAAGTTTCTCGCGTATTCTGGAAGTTCCATGTTGCGTAAATCTATTTCAAACTGTTAAATAAAAGTAGCACAGCCCCACAAAAAAGCAGGTTGTCCGATGGACAAGAGTAGTCACATCCAAGAGGTCACATACAAGAGGTCACATACCAGAGGTCGCTGAATCCTAAACCAGGATCAGAATTCGCCATTACTATTAAGTTTATTTCCAGCCACAAAAAACATAGCTTTTTTGACTATTTTTGCGTTGAAAGATATGTAACAAAAAAAGGCGTGTTTTTTCAATCTCGACCACAAATTCGGATTTATCGGCGAAAAACACACAGAAATGGTCTTTTTTGGTCCCTAACCTCAAAAAAAAAATGTTTTTGAGTTGATTTTTTGTTGATAGCTAACAAGCTATCGAACAATACAAGTTTGTTCGTAAATTCTGACAGAGAATAAACACTTAGCGGTTCAAAGTACATAAAAATGGTCTAGTTCCACAACGCCAACAACGAGCACCGAGGCTCCGGAGCTCACTGCGAAGCAGTTTGAGCTCTTCGCGGAGGCCACCTTAAGAGTGCTCAAAAGAGTGTCCCCAGATCAATGGCCGAGACAAGGCCCTGGAAAGGCGCAGACCTGAAAGTGCAGATCTAAAGTGACTGCTCCTGGCCTAACGTGAAATTTAATTCCATTAAATGCAGGGCGACTGAATGGTGATTGCGTTCTGTTGGAACAAAATTTAGAAAAATATTTATTGTTTTATTTTAGTTCAAAATTCATCTCTTCGTTTGAAAGCTTTACTATTTTTGTTGAAAATTCAACTATTTGGTTCAGAATTAATTTATTTTGTCGAAAATTCGTGCTTTAGTAGAAGATTAATCCACTTGGTTCAAAATATAACTATTTGGTAGAAAATATATGTATCGTGTTAACAATTAGTATTTTTTTGGTAGAAAATTTTTTTATTTTGGTTAAAAACGTAAATGTATGGTTAAAATTAATCAGTTCTAGTTGAAGGCTTAAATAGTTTATTGAAAATTCGTCTTTTTGGTATTCAGCTGTTTTAAATTCAAAATTAAAATCTTTTTTGGTTTAAATATCAAAAATATCATTTTCAGCTTGAAAATTCAAGAATTTTGTAGAACATTCAACTGTTTTGTGGAAAAGGCCGTAGCAGGATAAGCATGGTGTGGGTGCCCCCGCTCGGATGTGATCCATATTGCAGGGGTGAGTGGCTACCCCTATAAAATAAATTCACCCCAAGTGTCAAGTAAAAAATTTTTTGTTTACAAAAGTTATAAGCAAATTTTGAAAAATTAAAAAATCAAATTTTCTCGAAAACGGCTTGACCGATATTGGTGGTTAAAATATATGTTATAGTGGCTACTGAAGAGGTTCTGCGAAAAATTTAAGAACCAATTCTGTTTATTTTAAGAGGATAAAAAAATTATTTAAGTTTTTATATAATTTTTTTTATAGAAAGTACTTTTGGTATACCAACCATTTTTCCCCTATATCATGCTCACATGCAAGGTTGCAATATATATGTTTTCGCGGAGATGATCAGAGCATTAGTTCATAGTTTAAAAAAATATAAACTACTTGTTGGCCCCCCAGATGTATGCAATTTCATGTTAATGAGGGGCCAACTTTATTTTTAGCTTATGACGCAATAAGTTATACGCAATAGTGTAATACAAACCAAATGCAACTCCTGTATTTGACCTTGAAATGACCTTGAACCTGACGTGATGGAGGTAAATAAACCTCGGATTCGTATTCAGCGCGTTAAAATACATGAGGATAAAGTGGTCTTGTCAAATAGTCCTCACCTTTTTTTTTGTAAACCAGTGAAATCAACTATTCTTACAATTTATTCCGCACTTTTTCTCGCAATTTATAGAAATCTACTGAAATGGTTTAAAATCTTTTTAAATTTTGTATAAAAATTAATTCTTAAAAACAAAAAATCCTTCCGACTGAATTGTGATTTGTGGAACGTATTTAAAATTTTTGCTTTGTTTACAAACAAAAAACGAGATTTTTTCTTCAAACATTTAGAAAATGTTCAAAATTGACAAACTGGCGGCGGTTTTTCTTAAAATATTAAAAAGCGATTTTCTCAAAAAAACTACACTTATATTTTTGCCAATTTTCTGTTGAATTTGTACTATTATAAGAAAAATACCTTGCCAGTTTTATGCGGGCTAAATCACTTTTGTGGCCAGGAGAATTTTTTTCATAAAATCGAATTTTCGCATTTTTGTTGCAAACAACAGATACGAAAAAATGGTAAGAAAATAGTTTACACATTCAAAAAAGTTCTACAAAAAGTTCCTTTACTCATGTATCATATCTTGTCCTATTTTCGAGATTGCCAATACTGTTTTTAATCTTATTCAGTGTTTTTTAATAACTTGATTTTTCGATTTTACGAGGTAAAAATTGAATATTAGATGAGGGGCTGATAGCAGAAGCGGACTAAGAAAAGAGTCGAAGCAAAAGCGGGTTGATTATTTCTCAGCGCAAGAACGAATTAGCCCGCGCGACACGGGCAAAAACGAGTTAAAGATGTAACTTTTTTTTGTCCGTGGCGCGTGGACTAACCCATTTTTGCACGCACTCATATTTCGATACGGTTCAACTCCAACCGAACTCTTGATATCTTCTAAGGTATATCATATGTAAGCCACATCGGAATTATACTCAGTCATCTATAAAAGTAAAAACAATGAATGTTAGTTTCACTTTGGCATTCGTTTAAAAATGTCTTGTCACAGTTACGAATGCAATATTTTTATCTCACTGATAGTGCTAGACTGCTGAGTAATTAATTAAATGAAAATTAGAGAAATAAAATAGATGCCAATAGAAAACAAATGTCATTTGTTTCATTTAGTTTTTATGGTTATTTAAAAACTACCGAAAAAGGCGAATTTTCGATTTAAAAAAGTTTATTTTTAAACGGAAACTTACTTTCACAACAGTTCAACTTTTATGCAGAAGAAACGATTTTTCAATGAAATAGTTGAACTTTCAAAGATGTACACTACATGCGAACAATCTCAAAAGTCGCCTATTTTGAAAATGGTTTATAAAATCGACGAAAATAGACCTATGATTAATTTCTGCAAGTCTTGGCGAGCGTTTCTAAATATACTTTAGCAAAAATTATTGAAGTTAGAATTGTTCATCTGACAGTAGTTATTCAAAAGTTTTAGTTTTGGCTTCCTCGGTAGGAAAAATTTACAATTTTTATTGAATCCTAACTATCAAGGCTTCATATTATTATTTGAAGGATTCTCTACAATTATATTTAGTTGGGTTTTATCAAAAAAATTATTTCAAAAAGCATTAAGTTATTATTTTTATAAAAATTGATAGTTCAAATTTTAATAAACACTACCCAAATAGACTTGTAGATAATCCGTCAAAGAATAAAATGAGGCATTGGTCATTAGAAATAAATAAAAATTGTATGTTTTCTCTGAAAGGAAAGCAAAAGCTAAAATTCTGAATAACTACTTTTGAATAAAGAATTTTAACTTGAATTACTTTTTCCTGAAGTACGTTCAGAAGTCTCCGGCAATATTTGGACAAATTAATAATATATCAAAGTTTTGAAAATTCATTTAAACCATTAAAATCAATACTGAATTCCCTCGATTTCAAAAAGAATAACAATTTCAAACTCGAATCGATATAAATTGATTATCCAAATATTCGAACATCATTATAAAATTCAGTGAAAACTATTAAATTAATCCCTGGAAACTCTCAAAAAGTCCTAAAATGCCATGTTTTTTATAAGAGGAAAAAAACGTTCAAACTTCTTTCAAACCATTAAAATCAATTGAGAATACATTGGAATTCATAAAGAATAAAAATTTCAAATTCAAATCACTATAAATTAATTTGCAAGATATTCGAATGTTATAATAAAATTCAGTGAAAACCATTAAATTAATCCCTGGAACCTGTCAAGAAGTCCCAAAAATGCCATGATTTCTATAAGAGGAACAAAAAGCTTTGAAACTTCCTTCAAAACATTAAAATCAATCGAGAATTCCATCGAATTAAAAAAGAATATCAATTTCAAATTCAAATGAATATAAATTGATTAGAGAAATATTCGAACATTACTATAAAATTCAGTGATAACCATTGAATTAATCCCTGGAACCCGTCGAAAAGTCCTAAAAATGCGATGATCTTTATCAGAGGAAAAAAAGATTTGAAACTTCCTTCAGACCAATAAAATGAATCGAGAATTCCCTCGAATTCAAAAATAAGAACAATTTCAAATTCGAATCACTATTAATTAATGAGGAAGATAATAGAATGTTATTATAAAATTCAGAGAAACCCATTAAATTAATCCCTGGAGCCTGTCAAAAAGTCATAAAATTGCCACGATTTTTATAAGAAAAAAAAAGCTTTGAAACTTCCTTCAAACCATAAATATCAATTGAGAATTCCCTTCATTTTAAAAAGAATAACAATTTCAAATTCAAATCAATATAAATTGATTAGAAAAATATTCGAACATTATTATAAAATGCAGTAAAAGAATGACTATTTCAAATTCAAATCACTATAAATTAATAAGAAAGATATTCGAACAATGCTATATAATTCAGCGAAAACCATAAAATTAATCCCTGAAACCTGATAAAAAGTCCTAAAAATGACACAATTTTTAAAGAGGGCAAGAAAAGCTTTGAAACTTTCTTCGAATCATTAAAATCAATCGAGACTTAACTCGAATTCAAAAAGAATAATAATTTCAAATTAAAATCACTAGAAATTCATTGAAAAAATATTCGAACCGTTATATAATATAAAAACGTTAAATTTATCCCTGAAACCTGTCAAAAAGTCCTAAAAATGCCATGATTTTTATAAGAGGAAAAAAAGGCTTCGAAACTTCCTTCAAACCTTTAAAATCAACCGAGTATTTCCTCGAATTCAAAAAGAATAACAATTTCAAATTCTAATCACTATAAATTATTTTGAAAAATATTCGAACATTATTATAAAATTCAGTGAAAAAGATTAAATTAATCTCGGAAACCTGTCAAAATGTCCTAAAAAAAAATTTCGGTGCCGGTGAAAACAAATTACCGGTACCAACAACTTTTTTTTGTGGGTCTCAAATTCATTGAAAATTGAATTACTTTTTATTTGAAAATGTTTCAACATATTGAACACTTCAAACTAAACTCAAAGAAAATTTGTTGTTGAAATTCAGAAAATAAATTAAACTAATTGAAATTGCAGGGGATTTAGTATATTTTAAGCAATTTCACAGGATTTGAGCGACTTTATACAATATTGAAACCTCCCACGATTTCAAAAATTTCGAAAAATTTCGAAGATTAATAGAGATTTAAACTTTTTTTTTTAGAGAACTTGATAGGATTAAATATGTTTTATTTAAATGGGGTTCCACAGATTTGAAAGATTTTAAGTTGTTTTAAAAGATTTCAAAGAGTTTCAGAAAATGGCAAAAACTTTGAGGAAAGTGCATTACTCCATCTAGATGCTTCACTTCTAAAAGCCGAGGTAAAGAAAGCAGAATTTGAAAAATTCCGTCAAGAGCTATTCAACAAGAAAATGCACGGAAATCTTCACAGGAATGTAGAAAAACAGTCCTTGTCGCAGGAGCATACCAGGCCGGTGTCATTTCCACCTTAGTATACTGTGACCGCATTTTATGTCAAGAAGTACCCAGCGATAGGTCCAGAGCGTTTCATGCACACGCTGAGTATCTAGAACACATACTATCTGAGAGTCCCACGCATGCGGGAACAACGAGTATCTACAGACATAATGCGGTCCTAATAGTGCTTTCTTACCATCTTTGTCGCTCTTACAGTGTTGGCAGCGACCCTGACATGCCGAAATTTTCTAGAACTGCGATTTTCGGACAGCAGTCTTCGTTGCACACTCGAGGCTTGATATTGTTCTCCAGGACTTCAAGAAACGAACAATATTCGTGATGGAATTCTCGGCTTTGGCCGACTACAATATCATTGCCAAGGAGAAGGAAAAGGAGAAGAGGTATCAAGACCTTAAAAGGCAGTTGCAACGACTGTACCCAAAGTATTCGGTTCAAATAATTGTCCTTGTTATCTGTGCTCTCGGAGGTGCTAAACTACCACTGGTTCGTAACCTTAAACCCATTCCCGCGTGCCAAAAATATGTCAAGGCACTTGCGAGATGGGTGCAGAAAGCTTTCATACTTGGGTCGCTTCTGTCCTTAAGACACACGAGGGTTTTGCCGGCCCGTCGTCGTAATTTCATCATGCCACCCATCTTACGGTCGTGAGACGTGGCCATAAGTGTGATTTACCGCGGTTCTACTGGGAGCCGATGTCATTTTTAGATGGCACTTGCTCCCACTGGGACCCTGCTATGGTTGTTCAACCTTTTTTTCACTATATATTTATATATATATATATATATTAATACTTAATAGTATTTTTCATATTTTGAATTTTCCCGCCCTAATGTTTGAAACTTTGGAAACTTTGAAACGTTTTCAAAGTTTCATGAAACTTTTCATTTGGTCAAAGTTTCATGAAACTTTACAACCCTACTTCACCCACCAATTCACCCGGGTGGTCGCTTGGAACGCACCCCATGGGGGGGGGGTCGTACGAACGAAGCAACACCTCGAAAGACCTTCCCATTGTTACACGATTGTAGTCGGTTTAGAAAAATGAAAATCTTGTAATATATTATCCAATGGAATTTGAATATGCTGCATTTCCTTCGTCATTTTTTCACGAGAAAATCAAAGAAAGATTTTGAATATCGGTTAATTTTTTTAATCCCAGTTGATCTTTACAGATTTCTTTTATTTTAAATTAATTTTTTATTCCTTACATAAATGTTTGGAGAGATGAACGAAATTCTCATGTAATTTTTTTCCCCTCGAAATCTTCTTTGGATGAAAATTTAACTATTTTTTTGCAAATTTGTTTTTGAATTAAAAAATTAATCTATTGCAGTAACAATTGCATCTTTCTGGGATAAAAATGCAACTATTTGGTTGAGAATTCAACAGTTTTGTTAAAAAGTCATCCTTTTTGGATGAAAATTCAACTGTTTTGTTCAAAATTCTAGTATTTTCGTGTTTTTTTTCTAGTATACTCGTTGTTGAAAATTCATATTTTGGCGTTGAAAAGTCGAATGAAATCTTTTTTGGATGCAAATTCAACTATTTTTTTGAAATTTCTTGTCTTTAATTTAAAAATTCATCTGATCTTGGATAAGAATGCAATTGTCCGGTTCAAAATTCAACAATTTCGTTGAAAAGTCATCCTTTTCGGTTTGAAATTCAACTGTTTAGTTGAAAATTAAATTATTTCGTAGAAAATTTACTTGTTGAAAATTCATATTTTGGTGTTGAATTATTCGGGAATTTTATAATTCAGGAATTTTGTTATTCGGGAATTTCGTTATTCCGGAATTTTATAATTCACGAATTTTCCAATCTGGGAATTTTATTGTTCGGGAATTTTACAGTATCGGGAATTTGATAATTCAGGAATTGCACAGTGTCGGGAATTTTATTATTTAGAAAATTTATCATTCGAGAATTTTATTATTCGGGAATTTTATAATTCAGGAATTACACAGTGTCGGGAATTTTATTATTCAGAAAATTTATCATTCGGGAATTTTCAAATATGGGAATTTTATTAGTCGGGAATTTTAAAGTATCGGCAATTTTATTATTCTGGAATTTTGTTATTCAGGAATTTCTTAATTCGGGAATTTTGTTATTCGGGAATTTTTCAATCTGGGAATTTTATTATTCGGCAGTTTTACAGTATCGGTAATTTTATTGTTCGGTAATTTTATAATTCAGGAATTTTATTATTCGGGAATTTTGTTATTCCGGAATTTTATAATTCACGAATTTTCCAATCTGGGAATTTAATTGTTCGGGAATTTTACAGTATCGGGAATTTTATAATTCAGGAATTGCACAGTATCGGGAATTTTATTATTCAGAAAATTTATCATTCGGGAATTTTATTATTCGGGAATTTTATAATTCAGGAATTACACCGTGTCGGGAATTTTATTATTCAGAAAATTTATCATTCGGGAATTTTGTCATTCGGGAATTTTCCAAAATAGGAATTTGATGAGTCGGGAATTTTAAAGTATCGGCAATTTTATTATTCTGGAATTTTGTTATTCAGGAATTTTGTTATTCGGGAATTTTCCAATCTGGGAATTTCATTATTCGGGAGTTTTACAGTATCGGGAATTTTGTTATTCGGGAATTTTATAATTCAGGAATTTTGTTATTCGGGAATTTCGTTATTCCGGAATTTTATAATTCACGAATTAAAATCGTATTTTCTGAATTAAACATAATATTGAATGATTTCGAGAAGTAATAAATTCTGCTAAAAACTTTATGTTACTGTTTATACAATCAATTATTGTTTTTCTTCTTCAAATTTCCTTGAAATTGAGTATGGATGGTTTACATATTTTTTGGCGCATTATTAAATAAACCATAAAAGTCATAATAAATTTTAAATTATTAAGGTGTATTTATTATTGCTTTCATCATATTTTTACAATCTTTATCATAATTATATTATAAAAAAGTACATACACTAATGAAAATTATGATTCAAGTTTCAAAAGATTGCTTTTTTACATTTTCATACTCGTTATAAATATTCAAACGTGTCGCTGATTTTCGCTTTTATATTTTTGGAAAAATAATTATTTAAAAAAATGATATTTGTTGAAACAATTAAAAAATAGTTAATATATTTTTTCTATACACTATACAGTCAGAATAAGCAAAATTGTTTAAACAAATAGAAATTCATTAAAAATTAAAATATATGTATCAAAATTATATAATTACTCAACAAAAAGTAGCATAGGATACCAATTTGAGAAAAAACTGGACATCTCTGGGTCAATTTTTAGAACTTTTCAGAATAAACAATAAGGAATTGTTTAAATAATTACATAATGTTTTTAAAAAAGTTTACTACTCCAAACAATGACAAACTTATTACATTTCAATAATAAAATACGATTATTTTTTACATATTTTGGAAATAAATAATTGTTTAAATAAGTTACATTGGTTTATACAATTAAAAATTGTTTAAAAAGTCATGGGAAATATTCAAATTGTCCATTAGTAATTGTTTGTATGAATGTAGTTTTTTGATTTTTTGGTCATATTAGGGGCGCTGTGGTAGGGGGGGGGGTAAGGATGGGTTAAAAATAAAAGTTATTACTATGATTTCATTTCATAGGTACTCCTCTTCGTCGTTTTAATTTTCATTTAAATTTAATAATGCGAATTATTATTCAGTAATGAAAAATTCATATTACAATGATTGAAAAGTAACAAGGTGGATGTTCTTCCAAAGGTCCTTTCTGATAGTCTAGGTGTTGAAATCACACCTTCCTCGGGGAAAAAGTGTTAAGAACTGAAATTTGAGATACCCGGGTGGTTTTTCAAGGTCTTACTGTGCAAGTAAGGGTCGATAATCGAATCCACCATAAAAACTTTTAAAATAAGAGAAGAGATTAAAAAAAAGACAAAAGAGCTAAGACGGCAAGAGAATGGCGTAAAAAAATTAATGAAAATCCCATTGAAAAGACTAAAGCTCAAATAAAGCGCAATCTAAGGTAAAATTTTTGATTACCTGGTTCAAAAAAACATAACCCCTAAATAATATACATAATTTATTATTATATTGGTAATTTTAAAAATATTTTTCGATTTATTTCACTTATGGAAGTTATATAAATCTGTAAATTTAGTGAATGTTAAAGAATGTATTAAAAAGAGGTGAGGTATTTTGTAGGTTTTCTAAGATTTGAAGAGATTTAAAATGATTTTTTTCGAATACAACCTGAATTCTTATCAATATTTATCCTGCATTCTTTTAATTCTTTGGAATTCTTTTGAATTTTTAAAATTCACTTAAATCATTCTAAATTCACTCACTTCTACTTAATTCGATGGATTTTTTTTGGATTATTTAAAAGTTTTTATTTAATTCATCCTGAGGATCAATTCACAATAAAATAATGAAAGGATTTGAAATATTTTAAAGTATTTTTTCAAATTTCTTAAAATTTTTATGATCTTTATAATATTTCAAAAGATTTAAAAGGATTTAAAAGGATTTAAAATATTTCAGGTTATTTTAAAAGATTACAAAGAAATTTTTAATGGATTCCAGTAATTTAATGGGATTTCGAAGGATTATTGCTGAGTAATCATACAAAATGTTCACCACTGTAACGGAAATTTCTGCGAAGCTAAAAATAGGAGATTTATAGCATGTGTCAATTTGTTATTATAGTCATTCTTCGAAAAATTAAGTATTAGGCCTTCATAAATGAAGCTCAAAGAAATAAATGAAGCTTAAATTTATTATTTAATAAAAAAACGTATCGCTGCCTAAGACCGAGATTTAACACTGCCCGGTTTTTATTTAACGCTGCCCTTATGACTTCATTTTATGAATTATGATTATAACGCAAAATTTTTTAAACTTTCAAACGGCTTAATGCAATAGTATGAAAAAATGTGAAAAAATCGAGACCACCTATTTATCGACCGTTCTTTCAAGTATATGTGTAAAGAATGCATTCGAACGTCGAAAATGCAGAAGATCCTAGGTTCTTTTCGTCAAAAAATGTGAGAAAATCTAGACCACCTTTTATCGACCGTTCTATCAAGTATACACCTATTTTTTTTAAACATTCATATTAATGAAGAAACTTTTCTAAAAACCTTGGTAAAACGAAATTATTGTTGAACTGAAAGGCGGTAAAACAGATGCGAAATGGATACTCAAGGGTGCGGCACGAATAGCATCCTTGGGGGCGCTAGGATTGATGATTCCAAAAAAATGGGTGATTATGATTTTGGAAACACATAAAAGGATAAATACAATATATTTGTTGAATCGATAACATTTCTATGGAATCTAGGTTATATATTTAAAAATTTTGTGAAATCTTTTGTCACCTCTTGAAATCTCTGTGATATCTTTTAAGTTCTTTGTAAATCACTCAGGATTCCTGGAAGGGGTTATTAGAATGTGCATCTTGTAAGGGCTCCCTAATCATGTGTTGTGGCTTCAACGCACACTCTCCTATGTGGGGCGCTCCGAACTGAAACTTTTTGGGCCGGCATCTTGGCCCCGCTGACCAAGTTGCTGATGCAAACGGTCAAATCCATACAAAATGTAAAGTAAAGGGGATCACGCTCAACTATAAAAACTCTTAATATGTTAATTTTAAGACTATCCGTGAAATGATTGTTGATAGAGCAGTAGATTCAATAGGATTTAATTTTAGAGCCATTAGACGCACAGCATTTCACGATGTCATCACATTAACTGAAAGTAAAACAGTTAAACCGGTATGCTTCAAAAGACGATCATTGACAACTTTCACTCGCTCCGTTACGCTTACAGGGAATCGCTCTAATTCTCAAAATACTATAGCTCTCTTTCTCTCTCTCACGCACACTGTGATTATGCATTTTGAAAACATTAAAAATAGGTTGGTATAGTTTTCCAGTGTTTACAATTGTCTATTAATGAGCATTAATCTCCGTTAATTTTTATTTACAGATGCAGAAAACTTCTTGTGGTAGTGGGACAATTTGGAACAGAGGTTTCAACCACTAAAAGTTTAACAACAACAACAGCAACTATACCCTCAAGTAGAAATTCCGTTGTTTACACTGAACATAACAGTGCCAAAAAATCTACACATCATGATAAGTAAATACACAAATTACGTGGGTATAGAAAAAATAAATAAAGAAGGGATCTAAATATTTTATATCCTTATTTTTATTTTCCAGATTACTCGGAGCGCGAGGGATAGGAGCTGGTTGTTGCTGTGGACAAGCCTGACGCGGATAATACTGAAGATGATGCCGCTGATGATGATGACACGTTGGAACCAGGAGAAATTCCACTATGCCCGGGATCTATACTCATTTCCTGGGTAGCCCTCGAACGTCTCCGTGCAGCGCGTAGGGAGCAAGAAGAGATAACAGAATTGGTTTTTAAAAGATCTCGACTATTCTAATAATAATAATAATAATAGGTTGTTAATATATATATATATATATATATATATATATAAAAATTCATCATTTTGGCTTAAAGTTTCAACAATTTGGTAAAAATTTTATTTATTTGGTTGAAAATTGAAATATTTGATTGAAAATTTGACTGTTTTGTAGAAAATTCGTCTTTTTGTATGAAAATTCAAAAATTTGATAACATTTCTTTTGTTTTTACTGAAACATCTTTGTTAGTTGAAAATTCAATTATTCTATCGAAAATTCGTCTTTTTTATTTGAAAATTTAACTCTTTTGGTATAAATTTCATTTTTTTGTTTAAAAATTCAACTGTTTTATTAAAAATTAATGTTTTTTATTTGGAAATTGATCTCGTTTAGTATGAATTCCATCTTTTTTTGTTAAAAAATGCAACTGCTGGGTTGAAAATTATTTCTTTTTGGTTGATGATTCAACTATTTTATTAAAAATTCGTCTTTTTTTATAAATTCATCAATTTTGTAAAAAAATAATCCTTTTGGGTTGAAAATTCAACTATTTTGTTGAAAATTCTTCTTTTTGTATTAAAAATTTAAAAAATTTGTTGAAATTTATTTTCTTCCTTGACTGGAAAATTTTTATTGGTTGAAGATTCATCTCCTTGGTTGAAAATTCGTTTTTTTTTCTTTTTTGAAAATTCACATATTCACGTTGAAAATTAAACTATTTGATTGCCATTTTTTTCTTTTTTGACAGAAAAACCTTTTTTGGTTGAAAATTCACTTATTTTTTTGAAAATTTGTCTTTTTGATTTGAAAATTAATCTGTTTTGGGGAAGATTCAACTGTTTTATTATAAATTCGTCTTTCTTGGATGAATTCAACTGTATTTAATCTAAAATTTAAATAATTTTGGTTGAAAGTTTTTTTATAATTTGGTTGAAAAGGCAATAATGTCTTTAAAAATTAAATAACTTTTTTAGTGTCATCCTTTTTTGTTGAAAATTCACATTTTTTGTTAAAAATTAACTTTACGCAAAGCAATCGCCATCTTTGTCAAGCGCTTTGACAAACTGTTTCATAAGACCCAGCTTTATATGAAGGGGTGGATTCAAAACTTCTTTTGGATCAACTAGATGATCTCAATTATATTATTTTGTCCTTACTCAAACGATGTTCTTTTTTGCCACTTTTTTTGGTATGATGACGAACGCGATCTCGACTGTCCCATAAGCACAGTTAACAAGGTGTTTTTGTATACCGTGATTGCTGTCCTAAAAAGATTCCAAGAATTTTAGGATCCCCGAAAATTTTCCACTTATGAGTTGAGTAATTGATTTTTTCCAGAACAGATTTTAGGTTACTGTAATGTTCTTTCAGTTTCGTAAAATGTGCGATTGGAGTTGGAGCATAAACATTCGTATTATGCAATAACACTGCTTTCAGACTGCGCTTGGAAGACTCAATGAATAGCCACCAATTTTTCGGTTTGTACATTCCAGGTTTAATTTTTTTCATTAACCCGTCAATGTTTTTACAATAGACTAACGTTCCATTATAATTTTTTCCAGAACTGAAAAACTGTCTAAACTCTTCTTCTTTATTTCTGTAGAAACTTGATTTAACCCCTTTAGCTAATGAGTTCTTTTTTTCAAAACAAAAGCAAGATGCTGTGAAGCGTCTTCTGAAAGACCGAGATCTCGCGATAAATCATTCAATTCTTGAAACGTAAAAAGCTCCGGAACTTTATTCTTTTCATTGTGCGGAATGTACTCTTCTGTATTAACATCGCTGCTTTCATCATCATCCTCGTCATTACCATCACCTGAAATGTCACATTGATCACTATCAACGGCATCTTCACTAGTACCTTCATTTTTTTCAGCTTCAGTCGTCTATCTGTCAACTGACAGATTTTTTAAGCTTTTTGTAACATCGTTATTTTTAACAGATTTAGTGACGCTAGGTACATCAGGATATTCGACATTTACCAATTCATTTAGTAGTAGCATCACCAATTCCTTTAGTAGATATAGTTACTAATTCATTTAGTCAGTTATTATTACTATTTGAATTAGTAGATTTTTACTAATTACTAATTAATGAATCCGCACTATTTGAATTAGTAAAAAACTTCCACCAATTAGTAGTTTTCTACTTATTGAGATTTAGAGAGTAAGAAATTTTGAATTCCGCTTTGAATTTAAAAAAATATATTTCCTCTGAATTTTACCAATTATATACTATTTTTTCAACAATTTGAATTGTTGTGATTTACAAATCGTTGAAACCAACTACCAAGTTGTATCCTCATTTAAAATAAATTTCATACTCTGCTTGCGTGTTTCGTGATTTGAGTTTTCGACCCTTCTCAATAGAATGTCTCATTAATTTCCTGTTTGACGTACGAAAAAAGAAAAACAAAAATGATGGTTTAATGGAGGAAAAGAAAAACTTATTATCAAAAGAATATTGAACCACTGTAGCTTCTTTAGAAAAAGACTAAAGTGATTTATTTATTTAAAAGTAGAATTAATTAGGAGAACGAGGAAAATAATCCAAAGACAAGATAATTGATGAAGAGAAAAAGAAATTGTTGAAAAGCCTGGAGGAGATTGGATGGTTTATCCGAAATAGAAATATCGAGGGAAATGAGGAAGGGGAATATGCACATTTAGGAGAAGAGGAACGGTATATGTTTATATGATAAAGGACGATAAGGTAAAAGAGAAGACCAAGAAACTAGAAATAGAGGATTATATAAATTTGAATCATTTTTCCATCATAACATTAAAAGTGAAGTTTATTCAGAAAAAAGATCTTCCCCTTTCACTCCGCTGGGATTCAAACATCAGGTAAACTGATTTCCGGTCAGGTGCTCTAACCACTAAGCTACTGGAGAGATCAGAGGAAGAATTCTTTTTTCTGAAGTACGGCTTCTTCCAGCCATTTGTCTGTCGGATCTGCCTTCTGCAGACGTCAAATGATCTCAGGTTTTGAACCACTTGTCGAAACGCCCCAATTTGAGAAAATTTCCTTATGGGTTGTTACCCTGAATCTGATGGGACCCATGGTACCACTTAGAAGTTTTTTGCCACACACGTGTCACTACAACAAACTATGTGGCACTTACGAATTTTGTCACGTGTCACTACACTAAAATATGTAACAATCTCACTCAAAAATTGTTTTCTATAAAAAAAATATCATTGCAGAAGAAAACGTAGCATGCGATAGAACTATGCTTCGCTTAGAAGTTTTCTTTTCAGAAGGGTATGGAAACAAAACAGAAGGATGTCTCCACGTTCACTGGTCAGCTGACAAGTCAGCTGTTTTCACTTTCGAACACTTCACTTACAGCACCACACTACGTTTCAGTTCTACACTTCGTTCTTTTTTGTGAACTAAATTGACTCAGCTATTTCCACTTTCGAACACTTCACTTACAGCACCACACTACGTTACAGCCCCGCACTGCTTTCTTTTTTGTGAGCTAAATTGGTGTCTAAGCCTTTGCCATAATGTAGGATTCAAAACGTCGAAAATTCTGACAACCTTCACACTGGATCTCATAGAAAAATAACGATCTCGCACTTGAAATTCTATCTAGTTGTTTTTATCATTCTAGTTGTTTTTCTTTTGACCGACTGGATCCTCCTATATTAAGTTGGGAAAATCAAATTGTGATTATTGCATGGAACCTTGTGGCAGAATTATAGTCTTGCGTAAGGAATTAAGTACACTCGAACTCCAAAGAGAACTCCAAAGAGCCCCTTTCACGCTCGTATCTTTGGAGTTCCCGATTCCCGAGACCCTCTTATCTTTGGAGTTCGAGTCTATTAGTTGGACAGATGACAGTTAAGGGTAGAAGAGGCCCGTCATGTATTTCTAAAGCAGTCAAGCATATAGAATAACGTCCTCAAATTTTGCGTAGTCAAACTTTATGTATTCCAAAATCAAAAAGTGTACTGAAAAAAATGAACTGTACAATTTATCATCTTGGATTTTGAAATTTGGTACATAAATCTATAGATATGAGGCCTTAAAATCTAGACGTTAAATTTTATGATCTAGAATTAAAAAAATTATTCAATATCATAAGCGGTATAATCCATTTTTTCTGTGTATAATGAAAAATGTATCTTGTTTTTAAAGCAGAATTTCCAGTTTTCTAACATAACATTCAATGATATTTTGACAAAGACACGAATATTTTATTTACACTGTTATTTTTCAGTTCATAAATGATCAAAATTCAACTATTGGGCTTAAAATTAACTTTTTGGGTAAAAATCATAATTTTTGGTTCGAAATGGGACTCCTGTACGGTAAGCTTCATTTTGACTGGATCATTTTTTCGAGTTTTTGGACGGCATATTGAATCCGCCGTTTTGTTTTTAAAAAATTAATTTTTAAAATTAGCTGCCATATTCGCCTTTTCCAGCTCACTGGTGCTTCCCTCCCCAAAAGTTCCGTATTCGCCTTATCCAGTTCCACCCGTAGCTAACTAATATCCTCAAGTTTGAAATTCGCCTTTTCCAGCTCGAATACGTAACTTACTAGCGTCGTCAATTCCCATATTCGCCTTTTCCAGGTTGACCCCGTAGCTCACTAGAGCCTCAAGTCCCAGATTAACATTTTCTTGTTCGACCCCATAACTCACTGGTGCCCCAATGTCCCATATTGGCCTTTTCCAGCTCCGAATCGTAGCTCACTATTGCCCCAAGTCTCAATTAAACTTTTTCCAATTCGACTTTGTAGCTGACCTGAGTTTTTTCAAGTCACAAATTTGTGTTTTCCAGCTTGATCCCGTAGCTCAGTAGTGTTCTTATGTCTGTATGTACCATTCTCTTGAATTCAGTAGAATTCTCTTGAATTGTGTAACATTTTCTTCAATTTAATTGAATTTCCTTGAAATTAGTGGCATTCTCTTGAATTTACCAGCATTTTTTCAAGTTCCATAGAATCATCTTATAATTTATCAAAATTTCAATTAGAAAATATTCATCCTAGACACCCCTAGTACATTTAATTTAATCAGTCTCAGATACCTTCTACTAAAGCAGGCACAGAAATTTCAAATCAAAAATAGTTATCACAGACACCATTTTATGGCTCTAGCAAATATTGCTATACCTACAATAATATTACACAGCTTCAAAAAAGCGCTTTCAGTACATTCAACAAATCCCGTCTCAACTGCCTCCAACAAAAGCAGCCAAACAAATGAAAAGTAAAAAATAATCACCTCAAAGGCATTTCCACAAGCTTGCTATATAACCATAAACGACGTACAGTAAGATAAGAGGTGAAGGGGAATATTTCGTTAAGTTTCGTTACAGGGGTCACGTGGTTTCCGGAGCAGGCATTTAATCTGTTACCTAATTTACGTAGGGCCCCTTAAGGTGCATAATCTTTCCTGACATTCCTCGAATTTTTGAAACTTTATAAATCGGTACTGGCAAGTCATAAGAGGTCCTACAATAGGTCCACTGATGTGTCTTGAAGACACAAAAAAATACTTCATATATATATAAATATTGTAGTGAAGTTTTCCAGAAAACTCAGAAAGTTTTGAAAAGAACTTTCCGGGGTTTAGCCGAAGTCGTACCTAACCTCGGAACGCAAGGCACGGCTGGTCTGAAAAAATTATTAAAAATACTTTTACCGTCCTGCCAGGAAAATAAGTCTAGAATAAATCAGCACAATATACATTTATATTATAAAATCCACGACCAAGCGCCAGAGTACCCTTAATTTAAATAATGTGGTAATCTTCCATAATTTGAAAAATTTCACTGTATTGCAAAACATGCGTCTTTTTGGATTCCAAATTCATTTTTTATGCTAGGAAAGTTATCTTTTTTGATCGAAAATGAACGCTTTTGTTGAAATTGCCAAAATTTGTCTCTATTGATTAAAAGTTCAACTACCTGGTCGTCAATGCAACTGTTAGGTTGAGAAATAATTTGTTTGTTGGAAATTGAACTTTTTTTTGAAAATGCAATAGATTTTGACTTGAAATCACTGACGAATTTAAAGCGTTTCATATTAAATTTAATATGGTATCTACAATAATTTCATTTCAAAGAATTCATTAGGAGTTATATTATTATAAGAGTTATATAGATATATTAAGAGTTTGAGACTGAGTTCAGCGAGGTTGAGAGAATTGAGCCTTTCGACGAGACTTATAATACATCTCTTGGCTGAATTCAGAGAGCTGAGGCTGGTCGTAAAATCACGATTATTTATATGCTGGAGGTATTTGATTTTTTCCCGAATCTTCCATGCAGTATAACCTGCGTTTTGCCAATTATTTTTTTTCAATAATTCGACTCTTATTTATACTTTATTATGGACTCAGAAGATGTCCAAGAATTGCCCGACGGGCGCCAGATAGTTTTCCTACGCTAAAACTATGAAAATGCGAAGGACATTCAATTTCACCTGAACTTTATTTAGTTTTCCCCTTTATTCTTAAATTAATAAAGTAGCTTACCCGATAGTTCGAATAGAGTGGACCGGTAAGGAATAACGCAGAGGGTTAGAATAAAGTTAATTCACACAATTTCATATTCACTGCAAGCATAATTAGATCACGTTAGAATTCGGGTCATTAACTAAACTACCAATAATTACAATGAGTGGGCTTTCGCCCAACTCAACAAGAGTGATTTTCTGGAAACTCCAACATCTAATACCGCGTGACGCGTACCGCCATTTTGAGATCGACACAAAAATTTGTTATTTTCTGTTCAATGCTTTTATAAGATGTTAAACTGACGTATACTAAAATTAAAAACATAAGATCTTTAATATGAACTGAATGAAGTCGAAGATGATTATAGTTAATGAAAACCTTTCTTTATTGTGAAAAACTGATGAAATTACATACTGTAGAATGATTTACTATGTATTGTAGACTCACGACAGTCCTCACTACAAAAGTATAATTTGAGTCCATTAGCTTGAGTATTTTTATCGTCAGATGATTCCACTTCACCAGGTAAGGACCTGTCAGAATTTTACTTTACCAAGGTAAGCTTTGAATCACTGTATGAATTTAATCACGCCTGGTGATGACCCACAGCTGTATTCGACTTTATTAGAAATACTCTTATTTGCCTGGACGTTTGGATGAAGGAGAGGAAAACTGTAGAAAATCATCTTCCATGGTACAGCTGACTTTCCGACTATCGAGTTAGAATGTAGGCGCCAAAACTCCCGCTCAACATTGATTAAACACACAGAATACATTACCTAGGCGTACATTGAGAACCATATCAAATTGACTTATTATACTTATTTCTAATTAGAAGTTACTTCTAACATTATGATCCGACCTTGGATCAGAAACAGTATTATATTTTAGTTTTATATTTGAAAAAATTGAATTAGTAGCGTGTAGAATTGCGGTTTACACGAGTTTTTCCCGGTATACTCGATAACATTTTGAGATTGGGCGGTGACGACCTACGGGTGTCTCATCCGTTTCTTCTGTGGTCAAGAAGGTAACCACGCCGCTTTCCATGTTTATTTTTGATCGTTTATCGCGATTCTTATGCCTGTAGATTCCAGCAAGGACATTGCTACTCTCTAATATTGCAAAGACGTCACCATCGGATGTTGACATGACAATTTGTTCTTCGGTCGGCATAGGCTCACCGGCATTATGTCCTATTCTCAAAATGAAATGTGGGACAAACCTAAAACTCGTTCAACTAAGTTTTTCATTACTGCAATTTTGTTTCGAAAATGATGAACTAAACAAAATGTGAAATTCCACCTGAATATGTACTTTTCCTATACCAATTGGTAATAATATTATCATCCTGACCTTCAATTACTTCTATGTCTGAAAAACTGATTTTATTATCTCTCTATTTCATGGGTAAATTGAAGTTTTGGATAAAAACAATGAAAAGCATCAATAACTACCTGCAAATTGCTAGAGGAACACATAATAAGGTGTCATCAACATAACGAAAGTAAAAGGGCAAAACAAAATCTATCTTCTTGGAAGAAAAGATCTCCAAATATTCCATAACTATTTCTGCTAAAATCGGAGAAATGAGTGAACCTATGGGAGTACCAAACTGTTGCCTATAAAAAGATCCATTGAATTCAAAATAAGTACGTGTTTTTATATTGTTCCATCTATTTGAAACTGCCTGTTTAAGTAATTCAAGGGGTATATTTGGAAACATTCCAACAACCCCCGAAGAAATCATTACATGGTCATCAGGAACAGTTTTTTGAATAATAATTTGTTGGAATTCCCAGCTATTTTTATTATTGTATTTTGAAGTTGTGACGGAGTCTTTGAGTATCAAATTAAAGTTTTGTTCTCAAAATTCTGTAGGAGTGTTAATAGTTGAAATAACCACTATCAAAGGATAGCCTTCCTCATTAATCTTTCTCCAGCCATAACATCTTGCAAGAATTGTATATGCGATATTTATATCAGTCCATCTCATATCTTTTCCTAAAAGTCCTTTTTGTCTCCAATTGTCTGGAATCCTAAAAGTGTCTCTTCCTAATTGTTTTAACGGATTGTTACTCAATAAATCAAAGTTATCACGATTGGAAAGTAAAACCTCCATATCCCTAATATAATCTGACTTCTTCATATAAACTGCTAAATTACCACTGGAAAAACATCTAATATGTGATTTTGTGTGATTCTTGGACTATGTACACAAATGCAAAATAGTAGAATACAGGTCTTAACATTTTTATTTTCGTTTTTTATTTCAAATTCATTTAACATTAAGCGAAAAATGTTTAAAAAGAAGTTTGATTACGTTCTTTCTAATATTAGTGCAAAGAACAGTTACAAAATAAACGATAGATTGCGAGAAAATTGAGTGGCTCATCTTACCCCCTTTGCTCATCTCGCCCCACCCTACCCTATTTCAACAAAACAAGATTTTAATTTAAAATCAAACACAGTTGAATTCGACCAAAAAAGACAAATTTGCAACAAAATAGCTGAATCCTCAACCAAATCAGATCAATTTTCTACCATAATAGTTGAATTTTTAATTAAAAGATATTAGATTTTTTCTACCAAAAAAGATAAATGTTGATGAATTGTTGAATTTTCAAACCAAAAAGACGAACTTTTAAACAAAAAATAGTTACTTTTCAACCTAATAGTTGAACTTTCTACCAAAATACATCAATTTTCAACCAAGTAGTTAGATTTCCAACAACAAAATTTTATTTGAAATCAGCCTCAGTTGAATTTAACCAAAATAGACGAATTTGCAACAAAATAGCTGAATCCTCAACCAAAAGAAATTAATTTTCTACCCATAACTGACCCATAAACCTTTCTTAATACGAGATATACAAAAAACACAAAGTAACTAAAATTAAAGTTCCAAGTTACTACAAAAATAGTACCTAAGTTACGTTACAAGTTACTTTTTAAAATAGTCGCGAATTTACCCTAAAAGTTACCAATGACGTAACTTTTCAGTAACTTAATTACTTGTAACAAGTTACTGTCCAACATTGATTCTGATATAACTGTTTTGTGACTTTTTGCGAAATTTATGTTCTATTACAATAATATGAATTTAGTTTACATCTCAAACTCAACATTACCAAAAACACAACCTCTAGTAGATTCAGCGAACCCAGTCTCAGCTTCAGTCAATTAAAGCAAATGAAAAAATGTCGGATAATAAATAATCACTCCAGATATACTAAGCTGCTTCCAAAATATACAGCAAAAAACATTTCTAATTAAACATAATCACTCCAGACACCTTTCCGCGACACTAGTTCATATATTCATCAACGAAGTGATATTCAACAAGACAAAAAATAAAACGTGGAAATGAGAATATGAGCCAGAGTTACGAAGACGTTTATAGCGTGATTACGTTTAATTATGTTATAGTTGAAGGCAGTTGAGAAGGGCTACGTTAAATGTACTTGAGGTTATTTTCCGATGTTTTTGAATGTTGCTGTGATGATGAGGATATCATATCTTGGAAAGGTGTTTGGATTCATTATTTTTCATCACAATTTATTTTAGCTATTTCAATTGATTGGGTGATTAGCTAAATGAATCAGGAGTTATTTTTCGAGTTTGTAAAATATTATGTTGGGGATGAGGATAATATTTAGACTCTTCGGGAGGTATGTTAGGTGACTTTTTAAATTCCAAACATTCTTAATATGTTTAAGTTGAAAGCAGCTGAGTCAGGGTTTTTTTAATGTTCCAGGCATTGCTTTTGGTGTTGTTGAATATTAGTGTGAAGATAAGGATATGCAATTGAGTCTTGGAAGGGTGTTTAAGTTGATTATTTTTGAGTCATAAGTTTTATCGATTTTGTAGTTCAGGCAACTTACATAGGTTTAGCTCAATGCATCGGGGGTGGTTTTTCTTGCGTTTGTTAGTTATTACTATGAAATTGTGGATATAGATTAGATTCATGTTGAGGTGATTTATGTAATTAGTTTTCAATATTTAAATTTTTGGCTTTTTTTGTAAAGACCACAAAATTCATTCACTCATGGCTTACATGGTAAAAATTTAACTTTTTTGTTGAAAAATCGTGTTTTTTTAGTCAATTCTGCCAGTTGAAAATTGTTTTTTTTTTTCGTTCAAAATTAATTTTCAAACTGAAAATGTAACTTCCATTTTCGGATGAAACTTATGCTTTAAAAAAACTATTTGTTTAAAAATTGATCTCTCGTGATTAATAATCACATTATTTTTGAAATTTCATCTTTGTAGGATTAAAATTCAACTATTCTTTTGGGTCGTACTTTATGGAAAAAATTTAACTAATTTGCTGAAAATCCGTCTTCTTGGGTAGAAATCTTCTTTTTTGAAAATTCATCTTTTTAACTGGAAATTCAACTATTTTGTTAAAAATTCATCTTTTTAGTTCAGTTGAGCTGGAAGGAATTTTTTTTTGTTGAAAATGATTTTTAAACCGAAAATTTAACTATTCTATTTTTTTCTTGTTGTAAACTTATCTTTTTTAGTTGAAAATTCAACTATTTGGTTGAAAATTCAACTATTTGGATTTGGGTAAAAAATTGAACTGTCTTATGGAAAATTCATGTATTTTGGTAGAAAATGCTACTATTTGGTTAAAAATTAAACTATTTATTAAAAAAATTAACTAATTGGTAAAAATTTAACTTTTTTGTTGAAAAATCGTTTTTTTTTAATGAATTCTACTAGTTGAAAATTGTTTTTTTTTTCTTGAAAATTAATTTTTAAACTGAAAATGTAACTATTCCATTTTCGGTTGAAACTTATGCTTTTTTTCTAAATTAAACTAGTTGGTTAAAAATTCGTCTCTCGTGATTAAAAATGACATTATTGTTGAACATTCATATTTGTTAGTTCAATTTAACTAGTATTCTATTTTTGGTTGAAAACGTATCTTTTTTAGTTGAAAATTCAACTATTTGGTTGAAAATTCAACTATTTTGGTAGAAAATGCAACTATTTGGTTATGGGTTTCAAATCATAACACCACACAAGTTTCTGTTATTCGCAAGTCGTAATGAAGCTTCTGGATTTTATGACGAATTCGGAAAATTTCATATGATATATCTTTCTGGACGTATGGGAGCAATACGATTGGAAGGCGAAAAACAGACCCGGCAACTTCTGGATGTGGAAAAATGGTATTTGATGACCAAATTTCCACATATTTACAACATTGTCATCTGATTATTTGTCATATTCGATATGATTTAACAAGTGATCTCTTATAATTATTCGAAGTAATATACAGTCATTGTTTGATTTAAATTTGATTTGAAATTTGCCGCGTCCGATGCCACCTGATGCTCGATCTAGAAACTATTAGCGCTTGTAGCGCTCCCTTACGTTCTTTCTTTGTAACGACCAGATATTGCGAATATATAGCTTGAAGCACGCTCTCGTTTATTTTCAAGTGTTCTCCTGAGAAATCCAACGCAATCAACTAGAACATCAACACTCATCACATTTAAACTCTTGTCATCCTTTTTTTGGTTTGTAATGTTAATATGAGCTAAAATCATATTCCAATTTCCAACCATTAACGAAGAATTTTCCACTAAGAAAGATAGATTTTTAGCAAAAAATGGAATAGTTAAAATTTCATTTGAAAAAATTGTTAAAAAAAATGAATCTTCAGTAAAATGGATTAATTTCCAACCAAAGATATGAATGTTCAACTGATAATGAAAGAAAGTCAAAATATAATTGATGAATATCTAACGAAAGAGTTAAAATTTCAACTAAGTAGTTGAATTTTCCTTTAAGAACATGAATTGTCTAGTAACCAAAACAGATTTTTGGTCACGAAAAAAAGTATCAACAAAATAGTTGAATTTTCAGGCCAAAAAGAGCATTTTTCTACAAAACAGTTGAAATTTTAACATAAAAGTTGATTTCAACCAAATAGTTGATTTTTCAAGCTCAAAAAATTGAGATAGCAGCCTACGAGGTCTGTCCGGAAAGTATCCGACATTGTGCTCTGTGTGAGTGAGTGTAGTGACCCGAACGTGCGTTAGGGTACTTTAAAAGTGGTCGTACTATTGTTTCAAAAATTTTAGGCAGTTCAGTTACACCAGCTTCCTTACTTATAATTTTCGGGCTTTGTTTTAACTTACTGAATTGCGCCGCAAATGGGCTCAATGCGCCACCAAGAAAAAAAGTTGCGCCACAAAACCCTAAGAGTTATAGCAGGTGGGACGTGGGGGCGGGGGCTGGACACGCGTCAGCCCCCCCCCCTTCAGATTGAAAATCAAAGTTTAGTTTGCATGACCTCGAAGAACACCAAATGCCCCGATATGCGTCGTCAAGCGCCACATTGATGAACGAGTTATCAGTGATTCGAATCGGGGGTGGGGGCTGGCGCGATTGTTATAAGATAATAACATTTTTTCATATTCATCACAGTTATCCGTTATAATTTTAAATGCGCTTAAATGCGCTACCAATAAAAAATTTGGAGCCAAATAATTAAATCTAAAATCGTTCCTTTTTTTCGGGGGACAATGTGACGTAGGTATTAAATCTTCAATCAATTAAAAATCACGGACATGAAGTCAGTTTTTGAAAACTTTAAAAAGCGAAGTGGTGATCAAGGAAAAAAAATCGTTTAATCTTAAAAGTCTCTGCAGCGCTACCGGAATATGCACCACTTTCAAAATTAAGAAAAATCCATGATCAACCATCTAATTCGTAGGCGAGATACTTTCTAATTCAATAGTGGAAAACTAATTCCTTGGTGAAAAAAAAATTATTTAGGACTGTCTATAATAATTTGAGAAATTTATTAACGCGACCTAGTTCTGCTTTCGATTTTCACCAATTTTTTCCGTTGTATATTTTACTTATTTTTTCATAGAAAATTGCAATTATTTAAAATTAAACTATTTAGTTGAAAACGCATGTGTCTTGTTGAACATTCATCTTTTGGTAGAAAATTAATCTTCTTGGTTGAAAATTAATATTTGTAGAATGAAAATTTATCTATTTGGTTAAAAATTCAATTATTTTGTTGAAAATTTAATCGTTTTTTTTTAAAGTCATTTATTTTGTTCGAAAGTAATGTTTTTCAAATTAATTAATTAAATTAATTATAACAATAATATAGTTAATAGTAATTTAATTAATTAATTAATGAAGTCTTAATTCAACTGTTTTGTTGAATTTAGTTGAAAATTCATCTTTCTTGGTTGAGATTTGAAAATTGAACTATTTGTTTTAAAATGAAACTGTTTTTTGTTAAATTTCATTCATTATTGTTTGGAAATTCGGCCATTTAGTATTTATTTGAAAGTTTATATTTGTATGTTGAGAATTCGTATTTTTGGAAAATATATCATCTTTTTTGATTAGAAATACAGGTGGTTGAAAATTAATCTTCTTTGTTTGAAAATTCAACTACTTGTTTGAAAATTGACTTTATGCGGAAATTTTAATTTGACTTATCTGAAATTTTTAAAGAAGCTTTTTGTATTTTCTTCAGAGTCTTAGGAAAATTGTATTTAATATTTATACAAACCTTAAAAACAATTAAACCTGAGAAGTTAACAGTTATTCGAATTTTTTATTCTCTATTAATTATTAAAAATCATTTTTCGCCTTAAATCGAAAAACGCGCGCGATTGATGAAATGACGGATTTAATTGACCCAATTATTTAAATTGTTGTGAAGAATTTTTCTATTGGCATTGGCGTCTTATGAATCTATTCAATTAAAAACGTGCATTTCATAAAAGTTAAGTTGTCAATTTACACTGTTAGAAATGTTTGCAATTTTAGTATACATGGGCATATTAAATTTCCTATATGTTTACTAAATGCATTACACTGGTGCGCGCCCTAGGCGCGCTCAAACTTGCGAGCATAACTTGCGAGCATAGCTTCAAATCACGCTGTGAACTTCTCAGTTATTCATTTACCATTATCTTATCATTTTTCATTAGTAAAGAAGCACTAAACACTATCTTTGTTTCAATTGTTTTACTTTCAGAGGGTTTTTAGTTCTGTATAACCTCTGTAAAACATATTCTCTGCCGATTTCTTAGTATAACTTATTTTATCACAACTTTAAAATAACACGTAACCAAAAACATAATCTTCACTCATTCCAAAAATGAATCAAACAACCGATGTGATATAACTTAAAAACTAGAGGTTTCAAAAAAACACTGCAATATTTGTTTTCAAATTTCTTTAAGTTTTCAAATTACCTTGTCGACGACGTGACAATGGTGGCATATTCCGTCGTGGTAGATCCATTGCTTGAGTATTCACTAGTTCTGTAAAGAAGAAATATAGGAATCATTTATCAACCAATTTTTACAATGAACTCCAGTGTTAATGGTCTGATTCGAACAAACATTTTTCTTAGTATAGGCAAGAAAAATTCCTACAAAGAATTTAGAACACACAATATTTCAAACAAAAATTTAGCTCGGTATAGTACTTTAGCTCGAATAGACCATCTGATCGGTGTTGCGGCCTAATTGGAAAAATATATATATATACTGGACCCGATATGAGTAATCTCCTCGATTATCAATTATCAAGCACAAATTAGAGTGTTCAATCGAAAAATTTAATTACGACGGTTGGAACGCTTGCCAAAAAAGCGGCGAAATGTGTGAAGCTCTCAAACTTCAGCACTAAGAGTCGATAAATCGGTATGAATGTTTTTGAAACACACTTTGAAAGCTTCATGACACCGCATAGGGTTTCGCGGTGGCAAGATATTGGGTATGTCTCTGGGTTTTCAAAAAAAAATGCGGTAACTGCTAACTAATTTAATGGGTTTTCACTGCATTTTATAATAATGTTCGAATATTTTTCTAGTCAATTTATAGTGATTTGAGTTTAAAATTCTTATTTTTTTTTTTGAATTACAGAGAATTTTCGATTGATTTTAATGCTTTAAGGGAAGTTTCAAAGCTTTTTTTCGTCTTATAAAAATCGTGGCATTTTCGGGACTTTTTGACTGGTTCCACGGATTAATTTAATGGTTTTCACTGAATTTTATACTAACGTTCGAATATTTTTCTTATAAATTTATATTGATTTGAATTTGGAATTGTTATTCTTTTTGAATTAGAGGTAATTCTCGATTGATTTTACTGCTTTGAGGGAAGTTCCAAAGCTTTTTTTTGTCTTATAAATATCATGACATTTTTAAGACTTTTTGACTGGTTCCAGGACTAATTCAATTGTTGTTCACTGAATTTAATAATAATGTTCGAATATTTTACACCTCAATTTATAGTGATTTGAATTTGAAATTGTTATTCTTTTTGAATTATGGATAATTCTCGATTGATTTTAATGCTTTGTAGAAGCCTCAAAGCTTTCTTTCGTCTTATAAAAATCATGGAATTTTTGGGACTTTTTGACTGGTTCCAGGGATTAATTTAATGGTTTTCACTAAATATTATGCTAACGTTCGAATATTTTTCTTATCAATTTATAGTGATTTGAATTTGGAATTGTTATTCTTTTTGAATTACAGAGAATTCTCGGTTGATTTTAATGCTTTAAAGGAAGTTTCAAAGCTTTTTTTTTCGTCTTATAAAAATAATAACGTTTGTAGGACTTTAGACTGTTTCCAGGAACTAATTTAATGGTTTTCACTGAATTTTATAATAATGTTCCAATATTTTTCTCATCAGTTTATAGTGATTTCAATTTGAAATTGTTATCCTTTCTGAATTAGGGAGAATTCTCGATTGATTTGAATGCTAGAGGGCCAGCCTTCAAGTAATGTAATTCACCTTCTCATTTCGGCAAATTTCAGTTTTTCATTACCGGAAGTGCCTTAATCAAAAGCTTCTATACTTTGAACAATTTCCAGATCTTAAACCTTTTGAAATATTTAAGCCTCTCAAAAGAATAATAACAAATGTGATATTTCGGTTCGCATAAGGAGAAAATATTTCTAGTTTGTCGAAGCTAATAGAAACACGTATTTACATAAACAATAGGTGGAGCGACGAACAAAAATAGGCAACAATTCAGTAATATGACATATGGGGCAATGTGGCTAACAGAGCAATATTGCTCACGCGGTAATGTGGCAAACGGGTTAATGCAGGGCATAGGGTGATGTGGCACATACAGTATATCTTTTTGGTTAAGGTTGTATCTCAAATACAATATCATTACAAAACACGTACATACAAATTATTTAGTATTTTGTTGGGCATTAAGTATTCTTATTATTTTGAAATAATTACTATATTTATTTAATATTTCATTGAGAAAGAAAGTAAAATCTGACAAAAAACATATAAAAAGTAATCAGATCAACCAACATAGAATGTGAAATTGAAGTTTGGCATGCAAATTCTGTAATTTTAGAAAATCAATTAACTGTAAAACTTAGATTCAGATGTTTTTCGTGAGATTGATATAGTATTATATTCTTGTATATTTACCAATAGACTCAATGATAAATGCCGCTGAATGGAGCAGAGCAGAAGAGGTCCACAATTTTTCTAACTAAGAAAAAACTAATTACGGTAGCAATGAAGAATTCAATTTGTAATGTAACCATTCATTATTCTGGTGTTTGATGACATTATATGTATAATACGTTCTTCATTCCTTATCTCATGCATTATCTTAACCTCGCGTTTGCCCTTGTGAGACATGTGTTTATCATTGAACGGTCTGAAGAAACAGCAAATGTTGGTTTGTCAGTGTTACTTATTTCGACGTCGGATATAAGGTGGCGCCGCCTCATGGATCCTAATTAATCAGCAGGATGTAGCTCGGTCACTCTATGGGCCAGCTCAGGATGAAGGGGCCGACGAGGAGACGATGTTCTTCGCCCCTCATGGGTCGCTCCCGCCCGTGCTAATGCCCAAAAGTGGCATCCGATCACGTCTCCACTCGTTTCCTACGTCTACCTGTTCCTTTTTTTGGTCTGCGCACCCTGGAGGCGCTGGCGGAATCTGTGGCGACCGAAACATCCTCCGCAAGCGCGGCTGATGTTCTGCTCTTACCACTTTTTCCGATGTTCTGGCTGGACAGTAGCCATTGCGGGTATCCCGGTGAGATCCGTCTATCCCCCAGCGGTGGCACCAGGGGGGCCCAGACGATCCTGAGGCAGCGACACTTGTTTTCGGTGAACCCGGTTTTTCATCATAGCCACGAACGATGATGCTGTAGGTTTAAAATTAGGAGCATGGTGTGGTTTTCAGTTTGTCTTTTACCGCTTTTATCCTTACACAGCCGCCGCTGTTTAAGTCTTGTAAGATTGTGGTAAAGCCTTTCGTACAGTGCATTCTATTTTGAAACCCGCGGTGTAATGGAATCATACTTACGGGTCCTTCTTACTGCTGAAGTATCATTCAAGTCCTTTAGCATGACTGTGTAATATCGAACGACGCCACTTCACTGGTTATGGACCCATGGAAATTTTCCTTTACTAAGGGGGACTTAGAATCACTGTGTGAATTCAATAATATCCAGTGATAAAACGCAGCTGCATCCGACTTTGTTCTAAGTATTCGAATATGCCTAGACGTTTGGCCAGTGGAGAGGATAACTGAAGAAAATCATAAGGTGATTGGCTCTGACTAACGGGTGCAGTTCGATGTAAAGACGTCTTATTTTTCTTCAAATTCAAAAACTCACAAAGAGCTGAGGGATAACAATTTATGGGACGACATCCAAAACAAGTAAAAAAAAAAATTGAGATCATTGAATACCTTCTGTTCTCTTTTTTTTTTTTAATTTACAATTAAAAATTTGTTTAATTCAACAGAAAATTTTGCCTTATTTTGAATTTTTGGAAAATGTACAAAAACATTTTTTTTATTGATTCGCAGCTGAAATTTGTTTAGCTTGATCCAAAGAAACATGTTATTTTTTATTCATGGGACACTTTTTTTTCGTGGTGTATATAACGTTCCAAAATAGCAACAAAAAAAATGAAATCCCAAAAATCCTATATCACGACAAAAGTTTTTTTTTCCGAAAAAGCAAAATGATGAAATGTTTCTTTGGTTCAAGCTGAATAAATTTCAGGTTCGACATATTCACCTTTTTTTAAAAATGCCTGCATATGATTCAATCCAAAAAACATGTTTTTGCAGATTTTGAAAAAATTGTTACCGCGCAGAACATTTATTTTTAAATCTCCTAATTTTTTATTACTGTTGACTAGTAAAAGCTGTAAATATAACAAATTCTTCATAATTTGTGTACCAATAGGAAATATTTTGAATTTTAAACCATTAAATTTTACTGATTTAATTTTTTTCACTTTTGTCGAATACAACCCACAAGATTTTTCCCCCTCAGCTTCAACGATTTAATTTATTTTAGTATTTTTACTTCGCCCTACTCTTCAGTGCTCTTAAGGCCATGTAACGAGTATACCAGCTGATCAACTCAGTCCTGAGATCAACATTTTTTCACCCATATTGAAAAATAAAAGTTAAAATAACGTGGAAATATTTTCGGAGAATATTAATAAATATTAAAGGACCGTTTGTGCCAAGGCACAGATTTGGGGGAAGAGAAAAGTTTATTTATGAAAATCATAAATATCGACCGATGCATTTAGGCTTCACGCAGAAGTTTGACACAATGTCAGGCCTCGAGTGCGCAACGGAGACTGCTGTCCGAAAATCGTAGTTCCAGAAAATTTGGCACTTCTCGTTCCGGGCAATTGACTCTATCTCCCTTGGAGCGTTTGGCAGGCAGGATCGCGGCCAACACCGTAAGAGCGACAAAGATGGTAATAAAGCACTCTTAGGGCAGCATTATGTATGCAGATATAGGTGGTTCCTGCGTGGGTGGTACACCCCGATACTATGCGTTCTAGATAAACAGCGTGCGTATGACACGCTCTGCACCTATCGCTTGAATCTTCTCGACATAAAATGCGGTCACGGTATGATAACATGAAAATGAAAACGTCCTGGCATGCGAACATAAAACCCTCTGGACCGGAATTAAGCCCTGATGATTTGAGAAAAGCAAAAGTTTGCTCCTTCGACAAGGACTGCTTTTCTATATTGCTGTGGAAATTTTCGCGCACTTTCTTGTCGAATAGCTCTTCATGGAATTTTTCGAATTCTGCTTTCTTCACTTCGGCTTTCAGAAGTGAAGCATCTAGATAAAGTAACGCACTTTTCTCACTTCTGACGTTAAAATTCAGGCCGAGGGTCTAAGTTGCCTGCTCCGCGGCTTTGTAAAGGAACGCTCCTTTTTCAACCATGTCGTGATTCCTGACCATTCTTAGGAGAAGATCTTTTTCATTTGCAACGATGTAAGCTGTACTCAAAACAACTCGGTTATGAAAACACTGAAGATTCAAAAGTCCGCATCCGCCTTGACAGCGTGAAATGTATAATCGCAGAACTGACGAATTGCTATGCAAGCTTCTATGCATATGCATGATCTTACGTGTTGTGACATCAAGGGCCTTAAGTTCGTGATTCGTCCATTGAACCAGCCCAAACGAGTAGAGTGAAACCGGGACGGCAAGCATGTTAGTCGCAGATACCTTGTTCAACGCCGACAGATTGGATGTATTATTCGGGAATTTTATTATTTGGGAATTTTCCAATTCGGGAATTTTATTATTTGGAAACTTTATTATTCTGGAAGGTCATGTATAGTGATATTTCCAATTCGGGAATTTCATTATTCGGAAATAATATTATTCTGTAATTTTATTATTCGGGAATTTTATTATTCGGAAATTTTGTTATTCAGAAATTTTATTATTCGGAAATTTTATCATTCTGAAATTTTATTATTCTGGTATTTTTCAGTTCGGGAAATTTATTATTCGGTATTATACAGGAATTTTATTATTCGGGAATTTTCCAATTCGGGAATTTTATTATTTGGAAATTTTATTATCTTGGAATTTTATGATTTGGAAATTTTCCCATTCGGGTATTTTATCATTCGGAAATTTTATTATTCGGAAATTATATTATTCTGGAATTTTATTATTTGAGAATTTTATAATTTTGAAATTTGATTATTCGGGAATTTGCAGATTCGGGTATTTTATTATTCCGGAATTTTATTATTCCGGAATTTTATTATTCGAAAATGTTATTATCCAGGAATTTAATTTTTCGGGAATTTTATTATTTGGTAATTCTATTACTCGGGAAATTCATAATTCGAGAATTTCATTATTTGGGAATTTTCCAATTCAACAATTTTATTATTCGGAAATTTTATTATCCAGGAATTTCATTATTCGGGAATTTTATTATTTGAAAATTTTATTATTTGGGAATTTTATTATTTGGGAATTTTCCAATTCAGAAATTTTCATATTCTGAAATTTTATGATTTTGAAATTTTCCAATTAGGAAATTTTATAATTCTGGAATTTCATTATTCTGGAATTTTATGATTCGGGAATTTTATTAATTGGAAATTTTATTATTCGGGAATTTTATTATTTGGGAATTTTCCAATTCGGGAATTTTATTATTTGGAAACTTTATTATTCTGGAACAATCATTAGGTCAATACGAGTACTGAAACGATCAGTATGGTGAGTAGAATCATGAGGTACAATCGAGAGTCCCGCAGGGTATGCCAGGGATGTTAGATAATTAAAACGATTGGAAGTAAGATTCAAGTTAGTGTTAAAATCTCCAGTAAGTATAATGTTATTGAAGTTAGAAGTAAGTGAAAGAATTATCGATTCTGGCTCTGTGCCGTAAGAAACATTGGGTGGCTTATAGACCACTCCCACTAAAACCCTATCAGAATTCGATTTAACTTTACTAAAGAGAAATTCAGTTGTGGGATAAGTAGCTACTGAGCTTACCTAAACGACAGTCACACCTAGAATATCATGCAGAAAAAAACAAACTACACTACCCCTTCTCTTCGAAAGAGTGAAAAGTTGTCAATTTTAACGAGACTAGAGGGTATATTTGGAGTTAACCAGGTCTCAAAAACAGCTATTATGTGGTAGAAACATGTACTATCCTCATTGGGCTTCATTGGAAGACCATGAATTTCAAGCGTTGTATGTAAAGCAGCTTGATCGTTTACAATCTGCGCATGCTCGAGCGCAACCACTTCAGGCTTGAAGCAAGACATTTTTTTTCATAACATGCGTGCGAGTCGTGGCAAAGGGAGGAAGGCAAGCCGATGAAAGAGAGCGGTATTAAAGATATGGCGTGAATGGATGCTAGTTTTTGAGGGTTATATTCAAAAAAATTCTGTGAGAAATAGAAGTGCAAGCAAGTTAATTATTCGAAGCCAGCAGGACAAAAAATAATTGTTTATCTGTCTATGAAAGCTACTTACTTTCGTTCATTTATTAGACATAGGAGTATGATGTTACCAAATAAAGTACATAAAAAAGTACGATTTTCAATTTATGATATATCTGCGTGCAGCGAGCTGGCATGATCGTTAATGACGCGCATGCTTCGGTGTGTTCTGGAACCGTATGTATATGACATGATTGACATGATATGTGACATGATTTGCATTATTCACTTCAAAAATACTCACTATCCGCCGGTTTAAAGACTTTTCCTAGGAAGGAAAAAAAACGATTTTTTGTTTTAGTTTTTACTTTTTCACTCCGTTTTTTCTTGAAAAATTTGACGTGATAGATTATTGTCGTTCAGAGATATGCAATCTACATAAAAAAACCTGTAGAAGTGATATAGAAACCCAATGGACTTCTCGTTTATCACAAAATTAGTGCCGGACTGTGAGTAAGCGCCAAATAGGTCGCCACTTTGCAGTAGTGAGCCAAGCGTATTTTTGAATATATTTCACTTACGGTACTTAGTAAGCTGATACCACCTTAATTATTGCAGTTGCTTTAATCTTCTTTTTTTTTGTATATTGAGACGATGATCGCCTTTTTCCAGTCTTCTGGAGCTTGTCCCATCTCTATACATGAATTTATCAACTCGCACAACCTATGAGGTATATAGTCGCTACTATATTTGAATATTTCAACGTTGGTATTGTCTACTACTGCAGCTTCACCATGCTTCAAGTGCTTAATTATATACCTAACTCAATAATTCCTTGAAAGAGTCTCTCTAAGCATCTAATATCCCGTCTATATCATATAGGATTTCACCCTTCTTATTTCTCATGCTGACTAACTCTGTACTTCTACTTCGTTTCATACTTATCAACGCCAATTTATAAAATAGTTTCTTGCTGCTTTCAACATCGATCAGCATTTTCTTCTCCTCTCCTATTTTGATTTTATCTTAACTTTCCTTGACTAGTAGTCTTACTTTCCTTACGCTCCTCATCGCTAAGGCCTGTAAAGTTAAACTTTCTTAGATACGCTTCTTTTGTTTCGTGAGCTACTGTGCAGATTTCGTCATTCCACCACGCACGCATCACCAGACATTCTTCCTACAACCGCAGGTTGTTGAACACTTGATTAGATGTATACTGCGTGAATATGAATTTTATTTTCTCTTTTCAGTTTATTCTTTTGTTTTTTTCCTAATTTCATGAATCGAAATTCAGAAATCTTAGTTCTAAAAATGTATGTTTACAATACCAAATTGAAAAATGGTAAATGATTATTTAATAGTAAAGGCAACAATAGTTTCTTCTTAAAGTTTTGACTAAATATTTTTTAAAAGACATAAGTATTCTATTTATAATCCATTCATGATATTAACTGATAATTAATAATACCTTTATAATGACTTAAGGCAACTATATGATTCTTCTAAAAATGTGATTTTTTGAAAAAATTAATTTTCATCATGTCTGACTCATCTTACTCTACTTAAGGACATGGCTGACCAAAGAAGGTCACTACCACTTGAGAAGGCGCGGCTCGCGAGTATTGTATTATTGCATTGTTTTTATTGTTTCATTATATTATTTTGTATTTATCTATTAACAAAGATTGAGAATTTCCTGCACCATTAATTTAGTAAATCAAAATTTTAAAATAAATAATTCTATTTGACGGTGAAAATTATTTCTAGATGCTTCTAAACATTATTGATAGAAGAGAAAATTTTAATTATTTTTTAATATTGGAAAATGAATCTGTTCTTAGAATTTTGCTACAAGACTATAGTTTGTAGGCATTTTTAATCTGCAGGTAAAGATACAAAAAACTGTCGATACTGGTAACCCAAAACTTACCGGTAGCGACAAATTTTAAACAAAATGTAGATTTTTAAAGATTTTGAAATTAAATTGTGAATCTTTTCAAGAAGTTGTATGGTTTCCAGATAATTAAATTATTTCTTGAAATTTCACAGGAAATTTGAATTAATTGAAAAAATTAATTTAGGAAAAATATTTTAAAATATATGAAAATATTTCAAATGATTTTCTATAATTTCCGAAAAGTATGACCTTAAACGAATTTTAATGGCTTAAAAGTCTTGCCTCTCTGAGTTTCTCAAGGTAAAGTAATATAAATACGTATTCTTAATTCTGTAACATCACAAAATGTATTTTTCAAACGATACTAGAAACTTGTATAAGCTTATTTAAATATTTACAATCAAAAAATCTACCTTGCTCTTTCCTTTCACACATCTTTAATGCTGAATGGAATTTTTTATATTTTATAGAATTTTTCTCGATTAAAGAAAAGCTGGGCGTTTTTTAAAAAACTTATCGAATGAAGACCGAACTATTGGCTTGAAAATCAACTTTTTTGTTGAAAATTAATTTTTTAGTGTGAGAAATACTACTGTTTGGTTGAAAAATAACTTTTTTCTCAAAATTCCATATTTTCGGGTTGAAAATTTAATTGTTTTGTTGAAAATTTGTCTTTTTGGATGGAAAATTCGTCCTAATGAAATCAAAATTAAATTAGTTTGGTAGAAAATTCCAGTATTTGGATAAAAACTAACTATTTTTTTGACAAATGATATATTTTGGCCAAAAATACAACTGTTTCGGTTAAAAAGTAACTTTTTTTGTTAAAAACTCATCATTTGTGTTCGAAAATTCTAATGTTTTGTTAAAAATTGAATAAATTAGTAAAAAATTCAGATATTTGATTGAGAATTATCTTTTTGTTGAAACATCATATTTTCGAGGGGAAAATTTATTTCATTTGTAGAATATTATTATTATTATTTTCTGAAATTATCTAATTAGGTTAAAGATTCAACTATTATGTTAAAAATTCGTCTTTTTTGGTTGAAATATCAACTATTACATTTTTCGTTGAGAATTCATAATTTTTGTTTGAAAATTCAATTCCTTTGTAGAACATTCGTCTTTTGAATGGAAAATTTGTCGTCATGGATTGAAAATACAAATATTTTGGGTTGAAAATCAAATTATGGTATTGTAGGTTAGGAACAAACGAAAAATAGGAATCTAATTAATTTTGAAGCTGGAACATTCAGTGGTGGATCGAGATATTTGCCGCTCTTAGGCTAACAGAAATTTGCCGCTCTTAGGCTAACAGAAATTTGCCGCTCTTAGGCACATTTCAAATCTCTTATTATTCAAATGAATATTATTTATTTATTTATTAGGAATACGATAATCAAATATTTCTATTAAAGAAAATGTTCAATGATTGAAATTTCTAACATTAGTGTTTGAATTTAAAATAGAAATATTTGAAGAAAAATTTGGAGGACTGAAAAATCCTGGAAAATAAAATTCCCCACTCTGTCGAATTCCCGAATTGGGAAATTCCCGCATCATAAAATTTTCGAATATATTATAAAATTCCCTAACAAAAAATTCCCGAACAGTTTATGATATTATCGAAATGCATAATTCCCAACAGCTTATAATATTACCGAGTTTGAAAATTTCCGACGGAAATTTGCAAATTATAAAATATCCGAACCAGAAAAGTCCCGAATTTAAACTAATATAATAATCAAACATTTTTATCAAGAAAGAAATTATTCCTAATGTTTCAAGTTTCTAAAATTATGGTTTGCATTTAAAATAATAATAATAATAATTGAAAGAAATATATTTCTGGATGAAAATTGTCTTCAAGTAATGTTATTTTAAATTCAAATAATAATTTTAGAAACTTTGAACAAGAAAAAATATCTTTTTTATAACAATACTTGATTATTTTATTTTTTAAGAAATAAATAATATTGACTGAAAAACAATTTTTTTATTATTTCGGTAGTTTTATAATTCGAGAATTTTCTCGTGCCGATATTTTATGATTCGGAAATTTTCTATCGGGAATCTTAAAATTCGTTAATGCTGTAAACTGTCGGGAATTTTCCAATTCGGTAATATCATAAACTGTTCGGGATGAAAATTCAATTTAAAAAATTTGGACCAGCCTAGTACACATTGCCAGATTGCATCTACTAATTGTGTATAGTAAGGGAAGAGATGGTAAGAGAAGAAGGGAAATAGAGAAAGTAGGGAAAGTGAGGAGAGGAGAAATACAGGAGGGAGAAGTGAAAAAAATGATGGAAATTTAAGGGGGAAAGGGTGGGGTAGTAAGAGAAGAAGGGAAATAGAGAAAGTAGGGAAAGTGAGGAGAGGAGAATTACAGGAGGGAGAAGTGGAAAAAATTATGGAAATTTAAGGGGGAAAGGGGTGGGATGGTAAGAGAAGGGAGACGTATTAGGACAAGTGATAGTATTGGGAGTAGGGTAAGTGAAGGGATGGAAAGTTGGGGAAGTGAGGAGAGAGGAAAGAGAGAGAGAAAAGGGGTGAGATAGTAAGAGAAGGGAGGCGTATTAGGATAAGTGATAGTATTGGGAGTAGGGGAAGTAAGGGGATGGAAAGTAGGGGAGTGAGGAGAGAGGAAGTATAAAGGGGGTAAGTAGGGTAGAAAGGAGAAGTAGGGAAAGTGAAGGGATGTGAAAGTAGGTGAAGTATAGGCAGGAGACTTAGGAAAAGGGATGGAAATTAAAGGAGTAATTAAGGGATGGGATAGTGGGAGAAAGGAAGGGAAGTAGAATAAGGTTAAGCAAGTGAAGTAGGGGCATTGAGGACAGGTGAAGTATAGGAGGGGCATGCAGAAGAAGGGATGAAAATTAAAGAAGTCAGTCAGGGGAAGGTTAGTAGAAGAAGGGGCGGTAGGGGTTGTAGGGAATGTAAGGAGAGAGAAAGTATCGGAGGGAGAAGTAGGAGTGGGGGGAATAAAATTCAAGAGGTAAGTGAGGAAAGGGTGTGTTGGTAGAGAAAGGGAAGGGTTGGGAAAGTAAGTAAAGTAAAGGTGAGAGAAGTGGGGAAAGGAATGAAAATTGAAAAAAGAAGACATTTAGTATTTGTGGTTGATTCTGAACCAATCTATGAAGATTATTAGATTTTCCGAATGGAAAAGTGATAATCTAAACAATCACACAATTTTAATGTGTATGTTTCCATAAACCTACTTTAAGCAATATTTAAACAAATAAAAGACATCTTTGCTCAAATAATTATGCAGATAGAAACAAATATTGAGCTAAGTGTCTGCATTTGAAAAATTCTTCTAAGATCGAAATGATATCTAGGTTTTTATGAACGATTTTATGACTTCAAATTTGTACATAAAAATGGAATACAACATTAAGTTTCTGGACTTTTCTAATTTTGTATACACTGATATAAAAAAAGACAATACTATGGCTTAGCAAATTTTATTTTCCAATGCACATCTAAATTTCAAGATTTTGAATTTAATCCCTTCCTGAAAAGCGACTAAAAGTGACTAATGCGTATTAATAATGTGACAAATGATGCTTAGGTGTGAATTTGAAAGAATTGAAAAATACAAAAGAATTCTGAAGTGTTAAAAAAAATTCAGGGTGAACCAGTAAGAAGTCATGGTGAATTCCAAACACTTAACATTTTTTGAAATATCCTAAAATCTTTGAACTTCTTTAAAAATCTTTGGAAATACTTTGAATTTTTTGAAATCACATGAAAGCTCATGATAATTCCTGAAATCATGAAAAATACATTAAAATAACTCGACAGTTTTTTAATTCTTAGAAATAATTTAAAATCTCTTGTAATCATTTCAAATATCCTGAAACATTGTAGATTCGATTAAATCGTTTCGTATATTTTGAAATTCTAGTAAATTATTCAAAACAATCTGAAAAATTTTGTAGAAATCGATTAAAAATTCTCCGATATATTTCAAAATAACCTAAAATATTTTAAATCCTTTGAAATCTTTTCAAATCCCTCAAAAGTCTTATAAGCTTTTGATAGAAGCTTTTTTGTACTACTGATCATGTACACGTCGTAATTTAAAATTATCTCATTGTAATATTCTAAATATTTTTCATCCTAGGTCGAAAAAGAACGTCTTTTTGGCTGCAAGACCTGTAAATTCCTGTAGATTCTTGTAGTTGTGTTTTTTTGTGAATTTCTGTTGAAAATTAAAACTGCAATAAAAGACGACAATATACAAAAAATAAAAAAAAGTTAAAAAAAGTCTCAATAATAGAGAAAGTAGTACTTTCCTGTAATTATGTTTGTAATTTATTGTATTTATTTATAAATTTCTTTGAAAATGGTTCTATTGGTTTGTACTTTTTTGTAAACATTTTTCCACCAGGGTTTTTGTAAATCTTATACAGATTCGTCAATATTAGGTATATAATTTGTCTAAACAATTGATGGTCTTCCCTAAATAATTTAATATTCAAATTTATTATTTGTCATATATTTATTATATATATTTCTTTATTCATATATAATATATATATATATATTTATTTATTATGATTTATTATTTTAAAACTGTTTCAATTCGCAATGAAATATCATAACCCCTTATTTATGGACGTATTCATTGAAATCCTTTAGATGTATTTTTTTAATAATTTATAATAAAACACAAGTAACTTCATCAGGGTTTAATGTTCCATAAAAAGCCTTCTCATTATTTTGGGAAAAAGATAAAACAAAATGTTTTTCAGTATTTGTTAATTCATTTATGAAAGAACAAGGTGGCTGAGATCTCCCGATAGGTAAAAAAATTAGCTGCGGATTCTAATTTATATTTAATGTTTAAGACTACTTTTGTGACATCAGAACGATTCATAATGCTTTTTTAGTGTCTGATTTCGTAAACTTCAGAATAAACTGTAATAATATTGAAAACCTTCCAATCAGTAATAAATTTTACATTATTTTCATACATTGCATTCTTTACAGAAATTTTTTTAATTTTCATAATTTCAGATATTTTGATCATTTTAGCGAGAAGTGCGCCACTGAAGATTAGTAGAAAATTATTAATTCGATAAGTGAAGATATTTCCTGATTCAATAGTCAAAAACAACTAATGGCTTTGTTAATATATGTAAACTAATTAAGGAGTGTATATAGTAATTACAAAAATGGTATAAAAATGGGAAAAGTAAGCGTGACATAGCCTGTTTCCATTTGCAAAATATTGCCTTCTGATTCTTTGAACAAAGTTTTTATTTTTAACTTGTCTACGTTCTTCTAGTTCCTCATAAAATATTGCCCAGAAGGAGTGAAAAATATTAATTCTGGTCACTAAGGATTTTTATTGATAACCATTTTTATAAACAATGAACCTAGACAGCTTTTTGAAGAATAACCAATGCTTAATGGTTGTTATGTGGTTTTCAACAGCTTTAGAGAAAATTAAAATGCTGGTTAGCATGGAGGATTTTTGATTAACAAATGAAAAGTCTAGAAGATTTTCTCCTGAAATTAAAAATTTTCACCAATAATTCACGGAGAGAAGTTTTCATCTAATCGAAAGATGTTTTTTCCCACGAAAAAAGTGCAAAAATAAAAAAAGATCAATTTCTATTCAGAGAAGCTAAAAATGATTTTGTAAATTTTTTTCTTATTAAATAATAAAATTGTTACAAATAAATTGTTAAAAAACTCTGATTTCAAAACAATTACCAATGGAGTTTCAAAGAAAACCTTTTTTTTTATTGATATAATTTCTTTTTGTGTCGAATAATCAATATAATGTTATAAAGTAACAAAATATTTGTCATAACTCACACATTTGTTAATAATTTGTACAGCTATGAATAATTTTTTTAATTTTTAAAGGCTCCTAGACATATCTATAGATATAACAGAAAATTTGATATTGGGGAGAGATCATTTCATTAATACATAATTCGCAAGAAACACAAAACTGAACAGCGATTTCCTTGACGAAAGTGCAGTAGTGTACTGTGCCATCTTTGGGAGCACTGCTCAAACTTCGGTAGATAGTGCTGGCGTCGTAATTCTGTAGGTGAGATCAAAGAGAATTAAAGCGAGTGGAGGGTGACCGTACACTGGACACTAGCGCACTCAGCCGCCTCGAGGAAGAAGCTCGGGTATTTCAACGGGAAGTATACTTTCTACAATGCACGAAGATGCAATGGCATGATCCATGGGCGACATCGTCCGGTCGTAGGTGTCAAGAGAGATCATGACGGCTGCTTTGTGTTTCTTCGGTGATATCTCAAGCATTCATTCGTGTATTGTGATTTTAAAATTACATTAACACAAACTTTCTGGTAAAGAATGAATTGAGTGTTCTTTGGCGTGAGATCGCGGGCTTTTGTGAGAATAAGGACACTATATTCTCAGCTCAGCGTTACTCAGCGATCTGGAATGAAATGCGTCGTGTTCCTTGCCCTTCATCAAATTGAATAATTATCGACAAGAATGAATGCTCGTGGATCGGGCAGAATTATAGTATAAAATTCGAAAAGATTTCATACAAATTTGTATTTCTCGCAGGTATAACCAATCGGTCACATCCTATACATCAATTGTTGTAACCCATCGGTCGCAATCGGCAATTACCTCTTGAGAATGCCAATTCAAATAATTTTAGCTGCTGATTCAAATGCATCCAATCGATTTTTTTTGTTTACTTCCTTCCCAGAAACTGTAGGAGCGCTGAAACTCGTGTACGAAAAAATACATTTCGTTCTTATGGCACCTGTCACTCTCTTTATTACTTTTTGGGTGAGATGTTAGTAATGCCGTTAATATTATTTCATGTGGTGAAAGGCGGCGATGTTTGGAGAGGTTAAATAGCCACCAGTTGTAGCAACTTCCAACTAGTGAAAATTCTTCCATTTTGTCGAAAATTGTTCTTTTTTTTATAGAAAATGAACCTTTTTGGTTAAAATTCATTTCTCAAAATTTTATCTTTTTTTATGAAAATTTGTCTGTTTTTGGTAGAAAATTCATCTTCTGGGTAGAAAAGTTAACTATCTGGTTACAATTTAAAAAAAAATTTATTGAAGATGCATAATTTTAATTGGAAGTTTATTTCTTTGGTTAAAAATTTAACTAATTTTGTTGAAAATTAATTTTTTTTTTTTTTGAACATGAATTCTTTTTACTAAAAATCTAACTATTTATTTTTTGTTAGAAATTTTACCTTTTTCAGTTCAAAATTAACTTATTTGGTTGGAAACTTGTATTTTTTAGTTAAAAATTCAATTATTTTGGCCGAAAATGCAACTCTTCTTTCGAAAATTTGTATTTTTTGGTTATCTTGAATAGTTTTTTATTAAAAATTACAAACCTTTTTTTCTGGAAATATAAAGTTATTACACTTTTTGTTTAAATTTTTTTGTATCAATGATTCATCAGTTTGGTTGAAAATTTAACTATTTTGTTGAAAATTCCCGTTTTCTTAGTTGAAAATGAATAATTTTAACTGAAAATGTAATAATAAAATGTTTAATTAATAAATCTGAACTGAAACTCAATTCTTCATTATGTGTTTTTTTTTTCTTCGAGTGAAAGATTGAACAGCTTTCAAAAAATAAAAATGGATAAGAATTTTTTCGAAAATGGAAGCTCGATCTCTAAAAAACATTGATCCACAAATGTTTTCATTATTTTCTAGAAATAATTATGTTAATTTTGAATTTTTATTAATTAAAGTAATTTATTTAAATACAAAATGAGTAAAAATTATAACATTCATTCGTATTCAAATATTCGTTATTAAGGCCATGTGACGAGTGGGTCACGTGACCGGCTTCCTACCTTACCGACACTGCAAAGTTTGCTTCTTCATCGAAGAAGCCTACAGAATCGGAACATCTGGACAAAGTCGTACTAAAGCGATTAGTACACAAGCGGTACAGCAAAAGACGAAGAAATAAAACATCGCAGGAATCTGCAGCTATAATCCAAGAAAAACTGGATTATCTAGATATTTTGAAAAAAGAGGTTCTAGAAAAGCCTCAAATAAAGAAGTAGGTCCTGAAGAATACATTGATCGAAGCAGGAATTAAAAATCCAACGAAAGACTGTTAAATTGAGCAATGAAAGTTGTTACAGGTGCAAATTTGAAATAATGTTCTTAATTTCCATTTTAAGAATTTTAAAACAAATCGATTGTACTGCACACTCCAAACAAATGATTATATTATTTCAATTTATTATTATTATATATTTGTGAAAACACATTCTTATTATTTATAACCATCTTCTCCTATAGTAATGCCGGTACCGGAACTAGGATTTTTTCATCATCTTCCCGCTAGATCAAATTGAAAGTAGCAAAATTAGATAGAGGGAGTGCTTCTACCATTAAAAATGGTTGCCTTCTCATGAATAACGACACAGTAACTCAAAGCAGCAATTAAATAATCTAATTTATTCAAAATAAATGTACATTATCTTTCTTTTGCAATATTCTGACACAAAAAAATTAAATTTTATCATTTGAATAACAATTCAAAATTATTCCTGGAACACAAAATCAAATTTATGTAATTGTATACGTTTTTGAAAAATAAACAACGGAAATTTACAATTCACAAAGATTTAAATTCAATCATTCCTAGGTATTGCACACATACACTTTTTTACAATTCTTTTCTCGACGCTCTACATGCTCGAGGATTTAGGGTTAAGGTTGGGGTGACTAATTGATTTTGCAAAAGCATGTGGGAGGTTCGACGGTAATAATATTCGGAAAAAATAAGCGAATCAACTGACTTAATCTATTACTATTATTCACATCAATACACAAAACTACATTTTAATTTTCCCTGTTGATACACTGAGAAACATAATTGTTTTGGACGGCAAATAATGTAGTCTATTACTATTAATATTATCCAAAACGATTCGCAAAACTACCTTTAAAATTTTCCTTTAGATTGACTGCAAAAAATATTTATTTTGGTCAACCGATAAAGTAGTCTATTATTATGATTATTATTCAAAACGATCCATAAAAAATTACGTTTCAATTTCCCCTGCAGATTCGCTAAGAAAAATAGTCGGTTTGGTCGACTAATAAATTACTATTACTATCGTCCAAAACGATCCAGAAAGCTACGTTTCAATTTTTCCTGCAGACTGACTGAAAAAAAAGTTATTATGGACAACTACTTAAGTAGTCTATGACTATTATTTCAAACGATACACAAAACTACATTTCAATTTTCCCTGTGGATACACTGAAAAAAAATAGTTGGTTTGGGCGGCTAATAAGTTGATCTTTTACTATCACTATTATCTAAACCGATCCACAAAACTAACTTTCAATTTTCCCTTCATGTTGACCGCAAAAAATATTTATTTTGGTCAACAAATAAAGTAGTCTGTTGATATGATTATTATTCGAAACGATCCACGAAACTACATTTCAGTTTCCCCTGTGGATACACTAAAAAACATAGTTGGTTTTGACAGCTGATGAATTAGTTTATTACTATTACTATTGTAAAAAACTATCCCAAAAACTACCTTTTAATTACTTCAACACACTGACTGTAAAAAATAGTTATTTCGGACAACTCATAAAGTAGTCTATTACTAAGACTATTATTCAAAACTATCCACAAAAATAACTACGTTTCAACTTCCGGTGTAGATTCTCTGAGAAAAAAAGTTGGTTTGGACAACTGATAAAGTAGTCTATTAATATGACTATTATTCAAAACGATTTTCACGATTTTACGGGAAAGACAAAAAATATCTCAAAATTTAAAACGTAAACTAAATAAGGGAAAATTATAATAATGATAATAACTCAAATAAATCAGAACGTGCGCAAATCAATAATTCAAAAGATTAAGGCCATCATGCAATATGGGCTTAACCCACACTTTCACGATTTTACGGGAAAGACAAAAAAATATCTCAAAATTTAAAACGTAAACTAAATAATAAAACACTATGATAATCATAATGAGTCCAATGAACCAGAAAGTGCGCAAATCAATAATCCAAAAGATTAAGGCTGTCATGCAGTAAGGGCTTAACCCACATTTTCACCATTTTACGGGAAAGGAAAAAAAATATCTCAGAACTTAAAACGTAAATTATATAAGGGAACATACTAATAATGATAATGAGTCAAATTAACCAGAAAGTGCGCAAATCAATAATCCAAAAGATTAAGGCCATCATGCAATAAGGGATTAACCCACATTTTCACGATTTTATGGAGAAGACAAAAAAGTATCTCAAAATTTGAAACGTAAACTAAATAAGGGATAATTATAATAATGATAATAACCTAAATAAATCAGAGCGTGCCCAAATCAATAATCCAAAAGATTAAGGCTATTACGCAATAAGGCACTGACCCACATTTTTACGATTTTATGGGAAAGACAAAAAAATATCTCAAAACTTAAAACGTAAGCTCAATAAGGGAAAATTATAATTATGATAGTAACTAAAATAAACCAGAACGTGCGCAAATCAATAATCGAAAAGATTAAGGCCATCACGCAATAAGCGATTAACCCACATTTTCACGATTTTATGGGAAAGACTAAAAACATCTCAAAATATAAAACGTAAATTAAAGAAGGAAACAATATAATAATAAAAATAAGTCAAATAAACCAGAAAGTGCGCAAATAAATAATTCAAAAGATTAAGGCTGTAATTCAAATATTGTGTTTTCAAATATCGTATATTTAAAGAGAAAAGGGGAAAAAGGGGAAGTTTTTTGAGAATAGGGGAAAAAGGAGAATTTCAAGAAAAAAGGGAAAACTAAGAAAAAAAGGAGAAGACTGTGCAATCTGTAATTTGTTTAGAATTTTCTTTTTATCGGAAATTAATTTTTTACAGAAAATTAATTTTTTAACTGAAAATGTAACTATTCGATTTTTAGTTGAAAATTCATGTATTTTTTTAAAAAATCGTATTTTTTGGTAGAAAATTATTTGTTTGTTTTGTTAAAAATGCAATTTTATGGTTGAAATTTAATCTGTTTTAGTTAAGGATTCAAGTATTTTTTTGAAAATTCGACTTTTTTGGTCATATTCAAATGTATTTTATATAAAATTAAATAAATTTTTGGTTTGAATTATAAATATTAAATTTTTTATTGAAAATTCAACTGTTTTATAAAAAAATCAATGATTTGGTAGAAAATTCCAACGTTTTGTTTGAAAATTAACTTTTTTGTTAAAAATTCCATTATTTAGTTGAAAATTAATTAGTTGAAAATTCACATTTTCGGGTTCAAAATTCAACTCTTTTGTAGAAAATATATATTTTCGGCTCGAAAATTAAACAATTCTGTTAAAAATTCGTTTTTTTTTTGGGGTAAAAAAGGTACATTTTTAACTAAAAATGGAATAGTTAAATTTTCAGTTAAAAATATTAATTTTCAACGAAAAATAAAAACTAATTTTCAACCAAATTGAAGGAAATTTTAACTGAAAAGATGAATCTTCAACCAAAACGGTGAATTTTCAACCAGAGACGAATTTTCAACCAAATAGTTGAATTTTCCACTAGAAAAGGTAGTTTTTTAACCAAATAGTTAAATTTTCAACAAAATAGTTGAATTTTTAACCAATTAGTTCAATTTCCAACAATATACTTAAATTAAAGGAATACCCTGAGAAACAAAAAAACCAAGTAAGTTCTGCACTACAGGGTGTCAACTAATTTTCGCCAACAAAATTCTTCAATAATTAATCGCTAATAACAAAGACATTAAAAACTATATCTAAATTTGTCGTTCGAAACCCTCAAAAATCTAAATTTTGCTTTAAATTATTCGGGGTCCTCACCAGTTAATATATTTTAAACTTATTCAATTTTTGTTTAATTTTATAATTTTGCAAAATTAACAAATTTTATTTAAAATATTTTATATTCTTTTTCTTTCCAAAATTTTAGGATATTATTTGACATATTTTGGAATCTTTTTCAATTTTCTCTTAGAATTGGTACGACTGGAAAATGAGAAAAAATAAAATTCCCGACATTGTAAAATTCCCGAACAGTTTATAATATTACCGAATTTGAAAATTCTCGAACAATAAAATTCCCGAATTTAAGCAATTAAAATTTTGTTATAAATATTACTTATTTAATAAAAATATAATAATCAAATATTTGAATTATTGTATTATATATAAAAATGGATTTTTTAACCTTTTTTATTTTTATTATATATTATTGTATTATTTTGAATAAATTAACAAAATGTAATTGTTTAAATTCGGAAAATTTCTAGTTCGGGTATTTTATATATCGGCAATTTTCTGTCGGGAATTTTATTATTTAAGAATTTTCAAATTCGGTAGTATTATAAGCTGTCGGGAACTTGATTATTGAGAAATTTTCCAATTCAGTAATATTACAAACTGTTCGGGAATTTTATTATTCGGGAATTTTCCAATTCGGAAATTTTGCAGTGCCGGAATTTTATTTTTCGGAATTTTTCAGTCGCCCCTTAGAATTAATTTTTCAAAATAAAAAATAATTTGAAATTTTCCCATGAATCTGAAGAACAAATTTTTATTCTCTTGAAATATTTCAAAATTCTCTCCAGTAACTTATATTATTAAGATAGTATATTCCTTTTTTTAAAAAGGCCAACACTATCTTAATATTGAACTATTTTCTTGAAAATTCGTCATTTTTGGTCGAATTCAACCGTTTCCAAATTGAAATTTAACATTAATTAACATCTTAACATTTATCTTTGAAAAATTCATTTTTATTGGCTCTAAAACTCCTCTTCGATATCCCCACTACTGCCACGCTAACTAAAGCCTGTATATTCTCTCTCTCTCTCTCTCTCTCTCTCTTCTATCAAAGTTATGATAAAATAATAAAATATAGTAAAATTTCAAAGTGAATCCATCAAAGTCCCACTGCTGCCGCATGTCCCCACTACCACATACTGTTTTTTTTAATTAGAAATTTACATATGTGTTTAAAAATTAAATTAAATAAATTAAAATTATTTTTATCTTCGAAGATTTAACTGCTTTGTAGAAAATTCAACTGTTTTGTAGGAAATTCATCCTTTTTTTGATGAAAAATTATTTTCTATTTGAAACTTTGATTATTTTATTTTTGGTTGAAAATTAGTCTTTTTTAGTTTGAAAATTAAGCTATTTGTTTGCAAGATTATATAATTTGTTGAAATTTAGTCTTCTTGATATAAAATTGATAATTTCGATGGAAAACTCAATTATTTGGTTGAAAATTCAACTGTTTTGTGAAAAGTTCGTATTTTTTATTCAAAAATTCATCTCTTTTGATAAAAATGTTATCTTCTCTGTATAAAAGTGCATTTTTTTGTTAAAAATACATCTATTTGGTTGAAGATTGGACTATTCTGTTGAAAATACGTATTCTTGCGTTGAACTTAACTGGTTTATAATTTGTATTTTAATTAAAAATTAACTATTGCACTTTTGGTTTTAAAATTGTCTTTTTTTTGGCTTGAAAATTAAACTATTTGGCTCAAAATTTATGTAATTTATTAAATTGATAAAAATCTATTCAGAATTTCTAGGAATCTTTTAAGGAACCCTAAAATATTTCAAATCCTTTGATATACCTTCCATTTATTAAATTCTATTGAAAATTCGTAGGAATATTTCAAAATACCCTAAAATATTTCAAATCCTTTGAAATCCTTTCTATCAATGAAATATCGTATAGAATTTCTTGGAATCTTTCAAGAAAACCTAAAATATTTCAAATCCTTTGAAGTCTTTTGAAATTCATGAGAATTTATTTAGAATTTCTTGGAATCTTTTAGGGAACCCTAAAATATGTCAAACCCTTTGAAATACCTTCCATTTATTTAATTTTGTTGAAAATTCCTGGGAATCTTTCAAAATATCCTAAGATACGTCAAATCCTTTGGAATCCTTTCTATTAATGAAAATTTGTTTAGAATATCTTGAAATTTTTTAAGGAACCCTAAAATATTTCAAATGCTCTGAAGTCTTTTGAAATTGAAAAAAATCGATTTAGAATTTCTTGGAATCTTTTGAGGAACCCTAAAATATTTAAAATCCTTTGAAATCCTTTCTATTAATGAAAATTTGTTGAGAATTTCTTGGAATCTTTCAAGAAACCCTAAAATATCTCAAATCCTTGAAAATAATTTCTATTAATAAAAATTGAATTAGAATTTCTTGAAATCTTTTAAGGAACCCTAAAATATTTCAAATCATCTGAAGTCTTTTGAAATTAATAAAAATCTGTTTATAATTTTTTAGGAATCCTTTGAGGAACCCTAAAATATTTCAAAGCTTTTGAAATACCTTCAATTTAATTAATTTTATTGGAAATTCGTAGGAATAGTTTTAAATGCCCTAAAATATTTCAAATCCTTTGATGTCTTTTAAAATTGATAAAAATCTATTCAGAATTTCTAGGAATCTTTTAAGGAACCCTAAAATATTTCAAATCCTTTGATATACCGATACTAAAGAATGCTAAAAATAAACAATTATTAAAAATCTCAAAAACACTTATAAAAACATCCTAGCAATGTGCTTATTGTAATAAATATATAGTGAGAGAAATTAATTAAAATTTGAAAATATATTCTATAATTCCCCCCACCCACCCCCCAACCACATCTCATTATACTCAAAACGGTACTTTAGTCTAATAATAAGTGAATTAAGCTTGCACTGAAAAAGGAAAGTTTTGAACATTTCAAAAGTATGAAAAATAGTTGGTTTATTTAATTAACACAATATTCATATGGGTAAGAAAAAGTAAAAAATTGAAAATGTTAACATAAAGTATGTTTCACCTGTTTAGCTGACCTTGGTATGCAAGATTTAGAGTCAATAGTTATGAAAAATTTAGATTTTACCATTCACACATGTTTTCGTTATGTAGATGCCACTTTCATTATTTTACCTAAGGATAAATTAGATCATGTTTTACACCAATTTAATTGTTTCCATCCGAAGCTTAAATTTACACACGAAATAGAAACTAACAATTCCATTTCCTTTTTAAACGTTAAAGTTATTAAAACGAATGATGGCACTATTATCACGGATTGGTACAGAAAAGATACTTATTCAGGCAGATATATTAACTCTTTTTCTAACCATCCAATTCAGCATAAAATCTTTTAAGAACACTAATATTGATTTTATAAAAAATATTTTGTCTCTTATCAATTATCCAAAAGAGTTTATTCAAACGTACATTGATGATAAAATTAAACACCTTGAAGATCCTTTACCACAACAAATGAATTCACATCTAGATTATAATTTAGATTTCAAACGTATTGTTTCTATACCTTTTCATGGTAGTTTATCTCTTGAATTTGAAAGAATTTTGAGTGAATTCAACATTAAAACAACATTTAGGATTGATTCTAAACTTGATAAGTTCATAAAACTAGGTCCATTCTTCTTAGATACTCATTATTATTCTGAATGTGAATTCCTTCTGTGCCGTGATTATTGATCTCAAAAACATCTTCCATCCTCGAAAAATCTTCCCAGGCATAGGGCTTACAACAACTTAGTTAAACGGAAAACCTGGAAATCAGGGAAAAGTCAGGGAAATTTTATTGGCCAAGGAAAGTCTGGGATTTTGAAAAAAATCTGGCAACAGTCAGGGAAATTCTGTGAGAGGTACTTTAAATAACTGTGAAGGATAATAAATTTGACATTTTTTTATTCCTTTTGTAAAAGATACTGTATATCAATATCAATGGTCTCGGAAAAATGAGGGAATATTGAAACTAAAGTTTTGCGGCAACGCTGATATAAATATTCTTGTTGGTATTTCTATTTCTTTTTTTTTAGCTGCTTCCTCCTGACGATTATATGTTTTGTTAAAAATGTTTTTTTTGTTGTTGTAAGTTCAACAATTTTGTTCAAAAATTCAAATTTTGTCGTTGAAAATTCAACTGAAATCTTCCTTAGTTCAAAATTTTTTTTTTTTTGGTTTAAGAATTCATCTGTTTTAGTAGAAATTTCATCTAATTTTTGATAAAAATGTAACTGTTGGGTTAAAAATTAATCTTCTATGCTTGAGGATTTATCTGTATTGTTGAACCACTTTGTTAAAAAATTATTTTTTCGTTGAAGATTCATCATTTTAGTTGAAAATTCATCTGTGGTTGAAAGTTCTTCTTCTTTTTTTTTTTTTGTTAAAAATAAATTTTTCAATTGAAAATTTAACTATTTCAGTTGAAGATTCATTATTTTAGTTAAAAATTCATCTCTTTGGATTACACTTTAACAATATTTGTTTGAAAATTGATATTTTGAAATGTAGATTCATATACTTGGATAAAAGTTGAACTAATTTCTTAAAATTTATTTTGTTGGTTGAGGCTCCATCTCTTATAATACAATGTTCATATTGTTTAAATAAACGGTAATGTTATAAGGTTCTTTGTATCCCAATGTATGGGGTACGCTGACTGAAATCCAACAACCATCAATTAATTAAATATCAAATAATCAAGAAATTAAAAAGCGGTTGGAAGTAATAACACATGCTCCCTTGTTTTTAAAACAAAAATTTTTTGTTTAAATCAAAAAAGTTCACCAGGAAGGTTCACCGTAAAAAATACAAACATCAAAATCACATTTCAATCATAATTTATAGGGCATTTAAGTCCAAGCGAAACACCATACCCCACTCTCCCCTACACTTCGCAAAGTAGCAAACTCAAAATATGTATATAAATGTATTTTCCTCAAAAGTTACATGTCAACTACAACATTTATTCTACAAAAAAGTTACATTTTATTGAAAGGAATAACTCTTGTTCAAAACTTTTTTCAAAAATTTGTAATATTTTGAAATATTACAAAAATAGTAAAATAATGGAATAAATATTACTTGTTTCATAAAATTAAAAGTTAAAAAATATTTTCTTAGCAATATAAAATATATCAACTATATCAAATATTCAGCAAATAAAACTATCATTATTATAGTAAGTTGACCCAATTTAACAAAAATTAAATTACAGAAGGGTTCAGGGAAATATATCTGATTTTTTTTTAAGCATTATATTTAAAATGATAGTTCAATACTAAAAAAATAGATCTGGAGCTATATTCAATGAATTTTTAGTACACGAAATTGAAATAAACGTTAAACATAATTTCTTCTGCTTCATTTATTGAATGTAGATTTTTCGTAATACATCCTAATATAATTTCCATTTAATTCTATGTAAAGAGTAACAAAGAAAGGCATTATTATTATAATATTATATATTATATTGTATCTATATTATAACTGTTATATCTTGTGTCTATATATCATAATATAATACAATTTAACGTTTTCATTTCGGATTTAAAATTCAACTATTTTATTAAAAATTAATCTTTTCTAGTCGAAAATTCAACTATTTTGTTCAAAATTCTGTTTTGTTTGTTTAATTGTTTTTAATTTAAAATAAAAATCTTCAAATATCAGCTATTACATTTTTGGTTAAAAATTCATCTCTTGAGTTGAAAATTGAACTTAATTCTTAAAAAATCGTTTTTTCGGTTAAATGAAATTTTTTAAATGAAAACTTTAATTTTTTAAAAATTTAATTTAATTTCGTTGAAAATTTAATTGCTTGGTTCAAAATTAAATTTTTGTGTGGATAATTCACTTTTTTGTTGAAAACTAACTTTTTTGGCTCAAACCTTGAACAATTTGGTAGAAAATTAATTTAACTGGTTTTTAGAAACTTCACTTTTAAACAATTTATTGTTCAAAATGAAAATTTAACTTTTTCATTTCGGATTTAAGAATTAATTTCTTTAGATTAGAAATTCAACTACTTGGTAGAACAACGATTAAATTTGTGAATTTATCAATTTTTATAAAAAATTCAACTATTTGTTCAAAAATTTGTGTATGTACTTTGTTGAGAATTCGTCTTTTTTAGTAGAAGATTTATATTTTTGGTTGATAATTCAATTATTTGGTTAAAAACTCAATTATATCATCAAAAATTCATCTCTTCTAGTCGAAAATTCAACTGTATTGTTCAAAATTATTATTTTTTGTTTAATTGTTTTTAATTTAAAATATAGATCTTAAAATATCAACTATTACATTCTTTCTTGAAAACATATCTTTATACGTTGTTGAAAATTTCAGCAAAAAACTTTACATAATTTATGCATGGTGCCTATTTACTACTGAGTTATAATAAATTGTATTATATGTATAAATAAATATATATATATATATAATATGTATTATATTATATATATATGTTACGTCACGGAGTTTGTTTGAAAATTCAACTGTTTTGTTGAAAATTCGTCTTTTTTGGAAGAAAATCAATTTTTTGGTCAAAAATCAATGTTTTTAGTTAAAATAATCTGTTTTAGATGAGGATTCAAGTATTTCGTTAAAAATTTGTCTTTGTTGGTTAAATCCAACTGTTTTTTTATTTTTAATTGAAATCTGTTTTTTTTTAAATATCATCTTTTTAGATTGAAAATTCAACCCCTTGGTTGAAAGTTCAACTACTTTCTTTAAAATTCTTTTTTTTTTCTTTTTTGGTTGAAGATTTATAATTTTATTTAAAAAGCGTTGTTTTTTTGTGTTAAAAATGATTTTTTTTAACGGAAAATTTAACTATTTTGTTGAAAATTCAACCGACTGGTTGTAAAATAACTTTCTTGTTGAAAATTCATATTTTCGGATTGAGAGTTCAACTGTTTTTATAGAAAAATCGTATTTTTGACTTGAAAATTTCACAATTTGGTATAAAATTCAACTATTTGATATAAAATTAAACAGTTTTGTAGAAAAATCTTTTTTTTTTATTGAAAATTCATTCTCCGTAATAAAAATTACTTTACATCAATTTTAGTTAGAAAATTATCTTTTTTAGCTTAAAAATTCAACTATTTAGTTTCAAATTGTTAGAAACAAAAAAAATACAGACTAAAAATTAACCAAATAAAATTTGGACTAACATCACATCTATTGTTCAAAATATTCAGTGGAAAATTTATGTAATTTTTTGAAAATTTGTATTTTTTGGTTGAAAATTGAACTATATGATTAAAAATTTAAGGCTTCATGTATTTTGTTGAAAGTTCGTCTTTTTTATTATATTCAACTGTTTTTATTTAACATTAAAATCTTTTGTGCTTTAAATATGAGCTATTGCATTTTTTTTGGTGAAAATTCAACTATTGTGTAGAGAATTTAACTCTTTTTAGAGACGAACTTATTTCTACATTATATTCAACACTTTTATATCAAATGTGTATTACATTTATTTCTGTACCTTGGACTAGGATTGCTTATTCAGATATTATAAAATAAAGCACAAATTTTATTTATCATGATTACTTTAATATTTGTTTCTTATTTTGCAATAAAATTTATTATCAGCTACCCTGAAGAATATAACATTTCAATAAATTTATATTATCACAATTCATAATATGCATTGGTATTGAAACATATGTATTTTCATTGTCCTGTTTTTATAATTAAAAAAGTGCGCATCCTATAAAAGAAATAATTTTGTTATCAGAAATTTTATTGCAACTTGTGTCGTTTATCCATAAATTGAATTGGTTTATTTTGAATGTTATTTCTTATGATTCAAACTAAAAATTCGTATTCCAGCGTACAGTGCTTCTAAGCAAATTTGTAGATATAATTTAGGCGACAAATTTGGTTAAATAAAATGTTATTGTAGCTTGTGTCCTTTTTCGAAGAAGTTTATATTTTTATTTTCAATATATTTTTATAACAAGAGTTCATAACAAATTTGTATAGATTTTTTGGTTGAACAACTTTTGTCTTTTCATTCTTTTTTCGTCTCTTGTGTCGTTTTACCAAAAATTTCCTTTTTTTTATTTTTTATCTTATTTTTTACGATTAAAACTATGCGACTACGCGTTCTATGGACAAATGATTAATACGAAACTTTTAGCTCTTTTTTCGGTGAACAACTTTTGTCTAATTATTTATTTTCGTAGCTTGTGTGTGTTCTTTTTTCGTATCTTGTATAGTTTGCCTGCAAAATGGAATTTTTTACTTTTCATTATTTTTTGTACCATACAAATTTGAATTTTCGATTTTTGAAGAAAATTCAAGAAGTTCTTATAATAATCTTGTAGGGCTTTCAAAAAGCAACGGTTTTCTTTTCCTTTCTTTCATATCATTGCAAAAAATATAAATTGTTTAGTATAATCATAAGATGAGATTAATTGTATTTAAAATATTCCTTTAGTATTCAATGTTTGTTCTACGTATATAAAAGTATATTGCTCGATCTTTCTCGTTTTCCTAGATTCTCGAATCAAATCACGAGATACCGTAAAACTTCTCGATGTCGTTAACCGGGATTAACTCTTGAAATCGATTCTCATTTTTCTCGCCTTTCCCAATGCTTTTGTATTCATTTTTTATTTTCGAAGTTTACAATTCTTTTCCTGCATTAGGATTTATAATTTAGGAGTGTCTATTTTTACTTAAATTTCAGCAGATTTAGCCATGGACTTATAATTAATAATTTTGAAAAATTTAGTTAAATTATTAGTCACAATTTAGTTATCATTTTAACGCAGTAATTAGTTTTCAACCTCTTAGCATTGATATTTCTTGATATTATTATCATTTATTTCAGAATTTTTTTTTTTCGATTTTTAACAAAAAAATGTCTGTTATTGCGATCTTCCAGTTGGATTTTCTCTCAAAATAATAATTTTTTTATCAAGACTTTTTTATTTTCATTCAGCATCTTAGAAGCAAGTTTTCATTTCTACAAACAATTAAAAATTCGTTTTTTAATTGTTGAATTTTTGAGCGCAATCCGCAGTCAAGCCTGGTCCAATTTTCCTCAAACCTGGATAACAATCCTGATTTCGATTTGACAGAATTTTTGTACGCTTTTTTGAAAAATTGTGATTTTGTTTGCTTCTTAAATTCTGTAGTGTCACCCTTCTTTCTCGAAATGAACCAGTGAAATCTTACTGATTTCCAATGAAATCTCACTGACTGAAACAGCCAGAAGTGTACCGCTGACAAGCAGTGAGATTTCACTAGTTCGCTTAGTGGAATTCCACTACTGGTTTAATCAGTGATGTTCACTGTTTAACCAATGAGGTTCGCAAAAATTTCATCTTGAAACGTGTGAAATAAGAAAATTTCTAAGTTTCAATTGTAAATGTAAGTCTTCAAATATAAACGATTTTGTATTGAAAATTTCAAAATCGTAACTACTTAAAGTACTTAAAGTTTAACAAGATTTGACTGTAGAAGAAAACCTGAACGATTTTTAAACTATAACATTGAAATTTTATTATTTTAAATTGTTTTTATAACTTCAACTTATTTCTACTTATGAATGAATATATCAATGAACATAATATTTATATTTTACAAAATTACAAAAATAATTTTGAAGAATTGACTTTCACGATCTTAGACTAGTTTTTCCCCTTTTCCGGCTTCCACAATTATTCGGGACGACTAGACACAGCCTCAAAAATGATTATATCCTTGAATTCTACGAAAATTGAAATTGCTAGAGGATTTCTAAACTTTGCAAAAAGTAGAAAAATTAATGAATTAAATGATTTAGAAAGCCGGCGAAATCCCGTAAAGTTCATTGAAATCATTTAAATGCCTCATAATTTTTTAATTTTTGTAATTCAATTCAATTCCTAAAAAGTCTTTCAAATCCATTAAAACCTTCAAGAATTTCGTGACTCGCCCTGAAATATTTCGAAACCCATTATAAACGCTTCAAATCTTATCAAATCTCTGAAAATCTCTCGAAATCTTCTTAAATCGGTTGACATTCATAGATGTTATGTGAATGTCTTTGAAATCTTCTACAATTATTCAAAGCCTCTAGAAATGATTAAAAATCGATTTAAATTTGAATGTGTGAAAAATGATTCTCAAGAATTTTGAATAAAATTGTTTTATTTGACAGCATGTTACAAAATATAAGAAAAATACAAGTCAGTTTGAATTATATTGAGGACTTTTAGAAGCTTTCAAGAAATATTAAAATTTTTCATAAATTTTTGGGAATGCTAATAAGTTCTGAAATATAGCTCAGTCCATCGCGAGCCGGATGCACATGGCTGTTCTTGTGGGATCACTTCATCTTGTCTGTCTATAGTGTTCCTTATTGAAACTAAACATTTTATTGTAACTTGTGTCGTTTTTCCATATATTTATCATTTTTGGTGGAATAAATTTTGTCTATTAATTTTTTTCGTTTCTTGTGTGTTTTTTCCGAAAATTTAATTTTTTTATTTTCAATGCTATTATTATGATTAAAAAAAAAACTACGCTTCATTAAAAAACTTATTTATGACAAATTTTTATAGTTTTATTTTGGGTAAGGAACTGTTGTCTATTCATTTCTTTCATAGCTTTTGTGTCGTTTGTCCAAAAATTTAATTCTTCTATTTTAAAAAATTTTATTTTCTGAGATTAAAAAAAAACCACACGTGCTATCAAAAAGTGATTGGTAACAAATTTTTTGACCTTTTTTAAATGCACAATTTTTGTCTATTCATCTTTTTACGTACCTTCCGCCGTTTTTCCAAAAATGTAATTGTTCTATTTTAATGCTATTTTTTACGAATGAAACAAAAAATGCGTATCCTAATAAAAAGTGAGCAATACAAAATGTTTAGAACATACTTGATTCTTGCAGTAATACTCAACAACAACAAAAAATAAACCCTTGCACACTTAACGAATCTTCAACTAAAACAGCGAAAGAAATTTGAAATAAAAAATAATCAACCTAGACACATACCCAAGACTTTCATATCCTCACCATCATGATAATATTGAGTAAACACACAAAAAAACCACAAGTAAAATTATTAAAACCTGTCTCAGTTACTTTTAACTAAAACGCTCAAAGAAATTTGAAATAAATAAAATAGTTAGAGTTTCAACAACAAAGATAGACTTTCACCTCAAAAGATAGTGGTTATATTTTTATATAAAAAAAATAATAATGTTCGAATAATTGAAAAGAATTTTTTAAAAAATGTCGCAGTTCAACGACCGTCAAGGTGAGCGAAGTTCTTGATTCACCATCCTATGATTAAAAATCCTTTCTATTTTGCACCAATTTCAATAGTATATTTAAAAAAAAAATGACGAACAGAAGGGCCATCAGTAGAAAAAAACCACGCTAACGCGCAGCATTTTTCAAACACGAGAGCGAAATAATCATCGTTATTAAAACACGACCCTTAATGGGACTAATTTAAAAAAACGCAAAATAAATTAGATTCACAGGATGAAAACGATAATGATACAAGTGCTTATGAAAATGAAAAACATTTTGCAAGAGTAGGTTTTTCACTCTCAACGGAGAGAGCAAAAAAGAGAATTCAAAAGCATAAGGTCGCAAAAAAAAATTCTAAATCAATTCCACCAACAGCGATTTGGGTATAAAAAGCGCCGGCGTTAGAGAAAGAGTCTAAAATACAGCTTCTTTTAATGCGTTGAATACAGCTCCTTCAAATACATTGAATACGGGTCCTGTATATAAATTAAATAGAGAGAACAAAAAAAATTGAGTTTCATTAAATAAATTAAATAGAGGAAATCCAGAAAATACACATCCTGTAGACCCATTAAGCAGAAAAAATGTCGAAAACCGATTTTCAACCAATTTGCAGAACGCGTGTTTTTAAGGCGCTACAGGTAATTGTTTTTCGACTCTCATCTTCCCAGACTCGAAACGCCATCCTTTTTAGGAGTTTTTGACACGTGGTTAAGATTTCAAAAGACATTTAATTTGATGGTGCATACCAATGCTCAGGTTTCCCCTATATTTATATTCCATAACCTAAAATAATGTTTCACAGGTTGTGCAGCCGAGGTCATAGCTCTGCTGTAATCATCTAACAAAAATCACGAAATCGAATGGAAATTGTTAACCGATCGCTACGATAATCGCAAATCTGAAAAAGTTTTTTGCTCCCGCCTAAAAATGCGGTCTAGCGGGGCTGGATTACACTGGATTAAACATATTACTCTGGATTACCTCTATATGAATAATTACGCTGGATTACGCAAGATTACTCCACATTGAATTGAGTTACTCTGGACTACATCAAATCATTGTAAAGTACTCCGCCTAAAAATGCGATCCAGTGGAGGTAGATTACACTGGACTATTCGCATTACTTAATATTTAATTGGGTTGCTCTGGATTACATAAATTCATTGTAAAGTACTCCGCCTAAGAATGTGTTCCGGCGGAGGTGGATTACACTGGATTATTCGGATGACTCTGGATCACCTCTATATGAATAATTACTCTGGATTACGTAAGATTACTCCAGATTGAATTGAGTTACTCCTGATCACATACAATCATTGTGAAGTACTCCGCCTACAAATGCGGTCTAGCGGAGGTGGATTACACTGAATAAATTGGATTACTCAAGATTGAATTGGGTTGCTCTGGATTACATAAATTCACTTTAAAGTACACCGCCTAAAAATGTGGTCCATTGGAGGTTGATTCCACTGAAATAATCGGATTACCCTGGATTACCTCTATATGAATAATTACTCTGGATTACGTAAGATTGAATCGGGTTACTCTGGATTACACAAATTCACTGTAAAGTATTCCGCCTAAAAATGCGGTCCAGCGGAGGTCGATTACACTGGATCAATCGGATTACTCTAGATTACCCCTATATAAACATTGCTCTGGATCACGTAAGATTGCTTCAGATTGAATTGAGTTACTCTGGATTACAAAAAATCATAGTTAAGTACTCCACCTAAAAATGAAATCCAGCGGATATGGATTACACTGGAATTATTGGATAACTCTGTATCACCTCTATAAAAATGATTACTCTGGATTACGTAGGATTACTTCAGATTGAATTGGGTTACCCTGGATTACATTATATCTGTTGATATTTCCCTTGAATAAACATGCAAAATTTACGCTTCTTCGAGTTGAAAAACAAGGCTGGGGAGGGAGGAGGTCCGCAAAATTTTGTGGCCAGTCGGTCCTTGTGGGGATGTGGGAGCCATGGCAATCCCCATTAATTTTAACACATTTTCCATAAGAAAAAAATACTTTTTTGTACATTTTATTCAGAATCCTCAATATTAGCTAAATCGTGTTGAAACTGAATGTCTCTTCACAACCAGGCATAGAGTACGGATAAAATATTAATTTTCAAATATCACGCCCATAAGTCTGTTTTATAAAGTACAAAAAAAAAACACATAAGGGAAGAGATGGGTTTTGCGAGTTTTTGGCGCTAATTATGATTTTTTCCGCGTTTTTCACATGGAAATTGTTTATAATACATCAAATAGTAGTTTATACTGATAATTAGATGCTTGAATAAATTGGTTAAACAATTTACTACTATGTTTAGCAATTGTCTCTCAGAATGAAAAAAGAAGGTCGCGGTTTTTTCTAAAATTTTCCACTTTTTGTCCAATTTTCAGTTGGACAAAGGTAACAGTTTATCGATGTTAACGAACGTAATTTTTTCAACAATTTATCATTATTGTTGATAATATTCACTTAGGATAATGCTCGATAATTGCAGTTTTTCTTGAATGCAAATGACTTGTAAAAGTTTTGTTTTCAATTACAACAAGAAGTTTGTTGCAAAGCGTGAGAAAAACATTTGGAATTGAACATATTTTGATATCAGACCCCCACCCCTTCTTCAGCAAAATATTTTTACGATAAAGATGTTTATTTATTATTTGTTCATAACTAAAATGGCAAAGAAAAGTTGAAAATTTCAGAAAAATCCACAACTTTCTAGCTCTTATCTAAGAGAAGATAGTTATTAACAATAATAAATTGTCTAAACAACTATTTTTATTAACTTGCATCAAAATTGCTGGGTTTCTTTTCACTTTGGAAATTTCCGATCGAGTTTATTACTTTGAAATTTGAAGCACTTTAACTGTAAAGACGCATAAAATCAATTCAAATGAAAAATGATAGTTTTTTCATATAATTCGGTTATTATATTTCTAATTTGCTTTTTCAACTTTATTGTCATTCAAGGTGTTGCGTACTTGTCTAATTATTGTAATTTCGAAGACCTCCATTTTAAATTTATTTAATTTCCAAGACATTTAAATTCGGATTTAAAAACTTCGCTTCAATTTGATATTGAAAGAGATCTTTCTTTGAAAAAAAATCACTAAAAAAATCTGGGATGCAAGAAATTTGTCAAATTGAATAATATAAATTTCTAATACCCTTTTTATACTTTAATGTAAAGTAGAATACTATTATACTGAACATGAGAAATTGAATTGCTTGTATAATTTCCGTTCCAAAATAATTAAATTAATTCAATTGATTTTTTCCGTTGGATTTTTTCATTTCAGGACTTTGTTTTTAGGCGTATATTTTCAATTTAAAGAATTTTAAAATTCAGGTTTCAAGATTAAATCCCTTTTGAAAAAGAGGTATTAGATTTACAATACTTTTTCGCAAAAAAAGTATTAGATCTAATACATACCGATATTTATTTTTCATAAGGGATAACTGAAAATTAAAGGTGTTTAAAACAAAAATTCTTATAAAAAGCGTTTTCAGGTTGGCCTCTATTTTTATAATTTTTATCTCCCAGCTTTCTTTCAGTTCTCCCGCTAAAAACTCCCGATACCCATTTTTGTTCGTATATGAACTGATGCAGAAGTCAATGAGCATCAGCAAACCTTTTTGACAAAAATCTATTGATTTTTAACAATATAATAAGTATGATGAGGAAATTTATGTGTCTAATAAGGGAAAATAGAGAGATGTATTTTATTATATAATTGCGGAGCCCACCTTGATTAATTCATCCTGCCCATTAATGATTAATTTCATGTATTCCATCTGCATCGGCATATTTCCATATTGTCGGAAATGCGATTGGACCATTCTACATCGATTATGGACGACCTTTTTTTGCGACATGGCTCAATTAGCGGGTAATTTAATCCGACGCCCAGCATGTCGCGTACAGAGCCTAGGAAGAGAAATCATAATTCCTACCGAATTCGTAGGAGCCCATAATTCATCAGCCTTCACCTATAACCAAAAATTTTTTTTTTGATAATGACTTATTGAGTAAGATAATGAAATTTATTGATGATTTGAAGTTGCTCAGTATATCAAATTTTGAAATTCTAAAATAAATTTTACTTATTTTGTTCATTTTCTTTTAAGATACATTTTTTTTTGAATCTTCAATTATCTACTTTGGTTATAAAATAAAAGACAATTATGGTAAATGAAAGATATAAAAAAAAGTCATTGCAACAATCTGCGAATAATTAAAATAAATCGTGACTGTTTTTAAAGTTTTTTTTTTACAATACAAAGTTTTTTTAAGGCTTTTTTTATGAATCCTTAAAGACACCGGCCAAGTAATCGCATTTGAACAAACAATGAGGTTCCTGGTTGAAAAAGTATGTAAAGTACTTTGATGTATTATTCCCACTTGGTCCCGCACTAGATCCCGCAATCGGAAATGTTGTTGCACGTATCCCAGTCAATTTATGCACACTATCGACTTTGTGGGACATCCGGGGGAATTAATCGCAGATTTGATTGAGGTGACTGCAGTATTGCAAATTAAACCGGTCGGAAAAACGGTATATTTGAAATAACCGGTGGGTTCACTACCGGAACTAAATTTTTGACATTAAATTCACTAATAACCTCAGGCCACTGTGTCACTGTTGTTTCATCAATTCTTAAACCTTCCGATTGAGGGTGTCGAACAATTTTGAGTTATTTTATATGCAAATTTTATAAACAATTATTCACAGCAGGTATTTATGATGAAATAAAGCAAGTTTTTTCTACTGAAAAGGCAACAAATTATACAAAAATGTCACCTACTCATCCGATTTAGTCATCAAGTAACAATTTATGATTGTTTAAACAAATTTAATAAACAAATGCACTGTCTAACTACTTTTAGAGGTAAAAGCTTGGTTTTTTCAACGTAATGAAGTGTAAATAACTGATTTCTAGAACCTTATGGTGTTTACATAACAATCAGCAATTTTGGTTGTTAACAACAATTGTTTACGCAAATTTTCATCATCTCAGTTTTTTTTTAGGAAAAAAATTGCGTTTCTTTCAGGCATTGGCAGCATTCTATTTAATTATGACTCTCTGCAATCGATCAATGACAATTGATATTTTTTAAACAAATTTAATAAACAAATGCACTTTTTGACAATTTCTAAATGTAAAAACTTAGGGGTTTCAACGTGACCGACTGTTGAAAACTAATTTTTGAATATTTTTAGAAAACTCGATAACGATCCACTATTGTTATTGTCATCGATAAATTACTAATTTATTAGTGGACAAAAATGTTCTATACAATTAATAATGAAAATAACAATAGTAGTTTTTTATCAAGGTTTCTATAAAAAGTTTCAAAATTATTTATTAACAGTTGGATATGTCGAAAGATCCAAGTTTGCACCTAGAGAAATACTTGAAAAATGCATTTGTTGAACAACTTTGTTTAAACAATTATTAATTGTTATCGATCGATAGCACAGAGCTATTACTAAATATTAGGCTGCTAGCTCCTTCGAGAAACGCAGTTTTTTCCTCAAAAATGCCTAAGATGATAAAAATATGTTTAAACAATTGTTTTTAACAATTAAAATTGTTGACTGTCATGTAAGCTTCTTAAAAGTATGTTAATTATTTATTCACTTGTTAAATTTTCAACCAAAGCGATAAATTTGCATTTAAAATTATAAATCTTGAACTAGAATAGTTGAATTTTCAACTAAAAAGGATGAATTTTCAACAAAAAATGGAATAGTTAAATTTTTAGTAAAAACAAATTAATTTTCAGAAAAAAAAGAAAAAAACTAGAATAGTTGACATTTTAACCAAAACGATGAATGTTAAGCCAAGAAGATTAATTTCTACATAAAAATTTTTTCAACAAAATACATGAATTTTCGACAAAAATTATGAATGTTTCCGTGAAATAGTTGAATTTTGATCCAAAAAGATAAATTTTCAACGAAAAATGTAATAGTTGATATTTCAACCAATAAAGATTGAAGTTTTGAATTTAAAACGAATAATTAATTTTCAATCAAAACGTTGCATTTTTTACCAAAAAGATTACATTTTTACCAAAAAAGATACATTTTCAAACAAATAGTTGAATTTTGAACCAAGAGGATTAACATTCTACAAAAAACATTTTTTTCAACAAAATAGGTCAGTGGAAGTAACGTTTTCAAGAAACCTTCTCTTTTTCTCGGTTTCTCGCTTAAATGCAAACTGAATTAATAGATCTTTTCTTAAAAATGCAACTATTTTGTCAAAAAAACGTTATCTTTGTTGGCCAAAGATTCAACTGCTTGGTAAAAAATGTAACTATTCGATTTTTATAAAATTAACCTTCTTGGTTAAAAAATAAACTTTTAGGCAGATTGTTTTGTTGAAAATCCATTTCTTTTCTTGAAGATTCATCATCATGGTTGAAAATTCACTTCTTGAATAAAAATTGAACTATGTTGTTGAAAATTCATTTTTTTCGTTGAAAATGAATTTTTATTAAAAAAAATAAACTATTTGTAACTATTCAATTTTTATAAAATTAATCTTCTTGGTCAAAAATTTAGAAAAAATCATCTTTTGAGTTGAATTACTAAAATTGAACCAACATTTGCAGATTCTGATATTTCTGACGTGTAGTAGCCCCTTTTGAACTAATTTTCGAAAATATGAAAACATTTACATATAATTCCAATTATCAAATTCGAATATTTATTCTAAAACAGCACAAAAATTTTGAAAAATTAATAATTTCAATGGAAATATATTAAATATAGAATGACATTCATCAGACAAATTATAGCCAATATTCAATTGCATAACCTTAAAATAGATAATTGATTTATGTTGCTTGATAAAGAAAAATGAAAATTTAATCTCCATATAATTTAGTATTATAAAGAATAATTAATTAGTAAATAATCAATTGATCGGCCTTCAACATAAAAAAATGCAATAATTATTTTCCTCGAAGCATTCATTCAGATACTCATTTAAGCAATTATTTATAATTCACATTCAAACAGTGAAATCATCTTTACTCAATATGTTTTTTTAATTTTAACTCTTATTTATGAAAATTTGATTTATCAGTATCCTTCTAAACTATTTTCAGAGACAATTAAATGTCTTGACATATAATTTCAAGAATTAAATTCGGGTACATCTTTCATAACATCAGACAGATTTGAGAAAATATGTAATTGAAATAAGGGTATTTTAAGTATAAATAAACTTCATGTTTTATAACACAAATTATATCCAACATCAAATTATATAACCCTAAAGTGAAGACGCAATTCATGTTACTTTATTTCTTAGAAAGTAAGTTTCAATCTTGATTTGAATTGACATTGTGAAAAATCTTGATAAATTAATGATTCTCTAATGATTTCACTAAATAAGAAGCATTGAACTATAATTTTCATTAAAACACGCAAATAATTTGTACCTTATATTTTGTTCCATTTCTGAACCTTTATTTATGAAAATTTAATTGATCAATAACCTTTCAAACTAATTCCAGAAAATGGTATTTTTAATATCACTATCTTCTCTTAGATGATTACTAGAAAGTTGCCGTTTTTTCTTAAATTTTTATCTTTGTTGTGCCTTTTTAGTTATAAACAATAAATAAATAAACAATAGAGAGAATCATTTCCTAAACAAACTCTTTCTTTTTTTTAAATCTATTTTTCTGAAATAAAACAGTTTAATAAATATTATTTAAATTTTCTGATTGTTGATATTAACATTTATTATTTTTTCTCAACTAACAAGTAAAAAGAAGCTAAAAATTTCAGATTTTTTTTATTATGTTTGTTAACTTACATTCATTATTATCTCGCTAAGTAAATGGTGGACAAAAAGTAAAAAATGTTCAGAAAAAAACCACAAGGATTTAACATTAATATAGGAGAATATAATTATAAACAATCATAATTTATTTGAACAATTTTTTTATTGCATTAATTATTACCTCGCTGTAAGTGAAAAGTTGAATATTTCAGAAAAACCGCAACTTTTTAACATTATTTAAATGAAACATTATTAAAAATGATAATAAATGATTTAAACCATTATGTTTGTGAATTTCAATTTTTACCTCGCTCTAATTGAAAGGTGGACCAAAAGTGGAAAATTAAAAAAAAAACTGAAACTTTCTAGCAATATTTAAAGAGTATCTTATTATAAATAATAATAAATTGTTTGAACAATTATTTCTGCTAACTCTAATTGATTATTGCCTCGATCTAACTAAAAAATTAAATATGAGTTGAAAAATTATGAAAAACCGGTACTTTTTAATTTTATTCTCAGAGAAAATTTGCTAAAAGGAATAGTAAATTATTTAAACAATTTTTTTAACATTTCACTACAAGTAGAAAGTAGTATTTTTGTATTAGAAACCATTTTTTATGTGAAAATTGCAAAAAAATCATAATTAGCGCCAAAAACTCGCAAAACCTAGTTTTTCATTTATGGGGGTTTTCGTCTGAAAATTCAACTTTTCTGTTTAAAAAATTCAACTGTTTTTTAAAAATTCGCCTTTTGGCTTGAAAATTCTACTATTTGGTTGCAAATTTATGTATTTTGTTATAAATTTGTATTTTGATAGAAAATATATCCTTTTTGTTGAAAATTAAAAAATTTGAAAAAAAATTCAATCATGTTTTGAGGTTAATTTTTTTGGCTGAAAATTCACCTATTTCGTTAAAAATTCATGTATTTCGTTATACATTTGTGTTTTTGTAGAAAATATAGCTTTTTAGTTAAAAATTAAAAAATTTGGAAAAAACTTCAACCTTTTTTTAGATAATTTTTTTGGACTGAAAATTCAACTGTTTTTGTTAAAAGTTCGTCATTTGATATTGAAAATTTATCTCTCTTGGCTTAAAAATAACTTTATTCTCGAAAATTCAACTTTTTTTAGATTGATTTTTTTGGACTGAAAATTCAACTAATTTTCTGAAAATTTATGTTTTTTGTTATAAATTTGTATTTTAGTAGAAAATATATCTTTTTGGTTAAAAATTCAATAATTTGAAAAAAAAATTCAACCATTTTTTCACATTTATCTTTTTTACTGAAAATTCAACTGTTTTGATGAAAATTCGTCCTTTTATAATGAAAATTTATCTCTCTTGCCTGAAAATAAACTTCATTCTCGAAAATTCAAATTTTCTGGTTAAGAAATTGAACTGTTTTTTTAAATTTCGTCTTTTGGCTTGAAAATTCAACTAGTTTGTTAAAATTTTATGTATTTTCTTATAAATTCGTGTTTTGTTAGAGAATATATCATTCTTAGTTAAAAATTCAGATATTTGGAAAAAAAATTTAACAATTTTTCTTGGGTTCATTTTTTTGGTCTGAAAATTCAACTTTTCTGTTTAAAAAATTCAACTGTTTTTTAAAAATTCGCCTTTTGGCTTGAAAATTCTACTAAATAAATTTTTGGATGTAATATCAACTATTATTTTGTATCTTGAGGATAGATATTTTTTTGTTTAAATATGAACTGTTATATTTTTCTTAAAGAATTAATCTTTTTTTACTGAAAATTCGACTATTTGGTTAAAAATTTATGTATTTCGTTACGAATTAATTTTTTTTTGTAGAAAATCAAACTCTTGTTGAAAATTCATATTTTTGGTGAAAAATTAACTTTTTCGATGAACAGTCATATTTTGGGGTTAAAAATTTAATTTTGTTGTTGATAATTCACATATTGGTAGAAATATAATTTTTTTTTATTAAAAATGCAACTGCTTGGTTGAAAATTAATGTTTTGATTGATGATTCAATCATTTTGTTAAAAATTTTATTTTGCTTTAAGATTTATCATTTTAGTTGAAAATTTATCTCTTTTGTTGAAAATGTAACGATTTTATTGAAAATTCGTTCTTTTTTGTTGAGAATCAATTTTATTAAAGTAATTATTTAATTTTCAACCATAAAGATGGTTGAAAATTTAACTATTTAGTTGAAATTTTATCCTTTTTAGTTGAAAATTGAACTACTTGGTTGAAAGTTTTACTAGATTGTTAAAAATACATATCATCTCAAGCTCCTCCTTAGTTGAATATTTAATTACTCCATAAAAAAAATATATTCTGGGTTAAAAAATCATCTTTGTGTTTTGTTAAAAATGACTATTTTTAAGATTTATCATTTTAGTTGAAAATGCAGCTCTATGGTTGAGAATTTACTTTTTCAACTAAAAATGTACCTATTTCAGTTTTTGTGGAAAATTGATCTTTTTATTGGAAATTAATCTTTTTCAGTTGAAGATTCATGTATTTTGTTAAGAATTCATCTTTTTTTTATTGAAAATTAATCATCTTGGTTGAAATTTCATCCTTTTTGGTTAAAAATGTAACTGGTTCTAAATTAATCTTATCTATTTGTTTCCAATTTCTAAGCGATGAAATATTTTTAATCGATTTAACAATTATTTGTGATAGTTCTTGTCGCTGTAACTGACTTTTTACACCCACTGGCCTTATAGACCGACCCCAAATCCCCTGTGGTCCTCTTTATTGAGTTTTTGTCCCTAAAGTCCCCTATTTTGAAGATTTGGTGCCTATAGTATCCTATTTTCAGTTGTTATCTAATTTAAAACAATTTTTTAAATAAAATTGAGGTGTCTCAACTTTTCCCTCTTACTTTGTGATAAATATCTTGGAATCTATTCGTATTCCTTAGGATTCTTTATCACCAATGATTGTCTCTTAAGCCTAAGAAAAATCATTTAATTTAATTTTCTAGGAACCCTAAATTTTTTTCTAATAAACACTCAAAGAAATTTCCTCTTGTGTTAAAAGGATCCTTTTTGATACAAATGGAATTTCCTCTTGAATTTACGGTTAAGAGGATTTTCATTTATCTTCAAAAGTATCTTTTTGCGGTAAAAACTTTCCTTTTGCGACAAACTTCAGCAACATAATTGCATTAATCAGCATACTTGGATAATTTTAAATTGAAAGTATTCAGAATTTAATATTTTCAGATTCAATTTTTCAAAATTGGAAAATGTAAATTGAAAGCTTTCAAACTTGAATAATTTTGAATTACGATTAAAAAAAATGTAACTATATACAATTTTTTGGTATCAAATATAAATCGTTTCAAATTGCACAATTTCAAAGTGAAAGCCTTAACGCTCAAATAACTTTAAATTAAAATATTAAAATATTTTTAAAAATTAAATCATTCAAAATGCTGGTACTTCAAATTCAACCTTGATGGTTTGGCAATTTGAAGCGGACGAAACTCAATAATTTGAAATAAAAAATGTTTCAGATTTAATAATTTTGAATTGGAAACGATAAGAATTAAATCATTTTGTTTCCGGCTTTAAAAAAATTCAATATTTTCATTAAATTTCAAAAAATGTATTTACAAGAATTGAAGGATTTCAACGGATTGGCAAAATTGAAGATTTTCAAATACTTCAAGGACTTTCCAAAGATTTGAAAATTTTCAAACTTATCAAAATTTCTAATATTTCTGAATTTTATGAAATGTTAGAAATTTCAAAAACTAAAGTTTTAAAATTGCTAAATTTCTAACGTTATTTCTAAAACTATTACAATTTCTAGAATGTTCCAAATTTTGTAAATTATCAAAATTTCTAAAATTCCTGAATGTTCTAAATGTACAACATTGTCAACATTTCTAAAATTATAGAATCGTCTCAAGTTTTCAAAATTTCGATTTTACCAAAATTTCTGAAATTTCCAAATTTTTGGTCAATTTTGAAAATTTCGAAATTTTGAAACTTTGAGACGATTCTATAATTTTAGAAATGTTGGAATTATTGTAAAATTAGAACGTTTTACAAATTTCAGAAATTTTGGTCATTAAAGAAATTGGGAACATTTTAGAAATGTTGATAATTTTAGAAATTTAAATAAAGTTAGAAATTTACAGATTTTGAAATTTAATTGTAGAAATTTGAATGATTTTAGAAATTTTTATCATTTTCTAAAATTGAAAAATATTAGAAATTTCAATAAGTTTGAAAATGTTAAATATTTTACAAGTTTTGAATAATTTTCAAATTTTAGAAAATCTTACAAATTTTAGGAAATTTCACAATTTTTAGAAAATTTTACAAATATTAGAAAATGTGGAAAATCTGAGAAAATTTAACATTTTCTAAAATTCAGAAATTTGTATAATTTCCAAAATTTTAGAATTTTGAACATCTTAGAAATGTTGAAAATTTTGAAGATATAAGGAAATTTAGATAATCCAAAAATTTTGAAAATTTTAGGAAAGTTTTGAGCGTTAAAGTTACAATAAAATAGTTCAATTTCAACCAAACAAATAAATTGTTTATCTAAAATGATAAATCTTCAACCAAAAAGATAAACTTTTAGCAAACGAGCTTAACTTTTCACCAAGTAGTTGAATTTTTAATCGAAAACATTAATTTTTAATCAAGAAGATCAATTTTCTATCGAAAAATATGAATTTTCAACAAAAAACGTCAATTTTCAACAAAAAACAAATTTTATTAACAAAATAGTTACATTTTTAACCAAATAGATCAATGTTTAACGTAAATAATGAATCTTTAATCAGCAAAATAAATTTTTGATAAAAGAGTTCAACTTTCAATCGTTTACTTAAAATTTCAACAAGGAAGAAGAATTTTCAACCAAGAAGATTAATTTTCCACGAAAAAAGATGAATATTTATTATTCAACGAAATAAATTAATTTTGAAGAAAAAAGATACGTAAAAAATAGAATAAGTAATTTTTAAGTTAAAAAAATGCATTATCAAACAAAAGAAAATATTTTTAACAAAATAGTCCAATTTCAACCAATTAAGAGATAGATTTTCAACTAAGATGGTGAATCTTGAACCAAAAAAATTTATTTTTGATAAATGAGTTTAACTGTCAATTGATTAGTTGAATTTTCAAGAAAGAAGATAATTTTCCACGAAAAAAGATGAATTTTCAACAAAAAACATAAATTTTCAACAAATGACATTAATTTTCAACCAAATAGGTGAATTTTAACTAAAAAAGGTGCAATTTTATTGAAAAATGGAATAGGTACATTTTAAGTGGGGCGAATACATTTTCAACACAAAAAAAACATATTTTCAACAAAATAGTTAAGTGTTCAACCAACTAAGAGTTGAATTTTCAACAAGAAAGAAGAATTTTTAACTTCGAAGATTAATTTTCTACCAAAAAGGCGAATTTTCAACAAAATATGTGAATTTTTAACACTCAAGTTTAATCAATTTGTTAAAACTTTACTTTTTGGCTGAAGATTCAAAATTTTAGTTTGAAATTCATGTAATTGTTGATAATTTGGCATTTTTTGTAGAAAATTGATATTTTTAGTTTGAAAATTAATTTTTTGTAACTGTGAATTAATTTTTTCCATTTTTGGTTTAGAATTGAAATTTTGTTAGTAAAAATAATCAAATATTTGGTTGGAAACTGGTATATATTAATGAAAATTAATCTTGTTTGGTAAAAAATTAATCTTCTTGGTTGAGAATTCATCTTCTTTCGTTAAAAATTCAATTACTTAATTAAAAGTTGAATCAATTTGTTAAAAATTTACTTTTTGGTTGAAGATTTATAATTTTAGTTGAGAATTCATGTAATTTGTTGAAAATTTGCTTTTTTGGCAGAAAATTAATATTTTAAGATTGAGCGTTAATTTGCTGATAAACTATTACATTTTTGGTTGAGAATTGATTTTTTTTTAGTAAAAACTTCAAATATTTGCAACAAAGTTGAAACAAAATCTTTTTGGTTGAGAATTCATCTTTTTTCGTTTTGAAATTCAACGATTTGGATGAAAATTGAACCAATTGGTCAAAAATTTACTCTGTGGTTGAAAATTTAAACTTTTAGTTGAAAATTCATGTAATTTGTTGATAATTTGTCATTTTTTGTAGAAAATTAATCTTTTTAGGTTGAAAATTAATTTTTTTGAACTGTAAATTAAACTATTCCATTTTGGTAATGAATTGAAATGTTTTAGAACAAAATTCAACTATTTGGTTGAAAATTGATGTATTTTTCTGAAAATGCGTCTTTTTGGTGGAAAATAATCTTCTTGGTTGAGAATTCATATGGTTTGGTTGAAAATTAAACTACTCAAGTTTAATCAATTTGTTAAAACTTTACTTTTTGGCTGAAGATTCAAAATTTTAGTTTGAAAAGAATATTTTATAATATTTTAAAACACTTCAAAAGATTTCCAAAAAATTGTCGAAAAATAATCGGGAAAATTCTCAAGTAATTGCTTCAAATTGCAGGATTAAAAAAATTCAAATTATTTTGACAGAAATTTAGAAGTTTTGAAAAAATTTCAAAAGCAATTTAAACTGAAAAGATTTCAAATAATTTAAAACAAAGATTATATTTTTATAGATCGCGAATATTTTGAAAAAAAATTAATTCAATTAAAAAAAATTGGAATCATTTTGAAAGATTTTTAGAAGTTTAAACAAAATTTCAAAATTAATTTTAAATTTGAGAAGATTTTAAAAAATTGGTTTCAAAATGTGTATTTTTGAAAATTTTGAAGCTTTTTAAGGATTTTGAAATGTTTCAAAATTTTTAAAAATTCAAGATTTCTGGGAAAATTTTAAATAATATTTTATTATGAAAAATTAATTTTATGAAAATATTTAAAAACATTTCAAAAGATTTCCAAAATTCTTGAATAAGAATCTGCAAGAAAAATGTTTCGATTTTGTAAGATTACAGATTTTTAGAAAAAAATCGGGTATCCAAGAGACTAAAACAATTTTCTTGAGGTACCTAGGAAAATGTTGAATGATTTTCTATTTTGGAAAATCAATTTGAAGGATCTTAGAGCAAATGCTGTAATTTTGCAGGATTTAAAAAAAAAAGGAGGAAAAAATTGAATAATTTTAAAAAGATATTTAGAAGTTTTGACAAAATTTCAAAAATAATTTAATTTTCTAAATATTTCCAAAAATGTAAAACTAAGTTCTAATTTTTGAAGATTTAAAACATTTAAAAAAAAATTAATTTAAAGAGAATATTTTAAAAGATTTTAAAACACTTCAAAAAGATTTCCAACATTTTCGGAAAATATTCTGCAAGATTTTAAAGCAATTTCTTTAAAATTGCAGGATTATAAACCTATAGAAGAGTCATCGGAAAGATATTATTAGTTCAATCCGTAAACAAATGGTGCCTATTCCTTGAAAAACAGCCTGACTGAATTTTGTCATCGAAATTGTTTAAATAATTAATAATTCTTGTAAATTTACAAAGCAACATAGAAAAGAGTTATTGGAAAGATATTCTCAGTTAACAAATTGAGCTTATTCTTTAAAAAATAGCCCAACTCTTCGTTTTTTTATGAAAATTGTTTAAATGATAACAAAATCTGATAAATTTGCATATAATTATATAGAAAAGTAAGTAAGTATGCCCTGAATTCATAGAATTCTTAAAATTCTTAGAATTCCTAAAATTCTTAGAATTTTTTAAATTCCTAAAATTCTTAGAATTTTTTAAATTCATAAAATTCTTCAAATTTTTAGAATTCTTAAAATTATTAGAAAATTCTTTAAATATTTTAAATTTTCAAAATTCTATAAATTCTTAAAATACTTAAAATAGTCGAATTTTCTAAATTTGTGATATACCCTGAATTCGTAGAATTCTTTACATTCTTAGAATTCCTAAAAATTTTAAAATTCTTAAAATTCTTAGAATTCTTAAATTTCTTAAAATTCTTAGAATTCTTAGAATTCTTAAATTTCTTAAAATTCTTAGAATTCTTAACATTCTTATATTTCTTAAAATTCTTCAAATTCTTAGAATTATTTAATTTTTAGAATTCTTTAAATTCATAAAATTCTTTCAATTTTTAGAATTCTTAAAATTCTTAGAAAATGCTTTAAATCGTTAAAATTTTTGAGAATTCTATAAATTATTAAATTCTTAGAATTCCTCAAATCCTTAGAATTCTTAGAATTCTTTCAATCCTTAAAATTCTTAAAATCCTTAAAATTCTTAGAATTCTTAAAATTCTTAAAATTCTTTGAATTCTTTAATTTTTTAGAATTCTTTAAATTCATAAGCGTCCTCTTGTCGAGGAGTTGTTCGCGGAAGTCTTTCTCCTGTGCTCTCTTAATCCGGGCCCTCAGGAGTGAGTACTCGAGATGGATGAGATTTGATGTATTTTGCTCACCCCTGATATTGGATTTAATGCCCAATGTTTCAGCAGCCTCCTCCGTTGCTTTGTACAGAATCGCCACTTTGCCCACTTCTTCATGTTTCCTGACCAATTTAAGAAGAAAGTCTTATCCATTTGCGACTGTATATGCCGTACCTAGCATAATCCTGTTGTGAAGACACTCAAGATTCAATATTCCGCGACCACCTCTATGGCGTGAGATGTAAAGTCGCGGAACAGAAGACTTAAGGTGCATACTTTTGTTCATGTGCATAACCTTTCGAGACCCGATATCGAGGGATCTGAGCTCGTCCTTCGTCTATGGAACCACTCAAAATGAATAGAGTACCACTCGGATGGCAAGCATGTTCATTGCAGATACTTTGTTCCTCGCCGACAGTTCGGAAGACCATATCCGTCGGACGAAATGTTTGTATCTGCTCCGGAGAGTATCCTTTATCAATGTCACGTCCTGAATGCAAATCTATGGTACGCCCAGGTATGTATAGGTATCTCCAGTTCCAAGGTGTCGGATAGCCCTTCTTCCGACGAGCTGAGAATCTTCGGGGATGCCATTAGGTTTTCCTTTCTTCAAATAAACCTTGGCGACTCTCTTTAACCCGAACTCGATTCCAATCTCTTGAGTGTACTCGTTGTACTCTTTGTACTCGTTCACAATGTCATGTGAAAAATAAATAATCATCATCCATCATCACCATTCATTATGAAAAATTAGAGATTTTCTTATTCCGGAAAACGAACGAATTGGGGAAGGTCGATTACCAAAAACCGAAAGTCAAATATTTGGACCAACGTGTAATGCAGCCTATTAAAATTCAACAACTAAAATTATAATGACTCTGTAACAAAAAATTGGGTAATTGCATTTTTCCAAGGCATACCTACGTGCGGCAAGACAAAATGCGGAATCGAAAAATTTCTTTCGAATTTCGAAATGAGTCAGAGGGTTAACGCAATCTGAAATCCTGAATGTTGTGGTAATCCTAATCTGAATTTATAACTATGGCAATGCAACTTGCCACAAGGTGACTTGCCAGAATTTGACACAATTTACATTTCTATAAACACATTATGTTGTGGAATATTTGCACCAAATATTGAATATAATATTGATGAATCAAATTGAAAAGCAAGAAACCTATCACAAATTCATTGGAAATTCCGTACCACTCGACGTTATGTTTCAATAATCGTTATGGTACCTTGATACATTATATAATTGTTAGCATTATGTTTGTCTAATGAACAATGTAAGCTTCAAACCTTTTCTAGTGATATATTTGTATTTTATAAATCAGTCCAAGAAACCAAATAGGCTGAATCAAGTAGGATTAGATTTTGTCAAAACAAAGCAATTTTCTTAATTGCGCGTTCACAAAAATCGGAATCTATACTGGAAATTTCCTAATTTATTCAAAAACGTTTTTCAAACACAATCTAGGTCCCGAGGGGTAAACTGTAGGAAATTTCATTTGAAAATATTGTTTTGGAGGAAGCTGTAGCTAAAAAAACTTGAAAGATTTTGAAGGTATACAGTAAGTCGAAAGAAACTAAAAAGGATTTGTTAAGATTCAAATTGAATTTTCAAATACTTCTGCAGCGTTTTGTTATATTTTCATAGATTTACTAGAGATTCGCTGAATTTCAAAGATTTCAAAAGATTTCAATCTACTAAATGGATTTCAAGATATTTTAAGGGATTTCGTTGAATTCTGAATATACCTAACGGATTAGGTACAACAAATTGTTATTTGTGGGAACTTGAAAAATGTTGGCTATAATAATTTGAATTTTCAAACGAAGAGATTAATCTTAAAATAAAATAATGAATCTTAAACTGAAGTAGTTGAATCTTCAACTAAAAAAAAATTTCAACTATAAAAAATTTTCAAAAAATGTAAGTAAATTTTCAACCAAAGAGATTAATTTTCAACTTAAATAAGGAATCTTGAAAAAAAAGACAGATTTTAATTTTACATAAAAAATATTTAAATCCAACCACAAAAGGAGAATGTTTAACAAAATAGTTGAATTTTCAACTAAAAAGACGAATTTGAAAAAAATGGTTTACTCATCTATAAAAATGGATACTTTTTGACAAAATTGTTTAATTTTCAATAAAGTAGATTAATTTCATGCCTGAGAAGATGAATTTTCAACGAAATACATAAATTTTTAACCTAATAGTTTAATTTTCAACTAACAAAAAAAATGCATTTTTAACCTGAAGGGTATAGTTAAGTTTTCAGTTAAGAAAATTAATTTTCAACCCAAAACAAACGTCTCAAGAAAGATTCACATTTTTTGTAAAATAGTTTCTTTTCCAACAAAAAAAAAAAGATTTTATAGTTAAGTAAAAAACAGTTGAATGGAACGAAAAACAGATGAATTTCCCAAAAAATAGTTGAATTTTCGACCTGTCTCTTTTACGAAATTGTTTATTTTTTATACAAAGAAATGGATTTTAACCGAGAAGATTGATTTTCTACTGAAAAAGTTAAATTTTGAACAAAGAATAGAATATTTAAATTTTCAGTTAATAACATTATTTTTCAAAAAAACTATTGAAAAACAATTTTTAACAAAATAGTAAATATTTGAACAAAAAGAGTTCAATTTTCAACCAAAAAGATGAATTTTTAAGCAAGAAGATTTAATTTTATACCTTTGATTTGAATTTTCAGTTAGTAAAATTAATTTTAAAAAAAGCATCAAATTTTCTAGAAAATATTTGAATACAAATACCGTATAAAAATCCAGATAGATGCGAAGAAATTTCGAATTCTATCCGCCTCTATCGGATCCTATCTGTCATTTTAAGCAGGGAGGAGCTTTAATGTGGAGAAATAAGTAAATGAATGAATTTTAAGATTATTACATATATAATCTTTTTCAATCTTTCAAATTTTTATAATTTTTCTTCATTTCCCAATGAAAACGAAAAAAGTGAAGATAAGTAAAAAAATGTTGGGGGGTGGGTCGATCGCCGGGTTCGCTGCCCTGCAGATCTGCGCTTGCGCATTCTTCAATTTACATTTTAATTTGGAAAGGTAATGGTAGATGTCACGTCAGGAACAGTGAGGATTCTTCTCGAAAGAAAGGTGTTCAGAAATTAGTATAAGAGCATACCGAACTGAGAGCAAATCTCATTAGCATATTTATACTCAATTTCATACTATATTGCATACTAATTCACATTTAGTATACAATTTTTGCGGCAGGGAGGTTAACTCCATATGTCAATTAAAAATTAACATGGGCACACAAGTCCTACCCTACTCTCCTACAGTTGTCCTATGTAGTATAGAGCTCCCAAGGGATCATGCTCCCAAGTATCTCTGGTGGGACGCACGTGGCGCCGCCTGATGGTTTTTTTTGCAAACGGGTAGGTAAGTTAAGCTGAAGGCCTATATGTGGCTGTATGTAAACAAGGTGTTCATCTTGCGCTTCGCGCTCAATAATGTATTCGCTACGCGCTCGGACACATGTGCCTGACGTTTAAAGCTCGGTTCCTCTAGGTTTTCGCACTTCGTGTACACGCTATTGCGCGCTTCGCCGGCAAATACTCTCGTAATAAGCTTCATCGTTATGACCTGCTTTTGTTTTAAAGATGCCAATTTTACATAAAAAGGAGAACTAATTTACTTAAGGTTCTATCGACCTTGAGGAACACATTCTCATCAAGACGTCTAATGTTATATTTTAGATTTAAAATTCATTTCTTTTGGTTCAAAATTGTACTATTTGGTGGAAAAATTAATTATTTGGTTGAAAATTCAAGTATTTTCTTAAAAATTCAACTATTTTCCTAGTCATCTTTTTTGATTGAAAGTTAATTATTATTTTGATTTGAAAAGTCCACTATTATATTTTGGGTTCAGAATTCATCTCTTTCAGTTAAAATTTCGACTATTTGGTGGAAAATTAAATTATTTGGTTGAATATTTATATTGTTGAAAATTCAACTATTTTCTTAAAAAGTCTTTTTTTTTGGTTGAAAGTTAATTATTTTTATATTAAAAGTCTACTA
>JAABKJ010075445.1:232376167-232646748 GCA_011634705.1 Andricus grossulariae
GAATTCATCTGTTTTGGTTAAAAATTCTACTACTTGATTGCAAATTTAATTGTTTTGTTGAAAATTCAACTATTTTCTTAAAAAGTCATCTTTTTACTCGAAAGTTAATTATTTTTATTTGAAAAGTTTACTAAATTTTTGGTTTAGAATTAATCTCCTTTGGTTAAAAATTCGACTATTTGCTGGAAAATTTACTTATTTGGTTGAAAATTTAATTATGTTGACAATTCAACTATTTCTTAAAAAATCATCTTTTCGGTTGAAAGTCAATCATATTTATTTGAAAAGTCTACTATTTGTTGGAAAATTTTATTATTTGATTGAAAATTTAATTATTTTGTTGAAAATTCAACTATTTTCGAAAAAAATTAATCTTTTTTGGTTGAAAGTTAATTATTGCTATTTTAAAAGTCTAGTATTTTTTTCAGGTTCAGATTTCATCTCTTTTGGTTAAAAATTCTACTATTTGATGGAAAATTGAATTATTGTGCTGAAACATTTAATTATTTGGTTTAAAATTTAATTATTTTGTAAAAATTTAATTATTTGCTTGAAAATGTAATTATTTGGTTAAAGTCATATTTAATAGTTAAAAGTTCGGTAGAAAAATCAACTGTTTAGTTGAAAATTAACTTTTTTGTTGAAAATTCATATTTTTGGTTTGAAAATTCAATTTTTTTGTAGACAAATTTATCTTTGGCATGGAAATTCAACATTCTGGATGAATTTTTTTTCCTCACGGACTGAAAAATATTTCTTCGTTGGAAATCCAACTCTTTTGTTAGAAAATACTTTTATTTGGTTGAAAATTCAACTATTTTCGTAAAAAATATAAATTTTTGGTTAAAAATGAACTGTTTTGTTGAAAATTTATATTTTTTATTTGCAAATTCAATTGTTTTGCAGAAAATTTAATATTCTGGCTGCATGTTTTTTTCTTTATGAACGGAAAAATATTTCTTCGTTGGGAATTCAACACTTTTGGTTGAAAATTTACTTTTTTGTTAAAAATTCTTATTTTTTCGTTTGAAAAATTTATTTGTAGGAAATTTGTCTTTTTGGTATGAAAATTCAATATTTAGATGAAAGTTTCTTTTTGAAAATTAACTTTTTTTTAAATTCATATTTGTTGTTTGAAAATTCAACATTTTTCGTTAAAAACCTAAATTTTTGGTTGACAATCAACTTTTTTGTTGAAAATTCATATTGTTGATTTAAAAATTCAATTGCTTTGTAGAAAATTAAATATTCTGGATGAACTTTTTTTTCTTGATGTTCTGGAAAATATTTGTTCGTTGGAAATTCAACACTTTTGTAGAAAATTCGTTTTCTTGGGCTGAAAATGTAACTATTTTCGTAAAACAAACATAAATTTTGGATTGAAAATTAACTTTTTTGTTGAAAATTCAATTGTTCTGTGGAAAATTTGTGTTTGACATGAAAATTCAAAATTCTGGATGAAGTTTTTTCCTTATTCGCTTTCTTAATTAAAATTTCATATTTTGGTCTGAAAATTCAATTGCTTTGTAGAAAATTTCACGTTCTGGATCAATGAAACAAATTTTTAACCAAATAGTTGAATTTTTGACCCAGAAGATAAATTTTTTACGAAAAAAAGATAAATATTCAACAAAAAATAGAATAGTTTAATTTTAAGTTACAGAAATAAGTTTTTAACAAAATAAATTTTCAACGGTATAGTTACATTTGCAACGGAACAGATAAATTCTTAACTAAAAATATTAAATGTCTATAAAAACAAAATTCAGCGAAAAATGGAATAGTTAAATCTTTAGTTAAAAAAATTAATTTCCGGAAAAAAATTATTTTCGACCAAAGGAATGAATTTTCAACCGAAAACATTAATCTTCTACCAAAAAAGAACAATTTTGAACAAAATACATGAATTTTCAACAAAAAACGTTTATTTTCTACCAAAAGAAAAGACCAATTTTAAATAAAATAGATGAATTTTCGACCAAAAACGATAAATTTTCAACAAAAAATAGAATAGTTTAATTTTCAGTTAGAGAAATAAGTTTTTAATCAAATGAAATAAATTATGGATATATTTCAATTTTCAACCAAATTAAATGTCTATCAAAAATGGAATTTTCAACTTAATCTTTGAATTTTCAAACAAAAAGGTTGATTTTCTACCAAATAAAGACAAATTTTCAACAAAATAGTTGAATTTTCCACTCAAAATGATAAATTTTCAACAAAAAATAGAATAGTTTAATTTTCAGGGAGATAAATAAAGTTTTAAAGTAAATGAAATAAATTTTCAACGAAACCGTTAAATTCTCAACCAAACAAATTAAATGTCTATAAAAAAAATGTCGACAAAAAATTTAGTTACATTTTTAGTTAAAAAAATTAATTTTTGACCAAAGAAATGAATTTTTAACCAAATATTTTTATTTTTAATGGAATTTGAAACCTAATAGTTGAATTTTCATTCAAAAAGATGAATTGGTCGCCAAGAAGATTAAAATTCTTTTCAATAAAAAATAAAATAGTTAAATTTTTAGTTTGACAAAGAAATTTTCTACAAAAAAACGCTTTCAACTAATGTGATTACTTTTCTATACCAAGAAAAGATGAATTTTCAAAAAATAGTTCAATTTTCAAAATAAAATAGAAGAGTTGAACTGTCAGTAAAGAAATAAATTTTCAACCTAATAGTTACATTTTCAACCAAAGAAATAAATGGCCAATAAAAAAAAAGAACTTTCAACAAAATACAGGATTTTTTAACCAAATAGATGAATTTTCAACCAATGAAGATAAATTTTCAACTAAAAATGGAATGGTTAAATTTTCAGTTAAAAAAATAAATTGCCAACAACAAAAAATAAAAATTTTAACAAAATAATTCAATTTTAAACCAATGTAATAAATTTTCAACCAAGAAGATGATGCTTCAAAAAAAAGTAAATTTTCAACAAAATAATTATATTTTCAACTTGAAGTAATAGTTAAATTTGTGACAAAATAATAAACTTTCACGAAATAGAATTAATTTCGAACGTAAGAGTTACATTTTCAGTTGATAACACTTATTTTCAATAAAAAAAAATCATTTTCAACCAAAGAAATAAATTTTCAACAAAAAAAAAAGTAAATTTCAGAAAATTGTTCAATTTTCAAGCAAACAGATGAATTTCGAATCAGGAAGTTCAAGTTTCTATTACAAAAGATCCATTTTCGACAGAAAATGAATTTTTATATAAATAGTTGAATTTTTAGTTCAAAATATTAATTTTTCACTCAAAGAAAAGTTTCAATAAACCACATGAATTTTTACTAAAAACAAACCAATCTTTAACCAAAAACAGAATAGTCAAATTTTTGCTTAAAAAAATAAATTTTCAAACAAAAAAATATTTTTCAACAGAATAATAAAATTTCAACCAATGAAATTACTTTTTTACCATAATGATGAAGATGAACTACTTTGATAAAAATTTATTTTTTTCAATTCACCTCTTTGGTTAGAAACTTAACTATTTTAATGAAAATTGCTTCTTTTTTTTGTTTAAAAATTAATTTTTTTATCCAAAAATTTAACTATTCCATTTTGGGTAGAAAACTAATCAACCTCGTTGAAAATTCATCTTTGTAGGTTGAAAATTCAACTATTTGGTTGGAAATTTAATTATTTTAATGAAAATTGCTTTTTTTTTTGAAAATTAATTTTGTATCCAAAAATTTAACTATTCCATTTTGGGTTGAAAATACATCTTTCTTTGTTGAAGATTAACTTTTTTGTCAAAAATTTAAATCTCTCCGAAAAAATTCGTTTTTGGCTTGAAAATTTAAATACTCTGTTAAAATTTTTCTTTTCATTCACCTCTACTGTTAAAAAATTTACTATTTTGTTGAAAAATCGTTTTATTGGTTTAAAATAATATTTTTAGTTCAAAATTTAACTATTCCATTTTAGGTTGAAAAGGTATCCTTCATCAGTTGAAAATTCAACTGATAATTCATTTTTCTAGGTTACGAATTAACTTTTTTGTTAAAAATTTAATTAGTTGGTAAAATTTAATTATTTTCTTGAAAATTCAACTATACTTTTGAAATGATATTTTTTGTTTGAAAATTCAACTTAGGTTCTTAAAAATTCATCCTGCTGGATTGAAAATAAATTTTTTCATTTTGAATATTCGTTTTTTTTGGGTTAGAACTATTTTTTTTGTAGAAAATCTTTTTTGATTTGAAATTCAACTGTTCGATTGAAAATGCAACTGTTTTTGATTGAATTTTAATCATTTTTGTGTAAAAATTCGACCATTTGTTTGAAAATGAATCATCTTTGTAGGATAAAAATTCAACTATTTGATTTAGAATTCAATTATTTTGTTGAAAGTTTTATTATTTTTTTGAAAATTCAACCGCTCACCAGCACTCTCCCAAAATGGAACGTTTTTTTTGTGTCAGCAAAGTGTACTAAGGAAGCTTCATTAAATATTTATTGTCGCAATTTCGCATTTTCTTTCTATCACAACCGCCTTTTGTGTTGTCTGTTCTGTGTAGCCTTCTCTTGGCTTCGCTTGCGCTTGCCCCGCTCCTTTCAGTTCTATCTCTCCTTTTTCCTTTTTCCTTCGTCTGCTCTTTGCCTTAATTTTTTCTTCATTCTCTCGATTTTTTTAAGTTATGCTTTCATGTTTTTTTTTGTTTGATTTTATGATTTTTTTTCTCTTTTTATATTTCAATGAAATCAAAAACAAATTTCTTTTTTTTTTACAATTCTATTTGGTTCACAATTTGGTTTTCGTTTCTTTAATTTTTTTTTTGTCACGCCAAGGAGTACTGACCTGTTCGGTCCTCCCCAAGGAGAGAAGAGTTGTGACGTTGAAGATTTTCTGCAACTGACAAATTCAGTTTCATTGTGAATATCCCTCAAGTTAAAGGCCCTCGTTTTTACACGAGGAGTAGAAAATTCGGCACTTCTCTCTTTTGTTATATTTTTCAGTTATTTTTATTTTATCATATGTCCCCTATCCCGTTATCTTGTTTCTATGTTGTACGTCCTTTTTTTTAATGTTAGTTTAAGATTGTAGGTCTGTCCTAATTTTATTTTGTTATTTAATTTCTTAATTCCGCGGTCTTGAGTGAGAGCCAGGCAGAGTTGCACCTTCGACGCAAAGGATTGATTAGATCCACCCCCACCTTCACCTTTAGCAGATCTTCACATCTTAAGTCCCCACACGAACTTCCGGAATATTTTCATCGCATATCCTTCTGACATCCGGGGTAGAATAGATGACTCTACTCATAAAGGATAGAATGGATCATTTCTTTTGGTCATCTGAGATCCAAGGCACGTTCCTGGTGGAGATGGACCAAAATATAATTATTTTGTTGTTTATTTTGTCTTTTTGGTTTTAAAATTCACCTTTTTTGGTTGAAATTTGTATTATTTATTTAAAAATTGAATTATTTTGTTGAAAATTCCAAAATCTAGATGGAATTTTTTTCCTACTTGGCAGAAAATTCAACAGTTTGGTTGAAATGATTTCTTTGTCATGACTGAAAATCTTTCGTAGTCGAAAATTAAACTCTTTTGTTGAAAATTCACCTTTTTTGTTTAAAAATTCATCTCTTTTGGTTAAAAGTTATATTAATCCGTTAAAAATATAATTATTTTGTTGAAAATTCGCCATTTTTGTTTGAAAATTCATATCTTAGTTAAACATTTTATTATCTATTTAAAAATATAATTATTTTGTCTTTTTGGTTTGAAAATTCAACTATTTTGCTGAAACATTATATTATTTATTTAAAAATTGAATTATTTTGTTGAAAATTCAAAAATTTAGATCGCGTTTTCCTTCTTAGTTGAAAATTCAACAGCTCGATTGAAATGATATTTTTGTCATGACTGAAAAATCTTTCGTAGTTGAAAATTCGCCTTTTTTAGTGAAAATTCGTCTTTTTTGTTTGAAAATTTATTTCTTAGTTAAACATTTTATTATTTATTTAAAAATATAATTATTTTGTTGAAAATTCCAAAATTTCGATGAAATTTTTTTCCTTCTTGGTTGAAAATTCAACTTTTTTGTAAATTTCGTAGTTGAAAATTCGCCTTTTTTGTTTAAAAATTCCTCTCTCTTGGTTAACAATTTTATTAATCTGTTAAAAATATAATTATTTTGTTGAAAATTCGCCTTTTTTGTTTGAAAATTTATTTCTCAGTTGAACATTTTATTATTTATTTAAAAATATAATTATTTTGTTGTTTATTTTGTCTTTTTGGTTTTAAAATTCACCTTTTTTGGTTGAAATTTGTATTATTTTCACTAATGTTCCCTGAAAAACCCGTTTGAATCCCTAGAAATCGTTAAAACCCCTTAAAATCCTTGCAGATTTAATAAAATCGTTGAATCTTTGTAAAATTCCTTGAAATGCCTTAAAATCCCTTGAAATCTTTGGAAAAAATAAAAATCCTTTTTTAAAGGAAAAAATAATTTGGAAGTCCCAGAATATAATTTAAGTTAAACTTATTAACTAAATTTCTCTTTAAAAAAAAAACCTTTTAAACCTCTAGAAATCTTTGAAATCCCTTGAAATGCTTGCAGATTTAATAAAATCCTTGAATCTTCGTAAAATTCCTTGAAATGCCTTAAAATCCCTTAAAATCTCTGGAAAAAGTAAAAATCCTTTTTAAAAAGAATAAATTATTTGCAAGTCCTGGAATATAATTTAAGTTAAACTTATTTATTAAATTTCTCTTTAAAAAAAAACCCCTTTAAACCCCAAGAAATCTTTGAAAATCCTTGAAATCCTTGGAGATTTAATAAAATCCTTGAATCATTGTAAAATTCCTTGAAATACCTTGAAATCTCTTGAGATCTTTGAAAATCCTACAAATCTCTTTAAAATCCCTTGAAACCTTTGGAGATTTAATAAAATTCTGGTATGTTGTAAAATTCCTTGAAATACCTTAAAAAACCTTTGAATCTTTGGGAATCCTACAAAATTCTTTGAAATCCCTAGAAGTCTTTGAAATTTTGTTTAAATCCTTGGAAATTTAATAAAATCCTTGAATCTTTGTAAAATTTCTTGAAATACCTTAAAATCCCTTGAAATCTTTGGAAATCCTACAAGATTCTTGGAAATCCCTAGAAATCTTTGAAATTCCTTGAAATCCTTCGAAATTTAATAAAATCCTTGAATCTTTGTAAAATTCCTCGAAATCCTTGGAAATATAATAAAATTCATGAAACTTTGTAAAATTCCTTGAAATTGAATTCTATGAATTCCTTGAATTCTGTGAATTCCATGAATTCTGTTATTTCCTCGAATTTTGTGCACTCCTTGAATTAGGTGAGCTTCTTAAATTCTGTGAAACCTTTGAAATCTGTGAATTCCTTGAATTCTATGATTTCCTTGAATTCTGTGAATTCCTTGAATTCTTTGAATTCCTTGAATTCTGTGAATTCCATGAATCCTGTGAATTCCTTGAATTCTGTGAATTCCTTGAATTCTGTGAATTTCTTGAATTCTGCGAATTCCTCGAATTCTTTGAATTCCTTGAATTCTGTGAATTCCTTCAAATCTGTAAATTCCTTGAAGCCTCTGAACTTCTTGAATTCCTTGGATTCTGTGAATTCCTTAAATTCTGTGAATTCCTTGAATTCTGAGAATTCCTTGAATTCTGAGAATTCCTTGAATTCTGTGAATTCCTTAAACTATGTGAATTTCTTGAATTCTGTGAATTCATTGAATTCTGTGAATTCCTTGAATTCTGTGAATACCTTGAATTCTGTGAGTTCCTTGAATTCTGTGAATTCCTTGAATTCTGTGAAAACCTTGAATTCTGTGAATTCCTTGAATTCTGTGAATTCCTTGAATTCTGTGAATTCCTCGAGTTCTGTGAATTCCTTGAATTCTGTGAAATCCTTGAATTCTGAGAATTCCTTGAAATCTGTGAATTCCTTGAATTCTGTGAATTCCTTGAATTCTATGAAATCCTTGAAATCTATGAATTCCTTGAATTCTATGAATCCCTTGAATTCTGTGAATTCCTCGAATTCTGTGAATTCCTTGAATTCTGAGAATTCCTTGAATTCCGTGAATTCCATGAATTCTGTGAATTCCTTGAATTCCGTGAATTCCATGAATTCTGTGAATTCCTTGAATTCTGTGAATTCTTTGAATTCTGTGAATTCCTTGAATTCTGTGAATTCCTTGAATTAGTACTAAGTGTAAAATTTGTGGAAAAACTTTTATAACGGAAAAAGGATTCGAAAAAATAAATCAACATGCCAACACCAAATGCCACAAAGACAACGTCTTTAAATTGAAATCGAATCAAATGAAGTTGGCTTCAATAGCAGACTCAAACGAACCTAGTGAGAAAAATGAAAATAGTCTTAGACCGATAGAAAATCTAAGGATTTTTACTAGCAAGACTGAAAATAATGCTAAACAAACTCAGTTAGTTTTAATCAACGATGAAGACTCTGCTACTAAGGCAGAAATATTAAGTATTCTTGAAGCTGTACAATACGATCTCCCTTTCCGTATGTTCGAAGATAAAAAGATGTTGTATCAAAAACAGTTCCCGGGACCTATTTCCAGAGATATTACTATTTCTCGAACGAAAGCTGCTTATGTTCTCTGCCACGCTTTAGGGCCTTATTTCAAAGATCTTATTCTTTTTGAATTGCAAAAGCCTGGCTCATGTTTCACTTTGCAATACGATGAAAGGGGTAACGAAAAAATTGTAAAGAATTGCAAATAAGAGTGCAGTATTGGTCCGAATCTCAAAATTCATCTATAAATAGACATTTGGAAACATATTTCATTGAAAGAAGTGATGGTGATACCATACTGAAATATTTACTCAGAGCTCTGTAAATTAATCAATTATCAATTAGAAATGTTTTAACGTTGGGTAGAGATGGACCAAATGTTAATAAAAAAGTTTTTCGTCTTTTTCAAGAGATGTTGCAAAAGATCGATAGTAAGCCCCTTTATGATACAGGCTCTTGTTTCTTACATATTGTAAACAATGGATTTCAAAAGGGTTGTGACGAATTTGAAATTGATGTAGGGGACGCATTAGTAAAATTTTATTACTTTTTCGAGGATCAGCATTTACGATGGGAAAATTTTATTCAAATACAAACTTTGCTCAAATTTGTGGGTTTTCAAAATATTTAATTTTTTTCATGTCCTCAATACTATTTGTAACGATTAAAACAATAAAATAACCATCTTTAATGCTCATGGTACTTGAAAATTCGTATTTTTACATTCTCAACCAGAGATGGTATTAGATTTGTGTAAAATTTGATCCCCCTGTTTTTTTTAAATGTCCACGTTTTGAGACACCCTAGACCCAAAAAACAGGTTTTTACTAATGTGTCTGTCTGCATGTATGTATGGATGTCTGTCTGCGAGCACGATGACTTTCGAAAGAATTAAGCTATTGGATTGGCCTTCAGCATACTCTTTTAGTCTCGCAAACGAAAGGTCAAGTTTGTTAGCAAGCCACTTTGGATGAAAATTCAAAAAGTGAGCGAATTTTGAAAATTTTTCAGGCCATTTTTTTCGCAATTTGAAAATTATATGTGCACCTGTTTATAGTACTCAAAAATTGAAACAATTGATTTTTATGGCATTTTACGATAAAATGAAAACTTTCAGACTTGAAACATATTCAAAATCCAAAAGATGAAACGAAAATGAACATTTTCAGCCGAACAACGCAAGACACGGAAAAAAGTCACAACGAAAAAAGTGTTTCTTTTTGGACGCCCTACAGGATTATCATAACGACTTTTCAAATTCTCCAGAAAAATCGGATATTCTCATTTTTATTGCACAAAAAATAATGAAAAATCCAAATTTTTATTTCACGGTCAAACTATGCAAGAGATTACAAATGATGATTCAACAAAAACTGTGCATTCCAACCAGATCTAAAAATTTGTATTCGGTTACTTTTTGATAGGATGTGTGGTTTCTGTTTTATTCGTAAAAAATAACATTACTAGTGAAAAAATCGGCCTGAGTAGTGGGCACATTCTCATCAAAACTTTGATTATTTCATTTTTTTTTCATCTTGTGTGTGGGTTTTCAAAATATTCAATCTCTCTCTTCATTCTCAAACTTGAACAAATATAAAGTAAAAATTAATTGAATTTTTTAATGAAAGTTATAGTTACATGCTTTTTATTTTCTGAACTGATTGATTAATTTTTTTTTTTAAGTTTTTGTTACGTTGTGAAATGACTATATATTAAAAAAAAATTCAAAAATATATGTGCATATACATTTTAACTTTTTTTAAATTAGTTTTAAAAGTTATTATTGAATTAAATGTATACAAATGAAATTTCAAACAAAAAACATATATATAATGTAAAAATTGTTTGAAAATGTTTCATTGAAAATTATAGATCAACGCTTAAATGAGTATCTGAATTCAATTTTAGAAATTATATCTAAATATTATGTTTGAATATTTTCGAAAATTAGTATAAAAAGTTATTAATAATTCAAATTTTTGTTAATTAAATTTCATGTTTAAAAAAAACATGAAGTAAAAATTATTTGAATGTTTCAATAAAAATAATAGTTTCATGCTTTTTATGTTGTGAATAGTTCAATTAATTATTGGTCGATTAATTTTACTAAAACTTTAAATTAAACAAAGATTAAAATAATTTTTTTTTAATTCAGTAGCATAAATTGATTATTTACTTGAAGGTTATGTAACTGAAAATGGGGTATTATTTTTATAATAAAAGTTAATTTTTTCTCTAAAATACCTCTATTGCAATTATGTAATATTTTCAAATGCTTGTGACGTTGTGAAATGACTATATGAATTCAGTTTTGAAAAGTATATGTTCACATATTTTAGTTTTTTTTCTAATTGGTTTAAAAGGTTAATAATAAACTGAATCATAGAAATGAAATTTCAAATTTAAAGCAGAATATAATGTAAAAATTATTAGAATGTTTTAATGAAAATAATTGTGTAATGCTTTTTATGTTATGAACTGATCAATTAATTATTAACTGATTCTATTGATGCGGGCCAAATGTTGGTGTCTAGAAGTAAACTTCTTCCACCAGAAGTTCTTGATACAATCTGGTCCAGCACCGGAAAAGTTCTTCGTGCCTCGAAGTGCTTTGTTCACCACTGCGGCAGTGATTGATGGACATCCTTCTCAGATATTATGAGGTTATCGCAAAATTCCTCGAAGCGGACGATATTGTCAGTATCTTCTTTCAACTGTAGTGTTTTCTGGATCTTTTATGCCTCTCTCCAAAAAGTCTTTATCTCTTTGGGCTTGGGTGGATTTTTGAGAGAAACAGGGTGATCACTGAAGAGGCGAGATGGTTCAGCGAGAAACTTGTGACTCTTCCTGACCCATCTCTCCCTCTTCTGTATTCTCCTCCTTGCGTCAGATAACAGCCGTATTTTGTCAAGAATATGCTGGTTGATTGTTGATTGCAGCTTTGACTTGTTCACTGTGTGATTCCAGATCCTCAGTTTTAGGGCGAACTTTCGAACCCTTTCCGCGAATGGTCTATTAGATGTTATGTAGTCAATCACACATTGAACACGGGACGCATTCTGTCTTGCCCGTCCAATCTCCTTATTCAGTTGATGGAGGCGTCTTTTGGTTTTTTGATCCATCGTCGGTTTGAGCCTTCGATTTGAATCAGCCGTGCCTCAAAGCCGCATTCAGGACGTAACATCCGTAAAGGAGTCTCTCCGAAGCAGATACAGGCATCTTCTTGGACAGATTGGGTCTTTCAATCTGTCGGCGTTGAATAAGGTATCTACGACTAACATGCTTGCCGTCCCAGTTCTACTCTACTCATTTGGGGTGGTTCATTGGACGAAGAACGAACTTAAGACCCTTGATGTCACCACACGTAAGATCATGCATATGAATAAAAGCTTGCATATCAATTCGTCAGTTCCGCGATTATACATTTCACGCCGTCAAGGCGGACGCGGACTTCTGAATTTAGTATTTGAAAATATTCAGTATTTGCATTTATGAAATAATTTTTGTTCCATATTTCTTCAGTCATCAAATTTGTAAATACGTGAACACTAATAATTTCGCATTCAAACAAGATAGATAACACAGGCCCACAAAAAAAAGTGGGCTGTGCGAGAAATCAGAGTATGGTACCTATACGTATTTTGGGCCGTTGAACACGAAACTGACATCAGTTTTTCCTCAGCACGTCAGGATTTTCCCCTAGATGCAGAAAATTCCCTAGTAAATAAACTTTTTTGGGTATAAATTACCCTTGGTATTAAAATCATCTGGAAACACACCAGGCATGCCATTTTTACGTATTTTGGGCCGCTGAACACGAATCTGCCATCAGTTTTCCCCTAGCGCGTCAGGATTTTTCCCTAGACACGACAAATAACCTATAAAATCGCTTTATCGGGTATGAAATAACCCTTGGTATTAAAATCATCTGGAAACTGATCAGGCATTCCATTTTTACGTATTTTGGGACGCTGAACACGAATATGACATCAGTTTTCCCCGAGCATGTCAGCATTTTCCCCTAGACGCGGAAAATTCCTTTTAAAATCAGCTCTATTGGATATAGAATGACCCTTGTTCTTCAAATCGTCTGGAAAATATCAGCCATGATACTTTTATGTATGTTGGGGCGCTGAACACGAATCTGAGACTAATTTCCCGCCGTTACATCGGGGTATTCCCTAGACGCAGAAAATTCCCTAGAAAGTCAGCTTTTTCGTGTAAGAAATTGCCCTTATTTTTGAAACCGTCTGTAATAGATCCGAGTATAATAACTACATATTTTGGTTCGCTAAATACGAGTATTACGTTAGTTTACCCTCACCCCGTCATGCTTTTACACTAGACGCGAAAGATTCCCTAGAAAATCAGCTTTTTTATACATGGAATACCCTCAGTATTGAATTTATTTGTAGTCATTTTTACATATTTTCTGTTTAGTACATCCTGTATTTTGCATTAATTATTTAATTTATCTTGACTTAAAGATTTATTTCAACACACTCAAACCATCAATGTATGCATACATACGCATTAATACATGCTCACAGAGTCTTAGTTACTAAAACAGTGGTGGGTGGCGCTGAATTCTGCCGTTTCTTTTACACACAGTCGTATAGGCCTGACTCTCTCCGATACATTATCGAGGGATGTTTCGTCGACATCTTCGGGAGACTGTTCTCCGTAATACCACACCAACTGTTATAACCATTGGGGGTTGATTTTTCGTCGAAAACTATTATATTCGAGGATAATTATATTGAACATTGAAAGCAGTATAGTTTTGTTAATCGACTGAGAAAATTTATATTGGAGGTTATACCGCATTGATTCGACAATTGACTGAGAGCCCTGTAAGCAGGGATGTGCAGATACACGTAACTGGAGGTTTTTGAAGTAAAATACCTAAGTGAAATATTTAACGTAGAAAACAGGTAAAATACCTAGTAAATTACGTGACAAGATGGCGGAACTGCAGAAATGTGCATAACCTCACTTTTTTGAAATTCTGGTATCGGCATTCGTCAGAGTTTGTTTTTCAATTCCTATATTGTTAATTAAAAAATAATAATGTCAATCAAAGCGAAACAACAGCAAAAAAACATTCCGGGCTTCCATATGTTCCATCAGGGATGTGGAGTTACGCGTAACTGGAAGTTTTTTACGTGCAATACCTAAACGAGGTATTTTACGTCAAATACCTTGATTATGTAAAATACATGTAGAAAACCTCTGATTGGCTGTCTGGCTCAAGTTTTCAATTTCCCGCCTCAGAGGTGGCCCCCTCATATATAGAATAAGATGTAATTTACATCATGTAGAAAACTGATGACGTAAAATACCAGGTAAATTACCGTAGCATCTAGTACGCGTTATCGGCAGCCAACTTCTAACCTATGAACAATTTACTACACTCGCAACTGAGATCGAAGCAATCTCAAACTCTCGACCGTTGACACCACTTCCTTCAGATCCTAACGACCTAGCAGCTTTATCTCCCGGTCACTTTCTCGTGAGTGACTGTTTAACAGGTGTGCCAGAACACGATTTGACGGACCTACTCTCAGGTCGGCTTTCGTCCTGGCAGCAGGTCCAAAAAATGAAGCAACATTTTTGGAAGCGCTGGAGTAAAGAATATCTGAATGAGTTGACTGTGCGAAAAAAGTGGCAGCGAAGTGCCACAAATGATATCAAAATCGGTCAATTGTAACTCTCCGAGACGATAATCTCCCTGCAATGCAATGGAACCTTGGACGTGTTATCGAAACTCATCCAGGAGCGGATGGGGTTGTTCGAGTCGTAACAGTAAAGACTGCATTGGGCGAATACAAGCGCAGTATAAAACGCATTGCTCCACTACCTATTGAAATCTAATCTTACTCCTGCATATCTTATAATAATTGCAAACATTTTTATTTGCTGTCATCAACCGCGATTTTTTTGCAACCTTATGTATCTACTGTGTATATTATTCCTAGCCTTATGAAACCTGTGCATCTATTATCTAAATCTTATCATGTATGCAGCTATAGCTTAATGAACTATCTTTTATCTTACGAATCATGGTAATAACTTAGCCCATAATCACTACCGTAATCAACTTTCATTGAACCGATTGTTCAAAGGGGCCGGCATGTTGAGATTTACTTAAGCTAGGATTTAGGATTTAAAATCATCTGCCCTGAAACGTGCCTGTATCCACTTTCTTAGGATAAATTTTTATTACTCAATCTTCTTACTCTTGACTACCTAAATTTCGAATTTTAGGATCTCTTTCAAATCTCAGAATTTATGCTTTTATCACTTGTAAACTGTTGGCTGCTGTTCACATATTGCTGCAATAGTTTACTATTTATCTCACGCGAGATATTTGTCCAAAGTTTTGATCCCGATTTGTGAGAGGCGACGGGACTCCATTAAAAATGCACCTCGATTTGTGAGAGATTAATGCCCCTGTACTGAATGAACCCCCTTTTTCGAATTTAAAAGATTTTAAAAAAATTTGACCAATTTTTCAAGTATTTCGAGTCGCACAATGTGTCTAAAGATGCCGTTGCGTGCGGAGCGAGGCACTTTTACAGCGCGTCGGAGACCGTACGTGACGCGCCCAAGATCTTTCTTATATTAAACTATGTACTACTCCTCCGATTGTTTTGAGACTCGGATATGTTATTCTACAGTGTTGAAAGATTTTTTAGACGAAAGATGGTTGTATCCCAAAAAAGTAAATGTAAATGTAAAAAATGTATCCCATAAAAAAAAATTTTTTCAATTTTGAAAATTTTTTTTTCCCCGTATTTTTTGAAAAAAAAATTTCGAAATTTTTCTACAACATTCTCTGATTAAGTCCCATAACATATTTTCTGCTTATCGAAATCGGTTCAGCCGTTCTTGAGAAAAACTAATTTTTTGATTTTGCTTCTAACCCCCATAACTCCTATGAAAATTATTTCTCAAATATAATCATTTGGGAAATTAAGTCTCATATCAGTGCCAACTCATTAAAAATCTCAACCAGACCCGAGCGGGGCAGCACATACATGTGTCACGTCCCGCGACTTTTATAATAATAATAACTAATTGTATTCAATAGATTATAACTACATAACATTTATATACAATAGATTATATATACATAACATTTATATTCAATAATAAATAACAAGCTTTAAGATCATATCAAATATCCAATTATTATTGTTAAAATCATATTATAAACAAACCTAATATTGTTAAGATCATTCGTGAAGATCAGATTTTATACACCTGTTTGGTCAGACGTTCATCTTTCATTCTTTCAAGATGTCCGAACCACCTTAACTGATTTCTTTCCCATATATCAACTAGTGTCACCCCTGTACCACATTCTTTGAGGATTATCTCGTTTCGGACTTTGTCCATCAGTGTTTCCCCGAATATTATGCGCAGAGGTTTCACGCCAATCGCGTTAATTTGACACTTGTCCTTTTCTTGTCATGTCCATGTCTCGCTACCGTATAGTACAGCCGGCACAAATAAAGTACTATATAAAGTCATTTTAGCTTCTTTTTGATTTGTTTTTATTTCTGAGAATGGACCCTGCTCTACCGATAACCTACTTACCTTCATTAATGTACCTATCCAATTCCCCATCTATTTTACCGTCGCTAGTGAATAGGCTACCCAAATATATGTATTTGTCAACTTGCTCTAATCTCTCATCATTCAGGACAATGTTGCACATGGTTTTCTCACTGTTTCCTTCAAACACAATTACCTTTGTTTTATTTACGTTAATTTTGAGGACTATGTTCTTCATGCTTGTATTAAGTTTATTGAACATTCTTTGCAAGTCTCTCGATTGATTCTGCCCTGACAACCTTGTTATCTGCGAAAGCCAAACCACGCGCCTTCACGGTTTCAAGATCTACACCTTCTTCATCGAAGAGAGCCATTCTTAGACACTTGTCCATAAATATGATAAATAGCCATGGGGACATAACGCATCCTTGTCTAACACCTTGCATAATATCGAACCAATCACTTAGTTTTTCCATTAACCCTTACACTCGCTTTAGTGCTTGCATATATATATATATATATATATATATATATAATTAAAAACTAATGGTTAACAACCACCGCAGGGTCCCACTGGGAGTAACTGTCATCTAAAAAATGACATCGGCTCCCAGTAAGACCGCGGTAAATCCCATTCATGGCCACGTCTTCATGAAATCTTTAAATAAATTATGTTTTCATCCCCAAGAACGCTAAAACTGCTTTCTATTCCAATATTGTTGTACGCTTTTATGCACAGCCGGAATTCCCCCTTGTTTTTTTTTCATGAACAACACAGAGAACTTGTTTGATTTTGGTTAAAACAATTTTAAGAATAATGAATTGGTACGTAGGTTTATCTATATTTATAATTGGAATTATTCACGTGAATTTGATGCTCGCCGCAGAGCAGCGACGTCTGTGTTTCGAGCGGTATTACTCAGAAGGAGTGATTCCCAGTGCAGGCCTTAGCCTATGAAAAATCATGTTACTTCAGAAAACGCAGGTTCAGAATACATACAAATTAGTACAAAGAAAACAAAGCAGATTAAGATTTTAAACTAAGTTTAGTTAATGGCCGAAGTTAACTTTTCGGGCTTTCTTATCGGCGAAATCTTTAATTACAGCAGAAAAGTCCAGATTTTCGGCGATATTGTTTTCAATTGATAAAGTTCCTAAACTGAAAAGTCGGTCTTGTGACATTGTATATCTTAAATAATTTTTAATTAGTTTCAGTTTAGAAAAACTTCATTCTCCACTTGCTACAGTTACAGGAATCGTTAATAAAATTTGCAAAGCAATACATATATTCGGATATAAATCTTGTAAACTGTGCCGCTTTATAAAGTTCAATATGATGAGCGGAGTATTTTTACCTTCAACCTTACCAGAAAGAAAAGCTTTCATACTTATTAGTTCATCGCAAAGCAGAGTACCGTCAATCTCAGATTTTTAATTAAACAGGAGTTTGATTTGAAGATCGGCACAGGATTTAACGAGTTCTTTTCTTTCTGGTATATCATCTACATTATACAAAAACCCCCATGTTTCTGAATAGTCGTTCAGCTGCTCAAATCTTTCCTTCATAGACATTAAAGCTGTATCCAACAGAGGATTGAATTAAATTAATTGCAGATTTTGTTCGATTTAAATAAATTTTAATATTGATTTAAAAAAGGAATTTGTTGCTTTCAATACAATTATTTGCTTGTTGCAAAATCAAACGTTTTGTTAAAGCAGGTATTTTGAGAATGTGTGCTGTAAGAGACGCCGCTATAGATTAGATGAGAATTCAAAAAATCGAAATAAAGCCTTAAATCGTTTTAATAGGGTTAAAAATATAGCAAGAAGATAACTTATCTTTAAAATTGTCGATTAAATCTCTGGGTACACTGAGAAAAAAACTTATTTGAAACAAAGAAAATTTCTTTGATTCAAAGAAATGGTAGAGCAGAATGTGGCCGAAGAAAGATTTCTTTACTTCAAAGAAATGTTTTGTTTGTATCTGAGGAACGCTATGCTTAGGATATCGAAAAATTTACTTGACACTCTGAAATATTCGTTGAGCGAAATAGATTTTTTATTGACTGTAATAATAAGTATTTGATATGATGAGGTGAGTTCCGTAATATAAAGAAGTATGGCCTAAGTTCAAAAAGATAATTATTACATACAAATAAATATAACTCGGACTGAGTAAAATTTTTTTTTGAACCAAATATATGATTCATTGAATCAAAAAAGCGTATTTTTTGGTAAACTGAACATTTCTTTGCAGCGAAGAGATTTTTTGCAATGGAAATAAATATTTGTTTCTAAGATGCGGCATATTGTTTAAAGAAAACACGTAACACAGAGTTGATCAAATATTAATTGATTCAAAGAACAATTGACTCAAACAGAAAAAAGTTCTTCTATCGTTTAACAGTAGATGTACAGGAGGGTTTCTAATTATAAATTCCTACCTTACCGAAATCGAGAAGATTCTAGTTGAGTGGTTCGTGTCCGTGCAAAATTTTTCTAGAAAAGTGGTTCATGTCCGTGCTAAGCTTCCAGAACATTCTCGAGGGAGAGCTGATAGAAAGAATTCTATGTTGTTTTCGTGACCTCGACTAGTGAGAGGTATGTTAATGCAAGTTTTTGGTAAAGACTTTTTAAGAATTGCTTGTAGAAGTCCATGAGGAGCAATTTCAATTGCAATAGCATTCTCGGGAATTGCCTTAGAACTTTCTGCAAAGAGCACTGGACTCAGTACGTTATTTGTATGATATTCTGCTGATGATAGACGGCATTTTGCGGAACCCCAGTCACATCGAGGTACAGAGGAGCACACCCAACGATTTGTTCGTGGTTTTGGAATTGTAATTACCTTTTTTAAATATGCAAGTAACTTTGGTCCAGCTGGTTTAATGTAACGACTGTGGAAAGCGATGTTACTACATGCAACTTCACGAGCAAAAATTCCTTTGTTCTGCAAACAACAAATTAGTTATTTCTTGTAAGGTTTAAAAGACCTATAAAAGGTTTTGATAGATAAAAGCTTTCGAGCTACTGATAAAACTCATCAGAGATACTCTTGTAAAAGATTTTTGAGTAGTGACATTTATTTCTATTTATGTTAATTCACAAGTTGAGGATACATAAGAGAGAACTTTGTGTGAAAAATATTAGAAGCTGCGTATGCAGAGGTGTTGTCTAGTGTCAATACCAAAGATCGACAGAAAGCGAAGAGATGTAAGGAAGGAGAACTGTGGGAAGTTATTTTTACACGTAAACTAATAAAAGTTACTTAACATATATTAAGTCGAGAATTTGTCGAGAAAAGTGGAAGCATTCTTATAATAATTTAGGTTTCTCTTTTTCAGTAAAAAATAATAAAATTAAACGCAATAAAAATGCACAAGTTTCTGGACTACCTGTAGCTGTTTGACAAATTTTTTCACGGAATCGGCAGGACCGCTTATGGTAGAGCTAGTGGCACTATTGTGACAAGCCACATCTATATCAGGAGGACAGAGATTGCGGGGAAGATGCAGAAGGCGGTCATCCTTGGGTCGCTCCGTGTCCTTAGGGTACACGAGACTTTTGCTGGATCATTGTATTGAATCCGTCGCAGACTGGCCACCCATCTCACGGTTGCGAGACGTGGTTACAGCGGACATTTTACCGCGATTTCGCTGGGAGCAACTGCAATTTTTAAGATTAGCACCTGCTCCCGGAGAAATCCTGCGGTCGTCCTTATGACAAACTTTTAACTATATATATATCAAATAATATTCAGCATTTTTTCTGTCAAGACAATTCTTGTTATCAGGCGAGACACGACGTATGAGCTTGCTCAAGCGTAGGTGTAATATTATAAAAGAAAAAATTATTTTATTTCAATCTTTTTTTTGAGCGTAATGTAGTTACATTTACTACAACATATTCAAACTACTAACATAATATATATTGATTCAGGTTTATTCAATTGATTAAACAATTACACAGAAATTCTTAATTATGTTTTATTCTCTTTATAATATTTCAACAAGTTACAAAATCTAGGTTAAATATACATTTTAGAATTAATGGAAGTCAATAAATATCACTAAACTGATGTCAATGGTAATTTTATACTATGAAAAAATGGGACGCAACGAGGTTAGACAAAAGGAAAAATTTGTACCTACGGTTGCTAAAAATGTGGTTTCTAAAGATTTAAGTAAATTGACACTACTGTTCATTTTCAATTACAACTATAGTTTCATATCTTTCAGTGGGTGCAAGCAAATTAAAGAACTAATTAACTTTTTCTGTTGGAACTGTGTTTTGGATGTCTCAAGACTTGTGTCACACGAAAACAAAGGTCAATTCGAATTTACACAAAACATTGATTGAAATACTTGATATTATAGACTTGAAAATGATTACAGATACAAAAAGAGGAAAGTTAAACGACTAGTCAAGGAAAGTAAAGATAAAATCAGATTTAGTTACATACCAAAATGTAGACTAAAGCAGTCCAGTTTTTTATAGTTGTACCGGTTAAAGAGGTGTATCCTGTGGAGACCATAAATTAGACCTGGTAGCATTGAAAATTACATACTATTCTATGATGTGAAAATTCAGTAAAATCAGAAGAACTGTTTGAGTACCAGAAAGACATACAAAAAGTATTCCATGAAGAGTACCACCACCTCGCAACCGGTGTCGTTACACGAAATTCAAAAGATCGGTAGGTACCCCTTACACAGGAAGACTGTATTAAATCAGGTACTACTGACTCATTATCCTAAGATTTCATAGCTCTGTAACCAATGAATGAGACGCAGTGGACGAGCTGTCAAAATTAAGGAGTCGTTGCAATAAAAACTATACATGTGGTACATGCGGAATATTCTCCATACATGTAATTCGGACGAGATATTCCGCATATCGCGTTTGCTAGCCTCAAACAACGCCTCAAGGCTCGCATACAATAGTTACATTGAACGAAGTGGACAATCTGCTGATATAATTCAACACAATAATTTCAACAAAATTGTTTATTCGCTTCTATTATTATTTTGAAACAGTTTAAAAATTAAAACATTTTTACAATATTCTTTTTAAAATTCTGTATACATTTTTGAGAGTTTTAAAACATATACTAAAATATAAACAAAAAAATCTGAACTAAAATGTGATAAAACTGTTGTCTTTTAAATCTTTGTGTAATCTCTAGGACCGTCCAAATCTTTGAAATCTTTAAAAATCTGCTGAAATCTTAAAAATCTTTGTAAAATGTTTGAATTCTTTTGCGAAATCATGGAACAAATTTGAAATCTATGGGCTATTTTTAAATCTTGGAGATTTTTCTTCGAAAGATTTGAAAATTTATTTGAAATATTAAAAATCTTTATGAAATCATTGAAATATTTCGGAAGCTTTGTGATGTTATGTTTTATATTACCAAAACTATGACGATGACTTATGCACAAAAGAGGTGTTAGTGTCGACCTGAAGCAGTTCACTTTGGACTTCATTTTCTCACAACTGAAAGCTTTTTTTGAAGCAACATTTTTTCGTATTAATTCAGTAATACGTAAGCTCGAGAGTAGACTTCTCTTTTTTGCTTTAAATTGCAATTTGAATTTTATAAAATGTTTTTTTTTGTCAAAAAAGCGTTATGTATTTTTTCAACAGCCCCATAGCAACGATTGCTCGGGCCTTGCTATTCTGGCCACTGACAACATTGTCATTTATTAGATAGTAATATATACTGTACTGTTTGGTGTACAGCCGTCTGAAGAAGGCAACAGAAGATGAAGTTATCGAGACATCAGCTGGCTCTGCATTATGTGACACAAGTGTAAAAAAACAGATTTCGGAAGAAGCGAATGTCAGTTTCATGGAATGTCAAGATATCAACGAAAATTTTCAAGAGAAAGTACATGTTGAAGAGAATGATGTTTTCGATGATTTCCAAGAAGAAGAAACATCGTATTTCACTCCTCAAGTGGATAGCAATTTTTTCAGTGAACAGGAATGCGAATTGCAAGAAACTCATTGGCCCAATTCTGTGGGAACTGCAAACCGTAATTTAGAAATTAATTACGGTGATATGCATGTGCAAGGAGAAGAACGGACGTACTTCACGTTAGAATCAGATCAAAATTTGTACGACGATACTCTTGACCAAGATGATGCTGTCCATAAAATTAATGAATTTCGTATTGTGCATTTAAATCATGTAATTGACGATGTTGTGCGGCAAGTTCATGAGGAAAATCACCACAAAATAGACTGTCAGTATGGTAGATGGAGAACTGTACATTCTACTGATAGAGTACTCATAACAAAAGTGTATATGCAATGCACTGAGTGCAAAGAAATTATTTGTGTACGCGCCTTCAGGAGTGAGTACTCGAGATGGATAAGATTTAATGCATTTTGCTCACCCCTGATATTGAAGTCAAGGCCGAGTGTTTCAGCAGCCTCCTCCGCTGCTTTGCACAGAAACGCCCCTTCGCCCATTTATTCATGTGCCATGACCATTTCAAGAAGAGGGTCTTGTCCATTTGCGACTGTATGTGCTGAACCCAGAATAATCCTGTTGTGAAGACATTCAAGATTCAGTATTTCGCGACCACCTTGACGGCGTGAGATGTAAAGTCGCGGAACAGAAGATTTGATGTGCATGCTTGTGCATAATGTGCATAACGTTCATGTGCATAACCTTTCGGGACCCGATACCGAGGGAGCTGAGCTAGTCCTTCGTCCATGGAATCACTCCGTCGGATGATATGTTTGTAGCTGCATCGGAGAGTATCCTTTATAGATGTCACATCCTGAATGCGGTTCTTAGCACGCCCAGGTATCTATAGGTCTCTCCAGCTTCGAGGTGTCGTATATCGCTTCTGTCGACGAGCTCAGGGGCTTCGGGGATACCATTGTACTCTTTGAAAATATCTAGAGCTTGATGTAGTTTCTCCTGATTTTTAGCATAGATCTTAAGATCATCCATGTAAAATATATGGGTGACCTTATGCTTTCGATTTCCAGGTTTGCTGCAGGGGTACCTTTCGGAATGGCGAATTGCGAGAGATAGTGGCAATAATGCGAGGCAAAAGAAGAGAGGGCTCATGGTGTTGCCCCGAGGCACACCTCTATGAAAGGTGACGTTGTTCGTTGTCACACGATAATTTCCAGAGAATATAGTAAATCTAGTTTTTCAAAAGGGCTGCAGCGTCTTTGCAGACGCACCCGACAATTAGCAGGTTCTCTCGACATCCTGCTTCACCTTTTTCGAGCCACGTGTGTGTGTATATATATATATATATATATATATATATATATAGTTAGGACTAATGGTAAAAAGTATTTTACTCGAATGCGAAATAACTCATCCAAAAAACTTGTAGAAACGAATTGTGCTGATTTGTTGATTTTCACCCACAAATGATATCGAATTTCCCACCGAAACATAATTACGCCGCTTACCACTTGACGCTACCATTCACCTGTCAGCTCAGAAAATTAGGTTATATAGCAAGCAATGACATTCAGTTAAATATCATTTAATAACACCATCATTTCGATTTCCTAATAGGCCCGATCTCACTAAAATTAGTTGGTTAAATAAATATACTGCCATTTTTCATCACACTAGCGGTCAGAATAACATACCCTCACTATGCATACAATTAGCGGGCTAAGTAAGATACCCACGTTATTCCTCCCGCTGGCGGTACAAATAGCGACACCGAGGTGCAATCGCTATTTGTTAATTTTCGCTTTTTTTGTGAGATTTTGAAAATGCTGTAGCTCTGACAATTTTCTTTGTATTGAAAAAAATTGTGAGAATAATTTGTTTTAATTTTCGAGTACTACGGGCGGCTCTTCATGGAATTCATGAATTTTGAAAAAAAATGGTCTAAACCATTTTGAAAGTGCCGTAACTTTTTGAATTTCTATCCAAAATAGCTGGTTAACGAACTCGATCTTTCTTTTTCGTCTCTGAAACTATGTGCCAAAGCACAATCCAATCCGATAAGTCTTTCGAAAGTCATCCGATATACAGACGACGACGACAACGACGACGACGACAACGACGACGACGACGACAGACAGACAGACAGACAGACACCGACGTAAAAACTATTTTTTCTGACTCAGGGGACCCCAAAACGTTGACATTTCATGGAATCCACGAAAGTCATTTTTTAAATGAAACCAATACCTTCTCATTATGATGAGAATGTAATAATTCATTATGTTTTGTGCCAATAAAATTTGAATTTTCGATTGGTGTGTAGAAGTAAACTTCTTCCACCAGAAGTTCTTGATACAATCTGGTCCAGCACCGGAGAAGTTCTTCGTGCCTTTAAGTGCTTTTTTCACCTCTTTGGCAGTGATTGGTGGTCATTCCTCCTCACATGTTATGAGGTTTTCGCAAAACTCCTTAAAACTGATGATATTTAGTGTCTTCTTTCAACGCCAGTGTTTTTTGGATCTTGTATTCCTCTCTCCAAAAAGTCTCTACCTCATTGGGCTTTGGTGGATTTTTGACAGAAACAGGGAGATCACGAAAGAGGCGCTACGGGTCAGCTAGAAACTGTTAATTCTCCCTGATCCATGTCTCGCTCTTCTGCATTCTCCTTCCTGAGCCAGATAACACCTGATTATGTCAACAATATGCTGTTCGATTGTCAGCAGCTTTGACTTATTCAGTGTGTGATTGTAAATACTCAGTTCATGGCGGAATTTCCGAACCCTTTTCGTGAACGGCCTAGCAGGTATTATGCAGTCAATCACACACTGATCACGGGACGCATTCCGTCTTGCCCATCCAATCTTCTTCTTCAGTTAATGTAAACGTCTTTTGGTCTTTTGATCAATTCTCGATTTTAGCTTTCGATTTGATTAAACTAACGCTCTTGCAGCACCATGAACTGAACAATTGATAACCCAGAGGGCGGACTGCTCTAAGATATCATCACGAATGGAGGCATCTATTTCAGCCAGACCTTGAGGCTTAGGAGGAACCTGCATGTCAATGTTCCTTCTGGTCCTGAAATCACGAACATCTCTCAGAAGGTGCCGGCTTTCTGCGGTTTATCTTAATGTCGCTTCATCATTTTCGTCTACAGTTTGTAGCCTGTCCTGCCGAAAGCTCCAAAGGAGATAGAATCAATTGTCCAAAACGAGAAGTGCCAAATTTTCTGGAACTACGATTTTCGGACAGCAGTCTCCGTTGTTCACTCAGTTGTAACGTTGACGTGATCGAGTTAGCTTGTACCGTATTTGACTTTAATTCGGTTTTACTAGCAAATCGTGGCCGATAAACGTGGCTTCGTGTTAAAACGTAATGCTAAGTTTAATTTTAAATTGTGCATTATATGCCAATCTCAGGCAATCGTTCCTACTTCTTCGGGTTAAGAAGTAGGAACTAGGGTAGAGATAAAATACGACTCGCGGCAAATCAAAGAAAAGATGATGTGTTTAAGCGTCTTCAAACTTTAGATTCGGAAAATCCAAGTATAGAGTTTCTATATCATATGACAAATGCGTGTTATAAGTAATATACGCACAAAAAAGCGATAAATAAAGTGGCAGCAAAACAAAGATGAATTGAAAATGAGGAATCAAGAGATGAAGCAGCGGATCAAACGCCAAATGAAGCCAGAGGTGAATCTAGTGATCGTAGTGAGGAAAATTGCGGTGAAAGTTGGAATGAATCGCCGGTTAGTAATGAGATGAATGGGTCAGACTTGCAAAGTTATAAATATGGATGTTGCGTTATTTGTAACTGCTTAAGAAAGGATGATGTTCTTGAAATGTCTACATTTTCTAACCAAGCACGAGCAGATAAATTTCTGGAAATTGCCTGTCAGAATCAAGATGAAGTTTTTGATCGAATTGACCACTTAGAATTCATTCAAGTTGGTAAGAAAGACATTTCATACCATCAAAAATGTGTACGGCAATACGAGCGAGCTTACGAACGTTGATTCAAAAAATTTCATTTATTTTCTCTGAGTGATGGCGATCTGAATCAGAATTTTACATCTGAGAAGGCAGTTTCATTACTTATATAAAAATTACGAATTAATATCGAAGCGGGCGAAGAATTTACATTGACTGAGATTACAAAAACAGTCAATGAAACTCAAAAACACCGTAATATTTCAACGACTAATAAAGAGGGCGAGAGATAGAGGCAGAAGTGTGATGCAAAAAAGCAAAGGGCTCATGGTATCGCCCTGAAAGACGCCCCTCTGGATAGTGACGTTGTTCGTTGTCACACGATAATTGTCAGATGAGATAGTAAATCTAGTTTTCCAAAAAGGCATCAGTCTCTCTATGCATCTCATTATATGTGGATGCTTGATTTGTCAGCAGCTTTGACTTGTTCAGTGTATGAATCAAGATCCTTAGTTCTTGAGCGAACTTTCGAACCCTTTCAGTGGACGGCCTACCAGATGTTATGAAGTAAATCAAACACTGAATACGGGACGCATTCTGTCTTGCTCGTCCAATCTTTTTGTTCAGTTGATACAAGCGTCTTTTGGTCTTTTGATCCATCGTCGGTTTTAGCGTTCGATTTGAATCAGCCATTGCTCTCGCATACTCAAGAGGTAGGCGTGTTGATTTAGCAAAGACTATTGCGAAACGTGCTCTGGGTGTTTCTGGCACCACAGAATGTGCATACGCGCCATAAAGCCTCCGCAAACAGGGATAGTGCTGGCATTGTAGCAGTCTAGCACGTCATCCTTGAGTTGATTCGTCCACTCAATGTGGACTTTCGCTGGTTCGTCCTTGTGTTTCCATTTAAATTATTATTTGCAGCACCCCGAACTCTAAGGTGAACGGCACTGTTTGCCGACCGATTGTCGGGTGCTCTGCGCGTTCGATCGTTTCGAACCGATTCTGAAACTTTTTGGTGGTTTGATGGTGTTGCTGTTGTTCCCACGAGCAGCTAGGGAAAGGGTCTGTCCGTCCTTGTAGAGCCCATCATGCAAGGATAAGGCTGCATACTCTGAAAGGTCGCCCGGTATCCCATAGACACCGTTTGAGACACTCGCCCAGGTGCCATTCAGCTTTCGACACGGTTGTTACGCCTTCGCTTAGGGGTTATTCCTTCGGGACCACCCCTGGATAAGCATTAGGTAGTAGATGCGGAAGCGAGAGAGTAGGGACATGCGAGCGAGGCGAAGCGAGGAAGGCAAGTTGAGAAGAGCGTGTGATCCTAGAGATAAGGTATGGAAGGATGTTAGTTTTAAGGCTTAGTTAAAGGGAAATTGTGTAAAAAAAAGTGTAAGCAAGTCAATTTTTTAAGGCCAACAGGCTGAAGAATAAACATTTATATTACTATAAACCTGCTAATTAATAAGATGTTATAATAAAAGAAATTTCGATGAAATGCGGATCAGAAAATTTTTACACGGTCTTGACGTTCTCATATTTTAACTTATATAGCCGAGATTTTTTTCGCGACATTTTAAGTGTTAGGTTAGCCTCAGGTTTAGTTTTTAGAGATAGGACGCGTTAAGCGTCGGTTAGGTATTTCGAAACCCGCCGCAGCGTTTTAGATTTTTAATAGCGTTTAATATCTTTAATAGCGTGCAACAATATTATATGTATTCTAATTTAACGTAATTATTTCACCAGTGATCAATCAAAATACTGATTCACCCAGTGACAATTTCACTGGTTCCGTTTAAGAGAGTGGGTATGACACTAGGACTAGTCCAAGAGCTGGTGCGGTTTTTCGTGAAGTGGGAGCATAAGTCCTAGTTTGTGGCGAATATATCTGGGAAATGACCCTTCTACCGAAATCCATAAATGCCAGACGCCCTGCCTGGGGCGTTTGGGCACCTGAGTCAGATGAAAAAATTGGAAATTTGCAGTGACAGTATAAGAGACAATTTTCTTCTAGGATCGATTATTGATGCCCTAAGTTTATTATTATTCAATCGCCATACCGATAGCTTGGGGATAACATACTGCCAGGCTCGATAATTATTAATAAAAAACTTGGATTTTGCAGTGATAGTATAAGGTCTGGCGTTTTTAATAACGTAAAGAATAGTATTCACAGGTAGCAATTTCTTTCCAAGATGATATGTTTGTGGAAAACGGTTTGTAATTAGTAAACAAATTCATATTTCGAAATTTGAAAAACTGTGTTGCATTCTGGACACCTTAAGGATCGTCAGTGATTTTTAAGATTTTTTAAGACGTCCAGCTCGGTTTGGCAAGCCTCGAAAGTCGATGATTAAAAAAAGTGCCTCAAAAACCTTGTTTTTGGCACGTTTTACATCAGCGCTATTGTACAGAATTTTTTAGAATAACAATATACATATCTTTCAATTCGGGAGACCTTAAGCTTTCACGCTTACCTGGCCAAATTCTTCAGCCAATCTTCTGCGGCCCCAAGATTTCGGAGCAAGAGTTAGAAGTAACACTTTTTCAGAATGACATGCAGATTTTTGAAATTGTTCTTTTATTTGTTCAAGAATCTCCATTCCGGCGTAATGATTTCCATCAGAACCATCTTGTTTCAATCTTTCAAACTTGGAGGTTGAAGGATCGAGAAAAATTTCGTCATTTTCCATTAAAATATCATTGTCGAGAATAGGAGGTGCATTGTCGTTGATCACTGAGGCATCTTTAATTGTTGGATCAGTATGAGAATACAAAGGGGATAGTAATGCAAATTGATACATTTCTTTTCTGCTATTTACACACAGTTTCGCATCGATAGATATACTGGGATACTTTTTTTGAAGAATTAAAGAAATTGTTCTCAAACTGCACGGATCACGCTTGTGATTATCCTTAGGAAAAGAATTGTAGCAACGGCGACCCAAGCTAGCTCTTCTTGGCATGATTAAAAATTAAGCAGAAGAAAAAGCTAAGTTGCAGCACTAAGTAACAATGAGAATCCAGCCACGGAAGGTGGGGGGAAGTGTCGAAGTATAGTAACTCGTATCCGTATTAAAAATTATTAATTCTTGTTACTATTATGTCAAGTATTCAAGTAATATTATTTATATTATTTAATATAAATGCAATGACACAGTAATTTATGTATTAATTATTTACATTTACTATTGGAAATTTATGAATAATTAATATGTATTCACAGTTACAATTGATTATACCTTTCTTAACATCAACATATATATTAAATCTATAGCATGATTAATATTCATAAATTAAAATAAAATTACGTAGGTGCTAAATGTCGAGCAATACTGATGGTTATCAATCTTAGGCGTTCATTATTTTATTCCGTTCTTCGAGAGATATTACAACTGATCACGCTTTTGAACTTTGTACGTAAATTATTATTGCATTTGCATTGATCAGATTGTAATGTGATCATCCAAATTTGTTATCTTTACTTCTTAACGTATCTATACGTTTCAGCATTTAGTTTGGAAAGATTTGTCAGCCGTCAATACACTTTGCCATGGTCCCAAAATAGAGATCAAGTTTGTTAAGCAGATCTTTCTAAAGACTCGCAAATTGTCCTAATAATGGCATTTTCCATTTTCGTGACAATTCATGGAAAATTTTTGGAATATGTTTACAAATGTTACTGTAATTGATATAATACAGTTATTCATATAATACCCATCTTTGCAGTACATATATATTATCTGTAGGTAGGAGAATCATTATATATCACAAAATTTTCGACAGATTACAATATTTATAGGCACGCTTATACGACTTATTTCCGTACAAAATATAACATTTATTTAACTTTATTGACCGTATACGGCTCTTATCGCCAGAAAGCAGAAAATGAGTTCCGAAAACAAAATAGAGAAACTAAATTGTTGAAACATATCAAACTTGTTTAAAAATTTTGGAATATTGTTCGAAAAACGGCGTAGTACATGAAAATATTGGAATCTATCGAAAAGTGAAAAAATAATACTGTTTGAATATTTAAGAGTATTCTCAGAAAACAAAGCAATGTAACTGAAAACATTTTCTTATGGAAAAAGCATTTCAAATAATGATTAGTATCATTATAATTATTATATGTATCATTTTTTATGTATCTTCTTATGTAGTCCCATTCCTGGCATAATAAAGATCATATATACATTACGATATCTTATTAATTTATTCAAGAATAATATATCGAGAAGTTCCCTGGAAAAATGATTCATTTTAATAAAAATTATTATTTGTAATTCGAAATTTTCAATCAAACTATTTCACACACAAGTGACACCGGTAGTAATGTTAAAGTTAGCACTTTTTTCAACTGCGTGTGCTTTGAAAAGTGAAGAAAAAAGGGAGAGATTCGATAGTTTCTCCTTTACTCAGCGTAGTACGATTTCTACTTTGAGATTAGAATCAGCTGTCAGCTAAATGATATGCTTCATTTCTATATTTCCATATCACTTAATATTGTTTCTTTGTCCAAAGGATAAAACGTTTATTTTGCTGGAAAAAGCACGATTTTTTCATCATTGTTATTGAGGTAGGCAATTTGTAATACAATATTCAGTGTATCTTTAAGAAAATAATTAATTTAAAATCATATATAAATAACGTATAGGTTATGTACGTTATATACTTTTTTTCACCCGAAATACTGACTTGAAATATTGCTTGCAATTTTGAAATTAAAACCATTAGCATTACACGTTCATTCATTCCTTCGTTATTTTTCCATTCCAATCCATTTCCCATGCGCACAGTGGGGAAAAAGCACCTTTTTTGTACAAAAATCGACCGACAGTGCAATTCTTAATGGATTTTGATGTTTTCTTTTTTAGAAATGACCATACACGGAGAGACTTTTGATATCAATATGTGGTTAATTCTATATCCATAATTAAAATATAATGTAAGAATTTAGGGATAATCGGGGTACTGTCATAAAGATTCCTATTATAATAAGAGATGATGGTATTTCTGTATGTATTATAATTTGAGCAAAGTTTGTATTTGAATAAAATTTTCCCATCGTAAATGCTGATCCTCGAAAAAGTAATAAAATTTTACCAATGCGTCCCCTACATCAATTTAAAATTCGTCACAACCCTTTTGAAATCCATTGTTTACAATATGTAAGAAACAAGAGCCTGTATCATGAAGGGGCTTACTATCGATCTTTTGCAACATCTCTTGAAAAAGACGAAAAACTTTTTTATTAACATTTCGTCCATCTCTACCCAACGTTAAAACATTTCTAATTGATAATTGATTAGTTTCCAGAGTTCTGAGTAAGTATTTCAGTATGGTACCAACATCACTTCTTTCAATGAAATATATTTCCAAATGTCTATTTATAGATGAATTTTGAGATTCGGACCAATACTGCACTCTTATTTGCAATTCTTTAGCATTTTTTTCGTTACCGCTTTCATCGTATTGCAGAGTGAAATATGAGCCAGGCTTTTGCAATTCAAAAAGAATAAGATCTTTGAAATAAGGCCCTTAAGCGTGGCAGAGAACATAAGCAGCTTTCTTTCGAGAAATAGTAATATCTCTGGAAATAGGTCCCGGGAACTGTTTTTGATACATCTTTTTATCTTCGAACATACGGAAAGGCAGATCGTATTGTACAGCTTCAAGAATACTTAATATTTCTGCCTTAGCAGCAGAGTCTTCATCGTTGATTAAAACTAACTGAGTTTGTTAAGCATTATTTTCAGTCTTGCTAGTAAAAATCCTCAGATTTTCTATCGGTCTAAGACTATTTTCATTTTTCTCACTAGGTTCGTTTGAGTCTGCTATTAAAGCCAACTTCATTTGATGTGATTTTAATTTAAAGACATTTAAAGACAATTTAAAGACATGTTGGCATGTTGATTTATTTTTTCGAATCCTTTTTCCGTTATAAAAGTTTTTCCACAAATTTTACACTTAGTACTAAATAGTATATTGCACAACTAGGGTTGAAAGGCTATGATTGCAACGAGTGTGAAGTTTGCTGCCCGAGCGAAGCGAGGGCATCACTCACACTTGTTGCAATCATATAGCCTTTCGATCCGAGTTGTGCACGCTATTTTTCATCATACCTTTATCGAAGATCGATTTTCCTTTGCTCACGAACCGAATTCATTTGGTTGAGAATGATTGAATATAATATTTTGACAGTAGACAAGAGGTTAGAGTAGTCACTTGATTGAAGTTGGCTGCAACGCTCCTGCGATTATGACGGTGATGGAAAGAGAAAGGGAACGATTGCGTCACAATAGAGAGATTCTGCTTTCGGCCAATCACGAGCGGTTTTATTTCTTTTCATCCCGCTACCTCATCACTTTTCCTCCCTAGGAAGGAAAAGAAAACTCAGGCTGCATTCAGCCACTTTCGCGTCGCTCTACAGGCATTGAAAATCGATCTTTCGATGAAGCTATGATGAAAAAAACTTTGTTTTTACAGATATTTTTCTACAGAATGATAAAAAAAAGTCCTTTGTTAGCTAGTAAACTGTAGAACTATATTTTTTGTAAGAAAATGTGAATGCATAATGATTGAATTCAAATAGTTTTGATAAAAAAAGATAACATGTGAATGTGACATATGGTTCAAGTCGTTCGAGCAAGAATGCGTGTTTGAATTAAATACATATTACGAAAATCGAACTTTGAAATATAGTCGAAATCTGAATATTGGATATTTCAATATATAAACAATTTAGTATTATATTGTTCTACTCACGAACAGAATTGAAAAACGTCATAAGAGTTAAGAGGAGAGTACAATTATAGATCTTCATTTTTATAGAAACGGAGAACACATTTAAAAAAATGTCTGGTCCTATAACTGAGAAAATTTTGAATATTTTCGACTTGTATATATACTAGCATTTATCGCATTAGATTTTACAGTATTTAAAAACTTTTAGGAAGAGGAATATGGTCACAAAAAAGTTTGAAAAAAGATAAGAGGTTAGGCAATGAAAAAAAAAGAAGACAGCAGACATGTATACAGAGAGTCAGGTATCTGGTTACGAATTACCAATCTTTTTATAACTACAATAAAAATGAGATTTCAAAGAAATCCTGTAACAGCATGTACTTGATCTTTTAATAATTTTTTATGCAAAAAGCTCATTTTTACCAAAAATATCGGTTATCTAGCTTTGTACTGCAGCCCTTTATTTAAAAAACGTATAAACTATATCTTACAAAAAAACACATAGTGTGACATTTGAATTTTGTGTTTTATAAACCCCCAATGTTTTTTTTAAACTCTATAACTTTTGATTTAACACTAGAAGTATCGGAATTTTCAGCCAACTTTGGTTACTACGAGGGGTCAATTGACCCCTACCTGCGTTGGGTGTCAAATAATGATTTTAAACAGTTTCTACCGTCAAAAGTTAATGATAGAAGTATGTCCCCAAAAATAAGTCACTTACAAAGTTTTCCGTATACAGAGTGTATCAACTATATTTTACTTCGCTAGAGTGTCGTACCCCTACGTACTTCTAAAAGGAGATACGACACGCTAGCGAAGCATAATACAGTTGATATGCTCTGTTTTCGAAAAAATTGGTTAGTGACTTATTCTTCGGGACAGTCGAAATATAGTTATTCCTAGTGCTTTAATATAAACGTAGAACATAAAACACCAGTAGTAGAATTGATAGTCCGAAACTGTTTTGAAGCAGATTAGAAGAAGAACCGTCCATAAATGCAAACTCCGGCAGGCAGTATATCATCTATTTCCTGCTGAATAGAAGAGCAGTGATAGTGCTCAGGATTAGAAATATCACACACACGTTATAGAAGCGATATAAATCAGACCTGCTGCGCAGAAGTGGAAATTTTTCCCTATCAGCGCCCGATCAGAAATAGGGAAAACTAGCCGGGGCCCTTCCAAATCCCGATCGCAATTTCTACACGGGTATTAATTCAAAACAACTGGCAATAAAATACATTTGGAAGCAATTTAACAGGAACACTGTGAATTATTAGCTTTTACCAAGATGTCGCATTCCAAGTATATACGATCCGAATTGCATTCAATCAATTTTAGTGGAGTCATTTTTACAGGGGATCAATACTTCATGATTTTTATCTTAAAATATGATACATTTATGTTTAGGGAACCCAAAAATAACCTTAAATTCGTATAAAAATTTACTTTTCCTCAATACTTTATGAATTTTTTTACAATAACCAATTCGGTGGAATAATTCATACAGAATCTTAAGCCTTAAAGAATACACCTCCAAATACACCTCCAGATATTTTTAGCTAAAAAAAATCATGAGTGATGTTGAAACAATATAAAATAGGCAAAAATATTTCCTTTTGGAGTTAAATTCTGAAAAATTTTTAGCTTTCCAGACCTGTGTAAAAAATGTTCGCAACAGATATCAATGGATTTTAATAGGAAATTTTGAAATGTGAATCATTAGCTTTTGCCAACGTGTGACATTTAAATTATATACGATTCAGAGAAGAATTTTTTGAAATTACATTTACAGGATATCTTCAGTACAAAAAGAATTAAGTACATTTTCTGATTATTAATCACTTTCTTCAATTATTTTAGAACATTTATTAATCTACTAAACTCATGAATGTATCTTCCTCCGCTGATGAGTATCCTCTGCAAAATGTTTTCGTGTCGCAGCAATTCCTTGTGCTTTCTTGTAGTATAACAGTCTTCAGACTAGTAGATGAACTAGGCGGGTTCTAACGCAAGATTCCTACCTTACCGACATCGAGAAGATTCTAGCTGTAGTGGTTCGTTTCCGTGCTAAATTTTCAGGTATCAATGGGCCTCAGGAGTTGGAATATGTGAAAATTACAGTTTTTAATTTTTTACATAAGATCCCCTAAATTGGAAACTCTGAAAAAAAATGCAGCTCATCCAATATGGCGGCTAACGGTTTTAATTTGTTGAAATTTTTTTTTTTATTGTATGCTTTCAAATGGCTGACTCAACATTAGATTCCCTTTTGGGGCATTTTTTGCATGCTTACTCGGCTACAACCTTTGCACCTTACAATTTTTTAAACCCATCTTCTCATAATATGTCTGAACTAAAAAAATAGTGAATATATTTCTGAGATAACCCTCGCTTTTTCAGCAAAAAAGCATAGCCGAGATTTTGTCACGAACGTTGAAGCGGTTCCATAGCGCAATTGGCTAAGGCATCGGGTTCGAGTCCCCAGCGAGTGCGACTTTTCAACGGGTTGAAGCGTGCGATTATATTGTGTAGGGGACCGTGTGCGAAATTGGATTATTTAAGATATAAACTAAGTGCAAGCAATAATACAAAAAACATTTTTTGGCATATATCGTTGTAACACTGTTAAGGAATTGTTACAATAAATGCAAAAACGTTGTAACACCGTCATGGAATAGTTACGGATCGATTACAGAACAAATTTACATTGTCACACTGTTAAATATATGTTACGGCACTATTATAGACCATTGTTACTCTGTAACCCTGTTCCTAAATTGTTCTAAAAATATTTTTTTACCCTCGTGAAAAGAAAGATCAACTTAATAACACTTTAAGATCAGTTTCAAACAACGTTTGGTCTTTTTCTGGTCTGTACCCTTCAGCCTATACCTGCATCATTTTCAGAGCATTGAAATAGACACCACTCTTCTCTCTCTCTGAAAGAATGATAGCTGTCTGTATCAACAGAGTAGCTATACCTAAGAGTCCTAAAGATGCTGGGCTGTTTTATGAGCATTTATGAGCCATTTTTCGAGAGGTAGGCACGTTGATTTCGCAAGGATTGAATCGAAACGTGCTGAAGCTCTGGGTGTTTTTGGCAACACAGAGTATGCATACGCGCCATAAAGCTTCGGTGAACAGGGATAATGCTGGCATCGTAGCAGTCTAGCAAGTAATATTTTAAGTTTATCTAACAGCATTGTTTTAAGTTTATTTAACGATCTTGGATTCAAGTTCTAACCTGAAAATTTGACGCATTTACGTTGAGAACTTTTTAAATTATTATATTATTACATTTACTTGTAAAATAATTTGAGTTATCGAAAAACATTATAAAACGTTCACGTAACGGTGTTTCATTCAATTTTTAAGATCGAAATTTTAACTCTTTTTGCGCATTTTAATTAGGAAATTATTACTAAATTTCTATGTTTTGGACTTCTCTTTCCGCATACGAGCGACACTTTCAAAATAAAACGACGCGACGCGCGAGAAATTTGAGATTGGAAAATTTAAAATCGTCTGCTATAAGCGGCTGCAGATTACACAAGACGGCTGCAGATTACATGAAAGTTCAACGTTCCGAACTTTTCGACGCCTTCTGCGCCATGATGTGCGAAAATCACAGCGATTAAAATGGAGCCCTGTGATTGGTAGAGAACTTTCTGCGCCATGCGTTGTGCGATGTACAAATGCGTGTGCGCCCCGCTTAAGGCGCTTCCTCAAGCTTGAATTTTAGCCCATGTATTACAAATGACATGTTTCCTCCTACACTGATGAATTGTTCGATGTAATATTTGAACCCCATAATCTTAATGGAATAATACACAAAAAGAAAGCCTTCGTTTTTTTGAAGATGGTCTTGTTTTTGTTATTTTTCAATTAATCGAAAATAAGCTTCATTTATGCGCCTGGAAAGGAGCAATCCGCCACCGGGAAAGTACCCACGATGAACCGAAAACAGGCGCTCCCATTTAAAACTCATTTGCCTTCATCCATCGAAATTTCTTCTCCAATTACACTATGGAAGGCGAATTTTTGGTTTCTTCAGTAATGTATTTGCTTGATGGGTAGATTACAAAAAATTTGAAACAAAATGAAAATTGATACCTTTATATGAAAATCGAACAGCGAAGTAACGCATAAATGACTATTGCTAACTAAACACAAACGAATATCGTCAAGAAAGATGGCACATTGTCCAAAGAGGATTCAGATCAAGAAACAAATGAATCTAGCAGCGTGGGTGGGCGTACCTATAAGAATCGAAAGCAGGAAACAATTGAGATTGCACAAATAGGTAGGAAGTGAACTTAAACTGCGAACTAGAACAAATGAAAATCGTAGAGCGAATTAACGCATAAACGACTATTGCTAACTAAACACAAACGAATATAGCCAAGTGAGATAGCACATTGTCTGAAGAGAATCAAGATCAAGACACAAATGTATCTAACAGCGTAGATGGACGCACGTATGAGAATCGAAAGCAGGAAACATTTGAGATTTCACAATGAGGTAGGAAGTGAACTTAAACTGCGAACTAGAAAAAATTAAAATCGTAGAGCGGAGTAACGAATAAATGACTTTCTAAGTAAACACAAACGAGTATCACCAAGTGAGATGGCACATAGTCTGAAGAGAATTAAGATCAAGAAACAAATAAATCTAGCAGCTGGATGGTCGCACATATGATAATCGAAAACAGAAAACAATTGAAGATTGCACAAGGAGGTATCAAGTGAACTTGAACTGCGAACACGAAAAAATGAAAATCGTAGAGCGCAGTAACGTATAAATGACTATTGCCAAAGATATTTTACCTAGATGCGGCAATGGTCTAGTGAGGCCACATGCCACGAGGGCGGCGCTACCTTCACTTTTGTGGCTTCGGCTTTATTCGGTACTTTTCGGCTAAATTCGATAATATTTTGAGAACATATTTCATTTTAAGCTATATATACTGTCGCACTGCACTTTAACTAAACTTTGAGGTTACGTTGATCCCCTTTAATCGCTGGTTAAGTCGCTAACCGGCCAAAAATGGCTGAATAAGTTAAACAGCGATTAGACTACTTTAATCATGATTAAAAAATGGTGGAACGCAATGTACTGATTAAATAAAGTTAATCAAGGATTAAAATTTAATCAAGGTTGATGGAATCGGCCCTAAGTCGCATATTTTCAGGTTCAAATTCAAAATAGTAAACGTGATCGAGTCTTGGACTAAGACCCTTCGGCTGAGACTTTTAGTCGTCGCAGAGTAACTTTCCGAATAATGTCCGCGGTGTTAACGTTCACGAAGGGACTCAATATTGAATTACTTTCGAATTTATGAAATTTATCATCCGCTAAAATTCCGTCTGTGTTTTACGTCATAAGCGGAGATCCAACCGACAAAGCAACTCACTTTCGCCCTTTCAAGCGTAGAAAGGTACATGTCAGTTTAATTTATGTAACTCTTAACTCTGTTCTTATTCATTATATCAAAATAATCGTTAAAGCAACTATCTCACACTCCTTTAAATATTGAACTATGACTCAGTCCGCGTAGGGCTGATAAGTGACACACAAACCCACAGTGAATAATTGGTCAGGTCTTACCAGCCTGACATAATTAGCACACTGGTCTCTCTCTTTTCCTATTTTCCATACTACCCTCGCCTTTTTGCCCGGGAGGTGACACTATTTACGAATGAGATTTTTTCCTGGTTGTGAGCCTCTTGACTATCTTTATCAGTGGTAAGTGAATCTAATTGACCTTGCAGTTCTTCAAGTTCGTCGAGCACGGGTGTATGTTTTGCCTATCTGCCTTGAAAATTGTCAAGTTCGAAGTCGGCGTCTGGATCGCTCGCGAAATTATTGGAAGCTCTGCGGAATGGGCGTCTCCGACTTTAAATATGAGGTGATTATGCGGGCCAAATGTTGGTGTGTAGAAGTAAACTTCTTCTACCAAAAGTTCTTGATACAATCTGGTCCAGCACTGGAGAAGTTCTTTGTGCCTCTGAGTGCTTTTTTCACCTCTTTGGCAGTGATTGATGGACATTATTTTTTGTTAAATTCAATGAATTATTGAGTTACTCTGAGTGAAGAAGAAACAAATAGTCAAACGTTTCATATCAAACTGCAACTTTCTGCCGTTAAGCGAATATCATGTTATTTACAATAGTGATAAATTGTTGGAAAAATTATTCTAGTCAACTTCAATTAATTATGACTTCGCTGTAATTGCAAAGTAGACAAGAAGTTGAAAAGATAAAAAGAAACTGCCACTATATAATAATAATAAAGAAGAAGATTGGTATGTGGAATCATCATTTTTTGAAAAAATTCTATTTGCTAATTTGAATTAAATGTTACCTCACTGCAAGTAAGAAGTGGAAAAAAAATTGGCAAATTTAAGAGAAAACCGCGATATGTAGCATTTAGCATTATTTAGACAATATTTATAACAATAATAGTAAATTGTTTAAAGAATTATGTTTGTTAACATTAAGGAACAGTTACCTCACTGTAATTAAAAATTGGATGAGAAGTGTAATTTTTTATAAAAAACCGCGACTTCCAATTCGAAGATATTATTGCTGGAAACAATAATTAATTGTCACAACAATTTACGTGGATATCTAATTAGCAGTAGAAAATAGTATTCTATGTATAATAAACAATAGTCATTAAAATACAACGCAAGAAAATCAAACCTAGCTGCAAAAACTCGAGAAACACATTTTTTCACTAATGGGTTTTTTTTTCGAGACCGTATATAAAACGATCCTTAATAAAATATACATAAACGTCTTATTTCCTATGTGAAATACGTGTTTTTTTCATGCAAGCTCTCGTGTTTCTATGGCTTCTTATGTCTCTTCGAATTAATGTCTCATTCACAGATTCTAACCAATCTTTCGGCGGTCTGCCTCTGGGCATACTGCAATTTACTTTACAACACTTTTTCTTCGTGTCAGGTACACATGAAACATCTAGTTTCCTTACGTTCATAGTTTCTCGTAGTTCTCTCATCTGAAGATCATTCACTTCTCTAGCATTCCAAACACCCACTCTCCTTTCTTCGCATGAAACTCAACCTTTACGTTTACCGTGTGTATGCAATTGGTTGATGTTTTATGCTGAGACGGTCACCAGCCTTCAGCAGCGTTATATTAGATAGAAGTTTATATATTCCTATCTGCCAATTCACGGCCTACCTCTAGGCATGGAACCAAAAACTCATTTTTTTTTTACACATCATTTTTAATCATAATTTGTCAAAGTCGCTATGATAATCCTGTAGGGCGTGCAAAAGAAACACTTTTTTGCCTTGACTTTTTTTTCGTGTCGTACGTTGTTTGACTGGAAATGTTAATTTTCGTTTCCTCTTTTGGATTTTGAATTTTCATTCAAAATGGCTAGCTAAAGAACTTGACCTTTCGTTTACGAGACTAAAAGAGTATACCGAAGGCCAATCCAATAGGTCAATTTTTTCTAAAGTTATCGTGTTCACAGACAGACAGACACATTCGTAAAAACCTTTTTTTTGGGGGGTTCAGGGGGTCTCAAAACGTGAACATTTGAAAAAAAACGGGGGGGTAAAATTTTACACAAATCTAATATAGTCCAAACTCCGAGCAATGCCGTTTTCCGGGCTGTAGGGGAGTATAATTCCAAGAAGCCATGAACCCCCACTCTAAGAGCGGTTACGCTCGAATGCGTGGAGAAGAATTCAGCTGACAAACTCCGAGCAATGCCGCGCGTCGGTTAGGTTAAAAATCTATCGAGTGAAATGTATTCAAATTTCAATCGAGTAAACACACTGCATCGAACTACTGCATCGATTCAGTGCTTCCAACGTGGGCCCTATACTCTATTGCGCTTGCGCCGCATTCGGCCTCTGATTGGTTGCTATTCGTGCGCAGTTTGAAATGCTAAAAAATATTATTTTTATTGTTCATTATAAAAAATGTCATATCAACTTATAGAAATGTTCATCAGACAGGATTCAATGAATCTTAATAAAAATAAAAATTAATTAGGGTAAAATGCCATTATTATACCGGGTTCGTGTTGTAAGTACTGAAATCGACTAGTACTTTGCTAGTACCTTCTTTGTGTTTCTTTGTTTGCCGCAAAAGTTCAACGAGTTTCTTTGTGCACGTGCGGTATCATTCTGAAAAGTGATTTTTATGAAAAGCGGAGAAAATGTCGGTTACACATGCTTACATTTATTATACAAATGGCTTGCACGCAATTGTATCCTTGTCTGCTATCGAAAATTTTGTTCCGAAAAACGAAAAGGATTTCGACAAGAATAAAAAATACAAAGTGTGGCTACGTGATGAAGGAAAAGACGGCCTTCTCAACGCGTACATTTTAATTTTGGGAAGTAAGTATATATATGATTATGTAATTCTATTATACAGAAGGTATTATTCACTAAGTTGAAAGAGGTCAATTAGGAAAATGTTTTCAAAAATTAAAAACATAACCTGAAAAAATTGTAGAATGGAGATTAAAATTTTTTTACAAATTTAAATAAAATTACAAAAACACTGTAGGAAATCTACATACCAATTTTTTTACAGTATATACATTGAATTCTACAATATACACTCAGGGGCCATCCATAACTTACGTTACACATTTTTCATGACATTTTCAAAAATTATTTAAAACGTCTTTAATTTCAGGCAGTCAAGCTGATGTTCATAATAAACGAGGTGCGACTCATTTTAACGTCAGAAGTGAGGAAAGTGCATTACTCCATCTAGATGCTTCACTTCTGAAAGCCGAAGTGAAAAAAGCAATAAATTGGATAACTTGCTTAATAGGCTTAAGGTTGTGTTTCCGCTCTTGCCAAAAAGTTATAAAACACTTTTACACACGCCCGTTAATATAAATGTTATTGAGCTTGATGAAGGTCAATTATGGTATAAGGGAATTAAGAAAAATTTGGATGCCATGATACTGGAGGAATATTTACAAATATATGAACGTATTATTATTGATATAAATATGGATGGTCTTCCTTTATTCAAAAGTGGAAAAAAAGTTTGGCCAATTTTGGGAAAACTTGTAGGGAGTAAGAATGAGCTATTCATGATAGCTTTGTATTTTGGTAAAAGCGATCCACAAGACTTGGAAGAGTTTTTAAGCGATTATGTCGCAGAAGTAGAAAATTTGATGACTAATGGTTATACATGTAACGAAGGTGAGTGGAGAAACAATAAAGTCACCTCTGCTCAACTTGATGCACCTCTGCGAACAGATGAATCGTTTCATGATCAAACTCAACCTCGACATCACAATGGTCGTTCGCCTCTAGAAATATTATTAACACGAATGGTATCTCAATTTCGCTTGGATTCATTACATCTGCTTCACCAAGGGGTTTTTAAAAGGCTAATCAAATGCTGGCACAAATGGATTGGTACCTGGAAGTTGCACAGAAATACGATTCATGCAATGTCCCTTCTGATTGAACTTTTAGCTCAAAGTTGTCCTACAGATTTCAATAGAAAACCAAGATCGTTTGATCAGGTTAGTTTTTACAAGGCGACCGAGGGGCCTCTCACTCTCGAATTAGTGTAAATAAGGGAAAAAATACGGTAAATAATGTTGGCGATACGGAATTAGCGTGAGTGTAATGTATCTCGATATTCACGTAAAGAGCAGGAAGTGGATGAATCATTCACTCTGACTATTTCAGGCAACTCATCAGTGCTTGAAGCTGAATACTTTCCACCAATAGAGCTCACATCAAATAAGAATTATGCTCTTGGCCTCGTTGAATTACTCACATTCAATTCAATTCCTAACGTTGATGATGGAAAAAATGAATTTTTAATTGGTGATCACGTTGTGACTATACCCCCTGGCAGCTATGAAATTGAAGATATTGAAAAATATATATAGATGTCTCTAGCGAATGAAAACTATTCTGTTGTAATAGTACCGAGTGGCAGTGGTGAGATTGAGAACTATATGCAAAATAATCTAGAAATTAAAGATATAATAATAAGTATCAAGCCTAACAACAATACTTTACGCACTGAAATCAAAAGCTCTCGTGAAGTTAATTTTAAACCTAAAGATTCTATATGTCAATTGTTGGGATTTGAAGCACGTGTTCTTCCGGCTAACAAACTGCATGCATTGATCTACCAGTAGCCATTCTTAAGGTCAATGCTCTCAGAGTTGAGTGTAATATAACAACTGGAGCATATATAAACAATCGCAAAGTTCACACAATTCATGAATTCATTCCAACTGTCCCACCAGGATATAAGATCGTCGAAGTACCATTACACGTCATTTACCTTTCGATCGCCGTGAAGACAATACATCATATTCAGCTCCGCATAGTGGATCAAGACGGAGACTTGGTAATCTTTCAAGGAGAAACTATAACGATTCGATTGCACGTCAAATCAATGTGATGGGTTTTGTTTATATTCATAAAGTGGGTGGAAGTTATATAAGCAAGCCACCATGCGAGAAAATAATCATCAGCTCACAAGAGGATGACATCTCAGCGAGCACTGATATATACATTTTTTATTTGTTGTTGCCGCTGCTATAAAGATGGAAGAAATACTGAATATTCTAGCTCCAGTTAGCTACGATGAACATCCTTGAGTTGATTCGTCCACTCAATGTGGGCGTTTCGCCGGTTCGTCGTCGTGTTTCCATCTAAATTATTTTCATATATATATATGTGAGTATATTTATTTATATATTTATATATTTGCATGATTATATTAACAATAAATACTTCATAAATATGGAGCGAATATTGCGCACTGCAAAGTGTAGGCTCTAATCATGTATATATAGATAGTCAGCACGCTGCTCGTTGTAAACTTGTAGAGTGTAGAATATAACTATATGTATTTAGCACGAGAGTAAAGGTATAAGCTAAAGTAAGAACGTTGTAACCTGTAGCAAGAACTGTGTAGCCAGAGACTATAGAGCATAGAAGCGCGTGGAAGCTGGAGGACATATATAGATATACTGAAAACGTTGTAAGCCGTATAGTATATCTATATATACTCGTGACGTAGGCGTATGCACCAGCATCCGAAGACGCAGCGACGTCGCTATAGGGATGGGCCCTATATAAATCCCAAAAGACCAGCATGGGCCAGTTGCAAGTTATAGTTCAGTTCAACGCTCTTCTCTATTTTTCTACGATTTTCTCCGATTCGACTGTCCAGTGTCTTGTGTCTCAAACCGGTATTTCTGGCGTGTTGGTGTGTGTGCCCTTGTGACAGTGTTGTGCACCGGGAAACCCGAAGCTGAGATTTCCCATCTTTTGGAATACTTTGAACGAATTCCATCTTGAATTAAACCCACCATTGTTAACCAGTGAACCCGTTTTAAAAAATCCAATTAAGAATTCACATAATTCTGAATACACATCCAGGTGCACAACCCCTTCTTCCACACCACTACTCGGAGATCTCAAAGACGAATCATCATCTACATCTTATTTTATTCTTCAATCAAATCAATACACCGGTAAGTCTGAATTCTAATAAATCTAAAATTCATTGATCTAACTCCCTTGAGCCATAATATAGAAAGGAGATTTTGGATTGTAAAAGGAATCTGAGGGGATAGGAAATAGGATTTTAGGTTGTAAAAGGTGCCTGAGAGGATAGAAAGGGGGATTTTGGGTTATAAAAGCATTTTGAGGTGTTGGAAGGGGGATTTTGGATTGTTAAAGGAGTCTGACAAGATGGTAAAAAGGGAATTTTAGTTTCCAAAGTGAATTAATCCGAGGGGTTGGAAAGGGCTTTTCGGATTTTAAATTAGTCAGAGAGGTTTGAAAAGAAGATTTTTGTTTGTAAAAGGAATCTGAAAATATAGAAAAAGTACTTTGGATTGTAAAAGAAGCCAGTGAGGATGTAAAAGTTAGGATTGGAAAGGGGATTTTTGATTGCAAAAGAAGTCTGAGAACTTGGAAAGGACATTTTAAATGATAAAAAGAATCTAAGGGGTTAAAAAGCGCATTTTGGCTTGTAAAAGAAGCCTGAAGGATTCGAAAAGGTATTTTGGATTGTAAAAGGAGTCTGAGGAGATGGGGAAAAGAGGATTTTAGTTTCCAAAGTAATCTCAGGGGTTAGAAAGGGGATTTTAAGTTATAAACGGAGTCGTGAAAGGTTGGAAAGGCGATTTTGGATTGTAAAAGGAGTCTGAGGAGATGGTAAAAAGGGGATTTTAGTTTCCAAAGTAATCTGCGGGGCTAGAAAGGAGATTTTGTATTGTAAAAGGAGCCTTGTGAGGTTGGAAGGGAGTTTTTGGACTGTAAAAATAGTCTGCGGTTGTGGGTAAGGGGATTTTGAATAGTAAAAGGAATCTTAGGGGATAGAAAATGGAATTTTGAATTGAAAAAGGAGTCTGAGAAGATGAAAAAAAGGGGATTTTATTTCCAAGGTAATCTGATGGGTTAGAAAGGAGATTTTGGATTGTAAAAGGAATCTGAGGGGATAGGAAATAGGATTTTAGGTTGTAAAAGGTGCCTGAGTACAGCAAGACGCTATTCCCAGTACCGGTTCTGGTCCTATGTATTCACTTGCTGCGCCGCGTTTTGCCAACTGGTCCACCCTTTCATCGCCCTTGATCCATGTGTGACCAGGTACCCATATGAGAGCCACATTGTTTCTTTCTGCAAGTCGGTTTGATGCCTTTTTGCATTCTCAAACCAGTTCTGATCGTGTGTCTGGTTTCCCTATTGCAGATAGTGTCGCTTGGCTGTCGGAACAGATAGTGATCTGTCTGCCAGCAGCATTTCCTTCTAATAGAGTTTCAGCACAGCGAAGGACAGCCAGGACCTCCGCCTGAAAGACAGTAGCATGTCGACCAAGTGGTATCCTTATCCCTTTCCCTCTCTTGCTGTCATAGATTCCTGCTCCTGACCCTTCCTCACCCCTGGAGCCATCCGTATACCATATTTCCCCTTGGAGGAGCGGGTTACAATTTGCTTTCCACAGATCCCTTCTTGGGATACAGACGCGGAAAGCTTTGGCAAAGTTGAAGCGTTTCGTTATTTTACCTCGCCTCATCTGTAGAATCGGCAATGCACTGATATCATTTCGGAGCCTAGTGTGCCTAGTCCCCCGAGTCCATCTATTTGCTCTTGCCAGGCGGCCCAACGCGTGTGCCACTCTAGCGGTTATCGCAACACGTAGGGGTTCTTCACATAGCATGAATCCTATCGCCGCTGTGGGCGTAGTCCTCATTGCCACCCTGACTAGAATTACAACGTCATCCGCATATCCCTGAGTATAATACCACACATCTCAGAGCCTCTCTACAGATGACTTCTGGAGGAGTATTGCTGAAAGCACCCTCTATATCCAAGAAAGCGCCTACAGCATACCCCTTTTGTTCCAACTGTTGCTCCAATTTTGCCACAACAGCATGAAGCGCAGTTTCTACCGAGCAGCCTGCCTGAAAAGCATGCTGCCCTCTATGCTACTTTACCACCGAGCAATTCACGCCTACCCCGAAAGGGAAACGGCTTAATGATATAATAATAAAAAAAAAATCAACAATTATCACCTCACCTGTTTGTTATAGTTTACGCTTGGAGTTCTCTTCTAAAATTTATTGCAAAAATCAATGGGCTTTTTGTCAATTTTATCGATCTAGTTGAATATTAAGTAATTTTGAACTTGACTGTGTACCTGAAACATTCTTAAATATTGTTTCAAATTCTGATGGTTCATGCAAGATAGCTTTTTATCAAAATTATAAATCCATTTTTTTACTTATGAGATATTCCCCATTACTGAACTACGTATGCACATATAATGTTTTACATTTTTTTTATGTTCAAAATTTGTTCATCTTAGATTTCGGTTTCCATATACAATGCAAAAAAAATTCTAACAAAGTTGCCGTTTCGCCTCAAGTAACAAATGATAAAAATAAAAAATGATTTCAAAAGATAACAAGAATTTCTCTGCTCGATATGAATAACTAATAAACAGGGATAAGTTTTAGCAAAAAAATAAGATAAGACTTTTGTTTTCAAATCTTCCGTTTACATTTTTTGTCTAAACAAAAATATTTTTCTGTGTTTTTAAGAAATACTTTCCTGTTATTTATCAATAAGTAAAGCAATCCAAGGCTGTCTACTAAAACTTATCATTATTAATATTATTATTATACTTTTAAGCCGTTTCCCTTTCGGGGTAGGCGTGAATTGCTCGGTTGGAAAGTAGTAATGTGTGGATGGGTATATAGGTGTAAGGTAGATAGGTATATAGGTGTAAGGTATAGATATTTTTTTAAATTTAAAGCTTTTTCGGGTTTCAATCGTGTGCAAAACTACGAAACTTGCCGAAAAAAGACATGATTGGCCAATCAAGTTCGAGCAATTCCCATCATGGAGCGCTCTGGCCAATCATAGGCATCGTAGAGCACAAATATATACTTTGCAAACGAACAGGGTCAACAAGGAAACATTTGATTTAAAAAACGTAATTTCAACGTATTAATGTGAGTAGATTAAATTTGTACTTACATGAAACATTCATGGGACAGCTTCTCCGCATGAAATCGTTGTGAATGTTTATTTAAATTTGAATTTCGCGTGAACTCTGCATTGCAAATCGAACATTTTCATATATTTTTTGTTCAAAAACTTTTGGCACTGCATGAAATAGTTGTAAGTGTTACTTCAGATTTTTTTTCTATATGAATTCCGTGTCATAATTTGAAAATCTAAATTTTTTTCTCCTTTTTGCATTTTATGCACCTCTGGTAAATGCCTATGAAGGTTTCGTTTTGTTGAAAGTATGATTTTTCAGTGCTCGCATTCCATTTTTATTGTTATTTATAAACGAAAGATGTACCGCCACGCCAGTCAACAGTCGCGCCACGCCATGGCTTTTTCCGTAACGACCAGGGAAAACTGCATGATGGTGGGGGGGACAGGAGCAAGGTGCCGGGTTACTATGATCCACTCGTCTATATGGTCTTTAAGCATTCACCCCCATTTTGATTTCGTTGAGCATTGAAGCCACTGTAACTATCGCCGCCATCTTTGTAGCAGTGTCTCCAGAACGTGGGATTTTTCGGCCCCCACCACTTTCCCATCTGGCACAATACATGCAAGCGTAGCGTGGGCGAGTCGGCCAGCCTCGTGTAAAGCCGAAAACGCACGAGGCACGATCGCGAAGCCGAGATCGCCCGAGTTACGAGCACGAAGGCGAGCTCGTCCGAGGCCCGACCCCGACTTCACGATTCGCTTTCGGCGGCTATTAGAAGGTTTGAGTTGATTTCGGCTTGCGAAAATTGACACCTTGAAGAAAGACTTCAAAACATGTAATGAAGTCTTGAGATATTTAATGATTATGTTTTTCAGGAATGCACAAGTCACAAGTTGTCACAAGTTGCAGTACGATTTCAGACCCCTTATCAAAGGGCGCTTTTTTTATGTGAGTCCCCTCGTTCCTCACAAATCGGGGTGCTTTTTTAATGCGATGCACCTCGCCTCTCACAAATCGGGGTGCTTTTTTAATGTGAGTCCTCTCGCGACTCACGAATCGGGGTGCTTTTTCAATGTGAGGCCCCTCTCCTCTCACAAATCGGGGTGATTTTTTTATGTGACTCCCCCGTCTCTCATAAATTAAAGTGCTTATTGCCTGCAAGATCCCTTCAATTCTCATCTCTATCTTCTTCCATTACAGGAATAATATTGTCCCCCTGAAACAATTTACTGAGAATTTCAGCTGGTTTCAAAACTTTGGCCAAATATCTCCGTGAGATAAATAGTAAACTAAAAAGCGAGGGGCCTCACATTAAAAAAGCACCCTGATTTGTGAGGGGCAAGGTGACTCACATAAAAAAAGCGCCCCGATTTGTAAGAGGCGAGGGGACTCACATTAAAAAAGCACCCCGATTTGTGGGGGGCAAGGAGACTCACATAAAAAAAGCTCCCCGATTTGTGAGTGGCGAGGGGCCTCACATTAAAAAAGCACCCCGATTTGTGAGGGGCAAGGGGACTCGCATCAAAAAAGCGCCCCGATTTGTGAGAGGCGAGGGGACACACATTAAAAAACAACCCAATTTGTGACGGGCAAGGGGACTCACATAAAAAAAGCACCCCGATTTGTGAGAGGCGAGGGGCCTCACATTAAAAAAGCACCCCGATTTTTGTGGGGCGAGGGGCTTCGCATTAAAAAAGCACTCGGATTTGTGAGGGGCGAGGGGACTCACATAAAAAAGGCGCCCTTTGATAACGGGTCTGAAATCGTACTGCAACTTGTGACACCTTTAGAATAAATGACTTGGACAGTAACGGGAAGTTAGTCGCACCGTGTTTTGTTACACAAGTATACTAAACTTTGATTCATTTTTATCATTTATTCGAATAGAAGGTCTCTCAGTGCACTGCAATTTTGTTTGTTAACAAATTACGTCTCGGAGAAACCAAACTGTAACCCAACTCAAATCAACCCCCTAACCACTAATAGCGAAAGCATTTTGGCTTTTCAAATAAGCGTCTTTATAAATTCTTTGAAAATTTTAGGGTTGATTTATGGTGAATTCCACATGCACTAGAGGGATGAATCTTTTTGGTGGTACTTTTAGCATATAATTATACAATTATCATGGAAAACATTTTGACTTTTAAAATTAGTGTGTTTTTACAGAATTTTTGAAACTTTACGGGGTCAATTTGGGGTCGTTTACACATGCGCCATAGAGATGAAATTTTTTCTGAATATTTTTGGCATGAAATGCTGCCATTCTCAACAACAAAAAACACTTCGACTTTTCAAATCAGTATCTTTATATAATTTTTTTTAACTCAGGGGTTGATTTAGGATGCGTTGCACATGCGCTAAAGGGATGTAACTTTTTTTCCGATACTTTTGACAAAAATGCTTCCATTATCAGCAAAAACATTTTACATTTTGAGTATTCAAGTTAATGTCATTTTACAGACTTTTGTTTACTTTAGGGGTTGATTTAGGATGGGTTTCACATGCACCAGAGGGATGCAATTTGTTTGGAGTGCTTTTGGCATTAAATGCTGCCATTATCAGCAAAAAAATTGCGACTTTCCAACAAACAAATTTCTGGAGTTTTCCTAAACGTTGCGAACTGCAGACTCATTAATTGAGGGTTCGGATCAAAGAATGGGTCGCACGCTCGAAAACGCGGAAAAGTATTGTCCACGTGTCCCGCGATATCCAAATTTTGAAGTTCAAAAAATTAAATTTTTAAAAATATGGTCATATAGAAAAGGGCAAGACGAAACTTTTCATTATTGAAATTTTTTTCCCAATTATGATACCTTAGTGTACATTAAGTTTTAGTAAGTAACTTTAAATTACTTCACATTATTGTTAAATAAATTCCTGAAAATTATAAACAATATAATTGTTTAAAAAATTACTTTTTTCAAAAAATGAAAAAAAAACACCTGGTGATATTGCCGAGATGAATATAGTGGTATCTTCAGTATTTCGATGGGACTTATGGTTTTATTTATAATAATAGCTCAATATTTAAATCTATATGCGCCATGGGGTTACGTGAAGGTATGAACGTGGAGGGGGTAAAAACAATGTTTCGACTAACTTTTTTTCATTGTTCAAATTTTTTTCCCAATTACGATAACTTAGTGTACATTATGTTTTAGTAAGTAACTTTAAATTATTTAACATTATTGTTAAATAAATTCCTGAAAATTACAAACAATATAATTGTTGAAAAAATTACTTTTTTCAAAAAATGAAAAAAAAAACACCTGGTGATATTGCCGAGATGAATATAGTGGTATCTTCAGTATTTCGATGTGACTTATGGTTTTATTTATAATAATAGCTCAATATTCAAATCTATATGCGCCATGGGGTTACGTGTAGGTATGAACGTGGAGGGGGTAAAAACAATGTTTCAACTAACTTTTTTTCATTGTTGAAATTCTTTTCCTAATTACGATACCTTAGTGTACATTATGTTTTAGTAAGTAACTTTAAATCATTTAACATTATTGTTAAATGAATTCCTAAAAATTATAAACAATATAATTGTTTAAAAAATGACTTTTTTTGAAAAATGAAAAAAAAACCTGGAGATATTGCCGAGATGAATATATTGGTATCTTCAGTATTTTGATGGGACTTATAGTTTTATTTATAATAATAGCTCAATATTCAAATCTATATGCGCCATGGGGTTACGTGAAGGTATGAACGTGGAGGGGTATATTTAGGTTAAGACTCAGGTTTAGGTAGTTTAGGTAGGGTTCGAATCCCCAGCGGGTGTGATTTTTCAAAGCGTCTGAGCGTGCGATTATGTTCGAAAGTGACCTTGTGAGCAATTGTATAATTTCCAAAATAAATTGAGTGCAGTAAGGAATATATAAAATAATTTTTGTGTGCAAATTTATCATTATGATACATCATCTGTTTCGAACTGCTGTACCGAATAAATCCCGGTTAGGACCGGATAAGGCCCGGATAGAATTTTCAAGCACCCCGTATAGGTTCCGGATAGACCCAGATACGGAATTGTATGCAGAATAGATCCCGGATAGGACCGGATAAGACACGCATGAAATTTCTGAGCACACCGTATAGGTCCCGGATAGACCCGGATACGTAATTTTAAGCCGAATATATCCCGGAAAGATGTTTTAGTTCCCCGTATAAGTCCTGAATAAACCCGGGTAACGAGATTCTGTGACGAATAAATCCCGTCTAGGAACGGATAAAACCCGGATAGATATTTTTAATGCCTCGTATAGATCCCTGATAAGCGCGAGTAGATATCTTTAAGCGTCCCGCATAAGCTTCGGATACAGTCTTCGCTGAGTAGTAGAACACATTACTACAACGATTTTATCGACAAAAATTTATTTCTCTTAATTTTTGCATGAAAAATAGAATTTTTTGTTCGAAAAAATCGAACTTTATCGAGTGTCTTGATACTCTTCAAAGCATGTATACCAAATTTCAGACAAAATGGCTTCACCGTTTGGCCTTAATCTTCCCTGCTTAAAGTTCCGGATAGAACCCGGATAGACACGGGACTATGTTCGGGTCTATACGGGGTGAACTACGTGCTTTGTTCTCGGTTTATGAACGAGACTGTATCCGAAGCTTATGCGGAACGCTAAGAGAAAGCTACCCAGGCTTATCCGGGATCTATACGTCACGCAGGAGTACAGACTACTTTATATGCTATGCGTCAAAAGTACTGGCCTATAGATGGACGAAATCAAATTAAAAAAATCATGAGAAAGTGCGTAATTTGTTTTCGTGCTAAACCAATATTGGCTGAGTACAAGATGTGTAATTTGTTTAACGCCCGCGTAACTAAAAATAGACCTTCCAATCGAGTGGGCATCGACTATTGTGGTCCTTTCTATATTAAAGAACGTAAATATAGAAATAAAAAAAAACTGAAGGTATGCGTGGCTGTTTTCGTATGTATTACTATAAAAGCAATTAATATTGAAGTAGTAAGCGACTTGAGTACTGAAGGTTTCTTAGGCGCGTTAAGACGTTTCATTGCTCGCCGTGATAAACTTGAGTCAATATATTGTGAGAATGCTACTAATTTTCAAGGTGCAAGAAACAAACTCAATCGTACGATCTTCTAAAATCGAAAAAATGTAAAGATAACGTTTTTAACTTTGCTAATAACAACAACATTGATTTTCATTTAATTCCACCCTCCTCTCCACATTTCGGCGAAATGTGGGAGTCTGGCGTGAAATCTTATAAGAATCATTTTAAGCGAGTGGCTTCAAATGCACTCCTTACTTTCGAAGAATTCAATACCCTTTCTGTCGAAATAGAATCGATTTTGAATTCAAGACCAATGACTTCTATTTTGTCAAATGTTAACGATATTTCTGCTCTGACACCAGGACACTTTTTTATCGGTGATTCATGACTGCTTTACCTGAAGCTAATTTTCAGCCTTTACCTTCGACTAGATTGTCTGCATGGCAATTAATTTATAAAATTCGACAAGATTTTTGGAAAAGATGGAGCATCGAATATCTAAACGAATTAACTATACGTCAAAAATGGAACGTTAATACTGTCAATCCGAAAGAAGGAATGCTTGTGATTGTAAAGGACGATAATATTCCTAAGATCTAAGGGGCCATCCATATATTACGTAATCAATTTTTCACCTATTTTTTCCCCCCCCCCCGCCATTGTAATCAACCATAATCATTTGTTTGACTCCCCCCCCCCCTTGATTACGTAATCATCTTTAAGACTTATCAGGATACCTGATTTGGTAAACTTTACACAGATCTTTAATTAAATTGTTCCTTAAAGACATTTTTTCGTAATGTCAATGTGGAACAGATTTTGAAAACGCGCAAAACAATGTATTCACAAGAAAAACACCTCCAGCGGCATTTTTTAATGCTCATACTTTTACGCACTCTATCGACGCTTTAGCATATTTTTTTTCATACGCGCGGAATATTTAAGAAAGATCAAAGAAAGAAGAGATTTATGAAAATAGAAACTTAAACATATGATTACGTAATCACTCAAACAATCCCCCCCCCCATGTAATCATTCGTAATAATACACATGACCCCCTACCCCCTATGATGATTACGTAATATATGGATGGCCCCTAATGGTTAAATATACGTATTTTCAGAATTAATTGTAGAATGGCAAAATAAAGCATTTTTCTTGTTAGCAAAATGTCAATTATAGTTTTAGAGTTATAATCACTTTTTAAATGTTCCCGGTTGTTTATGTCATCCGATAAGACAACAGTTTTTTATTAATTTTATATCTTTAGAGTTTAATTTCCACCTTGCCATCCGCAAAAAAAAGTTATTTGCAACGAGTGAAGTTGGTTGCAAAACGGAAAATAATCGATATTCCATTGTTCCCCTTATTGTTGAATATTTAAACATTATTTTTAATAAATTTAAAGTATTATTTTACTTTTATGATAATGTTTTGCAACATAAAAATTATTTCTGAACATATTTATTATTATTATTATATCATTAAGCCGTTTCCCTTTCGGGGTAGGCGTCAATTGCTCGGTGGTAAAGTAGTGATGTTTATATTGTGCTTTTACTCATTCTTCTTCACAACCAAGGCATGAAGTGTTAGTTTTGTAAATTAGTGAGATCTGTGTATCTTCATAAGCAAGGATGCTTGTATTTTGGAATTTAATCTAATATTAGGTAATAATGGTCGCTGAGCTACTAAGCTATCTCAATCCATAAATATTTTTCTTTCTGCACTGTTCGTTCGCATGCAATGTAGCTTGTAAGAATTTGTGGATAAAAACACCACACGTGGGCAACAATTAAATTTTTTTTATAATTTGAAGTCAAGTTCTCGCGAAAATAATTGGAGATTCATTATTTGAAAATTAACGATTTAACTGATTTAAAAATTCTAAGCAATGATTTGCAGCACCGATTCTCTGGCTTATAATCAATGAATGTCACACTATAATTTACCAGAGAATCAATGAAGATTTCAAATTTATTTCAAATATAAACATACTACAAGATAGGATCGTCTTATTTCAAACTTGAAGCATACTGGAGTCGGAGGAGTTTGATGATTCCGCCTTCGGAAAATCCAAACAAAATCTCATGCATTTTGCCAGTTTATAACTTGAAGAAAAATATCTTTACAACATTTGAGAAAATACTTAACATTCTTGAAAAAAAGAAATAAGTATAAACAATTATTATAAATAGTAACGTGAAACGTAACACAACGCTGCCACCATCAGCTTGTTACATACGAGATAATGATTTTTAATATTAAGAACCTGGGAAAGAGCTCTGAATATCATAATGTAACGGAGCTTTAGGCTGTCAAATTAATTTCATTAATTTTTTTCATTTTGTGGGATAGTAATTACAATCTTATTCATTCAAGATGTTTCCTTTTTCGGCTGCCCTGCGACCGTTGAATATCAATTATGAAAAGCGTTTCTTTCCTGATCACTGATGCACTGACTCTAGTCCTAATTTCAATTTACTTAAATTAATTTACACATTGTACCCATTCTTTCCGCGGTTTGCCTCTGGGCATACTGCCATTTACTTTACAACCCTTTTTCTTCGTTTCAGGTACACATAGAATATCTAATTTCCTTACACATTCATAAAAACCTGTTTTTTGGGTTCAGGTGGTCTCAAGACGTCGACATTTTACAAAAACGGGGGGGGGGAGGAAATTTTACACAAATCTAATACTTTCTGTAGATGAGAATGTAAAAATACGAATCTTCAATTACCATGAGCATTAATGATGGTTATTTTATCGTTTTAATCATTACAAATAGTATTGAGGACATGGAAAAAATTGAATATTTTGAAAACCCACACGCAAGATGAAAAAAAAAAACGAATCAAAGTTTTGATGAGAATGTGCCCACTACACGGGCGGATTTTTTCATTATTAATGTTATTTTTTACGAATAAAACAGAAACTACCCATCCAATCAAAAAGTGATCCATAACAAATTTGTAGATCTCTTTCGAGTGCACAGTTTTTGTTGATTCATTATTTGTCGTATCTTGCATAGTTTGACCGTAGAATTGAATTTAAGATTTTTCATTACTTTTTGTGCAATAAAAATGGAAATTTTCGATTTCTCAAGAAAATTCAAAAAGTCGTTATGATAATCCTGTAGGGCGCGCAAAAAGAAACACTTTTTTGTCTTGACTTTTTTTCGTGTAGTGCGTTGTTTGGCTGAAAATGTTAATTTTCGTTTCATTTTTTGGATTTTGAAAATGCTGTAAGTCTGGAAATTTTCAGTTTATCAAAAAACGTCATTGAGATAAATTGTTTGAATTTTTAAGTACTATGAACAGAGGCACATATAGTTTCTAAATTGTGAAAAAAATGGCCTCGAAAGTTTTCAAAATGCGCTCACTTTTTGAATTTTTATCCAAAATGGCTGGCTAACGAACTTGACCTTTCGTTTGCGAGACTTTGAATGGGTTAAAAATGGAATATTTTATACTGAAACAATACTTGAATAAGATTTTGAAATTGAATAAAGGCGTTTAGTTATAAGTCTATTAATTTGAAGTGATTTTCAAATTGAACATTGTTTATGAAGATGTTACAGTTTTTGACCAGTGAATAATTTAAATAATCTGGCGTTCGAATGCCAGCGGAGCTAGAGAGATTTTTTTCACAACTTAAAAAAAAATTAATCATCAATATTCACAAAATATTGATTATCGACCATGTAGACAAAAAACATTAACATCATATTATTGTTTATGAAGATTCAATCGGACATTTACATTTTTGTGAATACTAAAGCTTTAGAATTATGTTCATTCAAATTTTTACGTTAAAATAGTTAAATTATATCATTTTGAACAGATTCAGAATCGTCTTGTAAAACCAATTACTGTTCAATTTTTATTACTTGACCTACAGTTCATTTTTTAAAAGCATGAATTAATTTATATTGACAGCTGATCAGTTTAAAAAGTTTTTTTATTTTCCGGTTAATAAATAAATTCAATTTCATTTTCCGATTTTTCCCGATAGCTAGTCTAGCTCAATTTATCACAACTGCCATTTTTTTGAAATATTAATTTTTCAGTTCTAACTTCCGGGACAATCATTGTATTCATTGAAAGATTCTCTTCAAATCTCGTTTGTATTTTTTTATTTTAAGAAATGTATGTAAAAATTATACTATTTTTATTTTTATGACAAATATTTTTCTCTTTATGAACATCTTATTTTTTCCTGTTGTTTTCACTGTAGTACAATTTAGGTTAGTATATTTTGGCAAAGAAATCCGTTCTATAGTTTGACAAACATTCTGCATACATCAATATTTTATACAGAAAATTATCTTGAGTGACCTTTAATTATTATTTTAAAAACGTGAAAAAATCAGATTTCAATGTTTTCTATGACGTGGTTAACTAAACATTTATTGATCGCCTAAATTTATATGTTAGCAGTCAACGGATTTAACGATGATGACCACACTCATTGATCAATATAGCTCGAAAGCAGTAGCTTCCCACTCTTCATAATCACTTTTCGTGAACCACCAATCGTCTGAGTTACATAATAACACGTGACCATTCGTTTGCCGCCCTTCCAGAAATTTTAGCGCGGATTTCTGACAATCTCTCATTCGGAAGAAAATCGTTATATGAATTAAATTTCCTACGCGCTAAATTATGAATCAGTCACGCCACAATCTTGTAGATATAAAATTAGGAGCATAGTGAAGTTTGCAGTTCGTCTTACTGCGCCGAAAACTTCGTCCTAAAGTTTTATCGTTTTTCGCTTTTGTTTTGAAAATTCGCACTTCATTCCTAGAGGCGTTAATTCCTCTCTCATTATGGTATTCCACTTGTTGCTCTCCCACGGTATTTCTGTTGAGGTGGTTTGCTGCAAATTGCTAACGCTAGCCAACACATCCTCAGCAGCAACAGTTGATGTTTCACTGTTGACCGTTTGTCGCAGATGTTCTTGCTGGCCAGAAGTTTGGTAAGTGAGATCTGATTGCCATATGGCAGCTCACTATCACCACCGTCTCAAATGATGATGAAATGATTCACCTCATTGAACGCTTTTTCCATATCAACAAATGCAAACAAAACTTTTTTGTTTGCTCTCAAACCTTTTTCTGTGATTTGTCTGAAACTAAATATCTAATCCGTACAGACCTTTCATTCTGTTATTTTAATTATTAATTAGTAGTTTTTGAATATACTTTGCTCACGATACTTGGTAATCCGATACTTTTGTGATTATTGCATCTTCCTCAATCTCCCTTTCCGTTGTATAATGATACGATAATCGCCTTTTTTAAGTCATCTGGAACTTCTACCATCTCCATCCATGAATTTATTCCTCTGTTTGGTTGAAAATTCAATTATTCTACTTAAAGATTCACTATTCTAGTTGAAAATTCATCTGTTTGGTTGAGAATTCAATTTTGAGTGAAGACCGGGACGCTAACGGTTCCTATGTTAACCAAATGGCTGACTGTCGTAGAGCGCGAGTGGGGACGAAACTGGGAGAGCTTAAGGCTAGACCATGTATTTTTTTATCATGAGTGGGACTCCTCCGCTGCTGTTTCGAAGTTGAAAATCGAACGAATATCTCTTTCTACCTCCACGCGTTAAAAAAAAAAGACCGTTCGATTTCGACACGGTATCGGAGCCCGACTGCTGATTTCATTGGTTTAATTGTATATTCGCCCTTCGTCACACACCTGATTCTGTTTACCTCCTGTTTACCAAACAAAGAAACCAGTTAAGTTTAAGTATGGTACAGAAGGAAATGATCGTTCGACTTGCTCTAGCACAAGTCGCGTGTTAGAATGATAGTCAATACACTGTTTTACTCTAAAAATTCTGCTTGTGTTGCTGTATATTTAAATAGTACTGTGAAAATATACTCTGATAAATGCGAATGTTCAAGAGGACTCCTTGCTGCTGTTTTATTCATGTGCTAGTTTTCTACTAGATTAACTTTTCACTGGATTATCTTATTACGAGAATTCGAAGAATACAAGTACATATACTGTGAGTACGGTTCTTTCAGCATTGTTGTGCTTCAATTGGAGCAACAATTGTTGTCTGTAGTAAATTAATTCTAAATAATTAAAATACTGTGCGGAGGTATAACACACACACACACACACACACATATATATATATATATATATATGCTCCCAGTGGGACCCTGCGGTGGTGGCTAACCTTTAGTTTTGAATTATATATATATATATATACAGGGTGTCCCAGTACTCAAGGTACATTTTTATATTTTTGAATTCCTCATAAAAAATGGAGTACTGAGTGAGCGTTGCTACGTCAGCGAGCCACAAAAATCTCGCAGCCAATCAGAGATCGCGTTAACTCTAGCAGGCCTTAAAAGCCACTGTGCCCGGACAGAAATGAAGCCGCGAAAACGTACTTTCAGCTAGGATACGAAGAAAAATAATTTTTTACGAAACATAGCAGAAACATTGCATGGTGATTATTCATTTTACCACGATGATAAATCACAAAACTAAAATCAAAAATATTTCAAAGTTACATATTTTCCCAACTTTAACAACAAATTGAAATTTGACTTTTCCATTTTTGCATTGAAACTTGATCTTTTTTAGATTCGTCTTTATTGGTAGAAAACTAATCTTTTTGGTTGAAATTTCTTCTTTTTAATTAAAACTGCAACTATTTGGTTGAGGATTAACTTTTTTGGTGGTAGATGAATAGTTTCGGGTTGAAAATACAACTGTTTTATAAAAAAATCGTCTTTTGGCTTAAAAGTTCAACAATATGGATAACATTTTTTTTTCTTGTCTGAAAAATTCAACCGTTTTATTGAAAATTCGTTTTTCGGGTTGAAAATTTATCTTTTTCAAGTTGAAAATACAACTATTCATTTAAAAATGTATATATTTTGTTTAAAATTTGTCTTTTTTGGTAGAAAATTAATCTTCTTGGTTTAAAATTAGTCGTTTTGGTTAAAAAATCATCTTTGTACATTGAAAATTAGAAAATTTGGCTAAAAGTTCAACTCTTTTGTTGAAAATTTATTTTTATTTTGTTTGAAAATTTAACTATTTTGCTGCAAATTCGTGTTTTGTTTTGTTGAAATGTCAACTACTTAATTTTTCGTAGAGAATTCATCTTTTTATTGATAATTCTACTTTTCGTTTTGAAAATTCAACTGTTTTTGGTAAATACAGAGTTTTACCCTCTAGTGGTGCTAAAATTGCTTTTTATGTGTAAGATGAGCGGTGCGAACTTCTGGAGCCTTTGCGGCTCTGGATTACCTACCCAATCTGGGGGCCCTGAATTAGCCTTTTAATCGCTGAGACGGGAATTCCCATGATGCAGATTAACCTGCACCACAGCAAAGGCGCCTCGGCGGTTCTGGCCAGGCGCTTGTCAGTGGTGCAGGCAGGGATTGCCCTAATCCAAGAACCCTGGTAATACAGGGAAAGGATTAGTGGCTTGTCAGGATGTGGCTCCATATATAAGGGGCCACAAGAAAAAGCACCAAGGGTATAGATGCGATCTTGGTGCCTAAATTCTGCTCTAGAGATCTCACCAATATTGAGGCGAGATTCAGCGCCAATAGCGGAGAAAGGCTACAGGTGTTTATCGCCTCAGCTTATTCCCCTGGCGATGCCGGGGGACATCCGCCTCCTAGAGAGGTGGAGGCTCTAATTCGGCACTGTCAGGAGAATAAAATCTCTCTGCTGTTGGACTGTGATGCAAACTCCCACCACACGGTGTTAGGAATCACAAACATCAACGACGTGGGGAGAGATTTAATTGAATATATAGCAGGCACAGAACTGGAGATTCCGAATCGGGGTGATACTCCCACATTCCAGACTAAAAACAGAAGTGAGGTTTTCGATTTGACACTATGTTCGGGTGCACTGAGGAGCAGGGTAGTGGACTGGAGAGTCTCGAATGAGGAGTCTCTCTCGGACCACAAATATATAGTGTTTCGATTAACCCCAGGAAAACCGATGGTTTCGAAGATCAGAAACCCCAGAAATACACTTTGGGACTCGTATAAAAAGGAACTCAAAATGAGGCTTGCGGAATTTCCCACAAGCTATGGTACCGTTGAAGAGTTAGAGCATGCCGCGGATTTTCTGCGAAGGACTCTGACTACATCATATGAGAACAATTGCCCTACAAGCACAATTAAGTCTAGGAAGGGAGCACCAAAAATATGCCACGGCACTTGTGAGATGGATGCAGAAAGCTGTCATCCTTGGGTCGCTTCGTGTCCTCAAAACACTCGAGGGTTTCGCCGGCCTGTCGTTGTAATTTCGTCGTGTCCTGTGACCACCCATCTCACGGTTGTGAGACGTGGCCACGAGTGGGATTTACCGCGGTCCTACTGGGAGCGGTGTCATTTTTTAGATGGCAGTTGCTCCCAGTCGGAGCCTGCGGTGGTTGTTAACCTTATTTTTCAATTATATATTATATGAGTTTAACAAACAGGTTATACAACCACCGCAGGGCCCCACAAGGGGCAACTGCCATCTATGAAAATGACAATAATTCCCAGTAGAACCGCCGTAAGTCACACATATGGCCACGCCTCACAACCGTGATATGGGTGGCCACAGGGCATGTCAAAATCACAATGACAGGCCGGTGAAACCCTCGTGGGTCTAGAAGGCACGGAGTTACCCAAGGATGACAATTATTTTAATTAATTATTTTATATGTATATAAACTAATTTGAAGAAGACTCATACTAAAATATAAGCCGAATGGAGTAATGCTTTCCTTTTTTAAAATATTATATTTATTTATTATTTTCTCATTTATTTTATAAACTCCAAGAAAACACTAATACTAATATAGAAACAAAAGGTGTTTGGTATATTGATTAGCAAAAAAACAGGAAATAAATTAAAAATTTTATAAGAGGTCGTCCACGTATTACGTGACGACTTCGCTCTACTTGCTTATATTATTTTACTATTTAAAAAAATTATTACATTTTGACAAATAAAGCATCGACTCAAATACAGTTCAATAAACAGAGATTTTGTGTTACTGATATACATCCCTTTCAGAAATACTTAATTGAAAACAATTCAGAACGATAGAAAGAAATTTGAATTGTTTCTAATCGTGTTTCTTAATCGTGTGTGCACGACACAAATTCCTCTTTTGGCTAGTCGTGGTGCATCAAGCACTTTTACAATATGGAAACTACCATATCTGCAATTTCGCGTGGTGAAAATAGTTCGGCGGACTTCTCTCTCAGATTCGCTTGAAGTGCTGGAAGAATATCAACCCAAGGGACAGCCACCAAGGTCACAATTGAGCCCTGGAGGAAGCTGCAGGAAGTCATCGGTTCGCATTTCGTCATCTTCTGCAAGGATTGAGTCAAAGAGAACTTCGCCTCGCCCATCGCATCACTTTCAACGCAGAGTCCAGTCATCGCAGCCATTTTCGATTCTTGGAGGAAGGCGTCTCGCATCAAAAGGTCACGTGAACATTCCTTTGTTTATCCATTCCTCTTTCTCTTCACACATAATATTCCCTTCGATTGTTAATTTAAATTGATAGCAATGCCTCCAAAAACTGAAAGGGAAAGGCTAATTATGCAACGCGAGGCAAGAACAGCCAAACTACATTTTTTTTTAAATTTTGTAAATAGAGTCGCGCAAACGAATCTTGATGAAGAAATCGCGTTACCCGCTTTGAAAAAACAGAGCTGTATTGTCGGATAGATCATATAACTCAGGCATTCACAGTATTTGAGGAATGCAAGGCTGAGTTGGATGAGCTAACCAACGAAGAAGAGAATAATACTGTTTATCGTGAACAAGTCGAATCTGCGTATTTTGAAATATTAGCTAAAGCTCGTGTTTTGTCGTCTCGGGGAACTAAAATGGATCGAGATGAGGACGCGCAGAGAAACAATGTACCCAACCATAACCTCAACGCGCTCCCTGTCCATGGTGTCAAACTACCGACTAGCGAGTTGCCCAAGTTCAATGGCGAGCTTGACGATTGGTTGGGGTTTCGAGACACATTCACGTCCCTTATTCACAAAAATCATCAAATCAGTAACATTCAAAAGTTTCATTATCTAAGGGCTATATCCAAGTACGCTTGAAAAAGTTTGCCTGATATGAGAGCTGGAGGTGGCACGAAGAGATGGTTCAGCAGGTGGTGGAGACCTGGCAGAAGAATGATGTGTGGCAAGAGAAAATGCCGTGTCTGAAGAATGTTCTGAAATGAGAAATACAGGATCGTATTTTTTTTAAGTACCCAATCGTATGTTGGTACGTCCCGAATTGTAAATGAAGTTGTACTTTTAAAACTAATTGTATTCTTGTAAAGTGTATATTCTTATAGAAAATCAGATTATGCAGCTTTTTCTCAGCGACAAAAAAGTTGTAGCTTCTACCGTTTTTGCAGCAAACCCAAAAGATTGCAAGATTATTCACTCATTTAAAAAAATCGAAACATCAAAGTCTGCAGGGAATGTTTTTCTTGAACAAGTAAACTATGATTTGATAAACTTGAATAATAAAAAAGATTATTATTCTTCTCAAGCTTTGAACTTTCTGAAGAGAAAATATGTTGTTTTTTTTTTAAATAACCGTAACTGATAATACCATTTTAGTTCTTAAACTCTTAGGATACTTAATTATTCCAGGGACCTGATTTTTAGCACGACAGCTACCTTAAGAAAAGTTTTTTTTCATGATATTTTTCAGAACTCTGAAAAAGCTTTGAAATTATTGTCTGAATCTTCACAAATCTTTCATTCATGCGTCATTGAAGAAAGTATCTCGAAGTCTTCCAGTTTCTCTTTCGAAATATTTTTATATCTTCAAAACTTGAAATTAATTTAAAAAAAAGTAAAACCTCACTCATTTTAAATGTTCCCAGATATCTTAATGTGGGTATGGAACAGTTTTTTAACTGGTACTCAATATAAAATAATCATTTACAATGAAAATTTTCTCTTCCATTAACAATTTTGCGAATCATTTAGAAATACATTTTATCAAGAATCAAAATTACGTACAATACCCTCCTGGACAATTATATAGTTCCGTAAATTTTAATTTCGGATATTATTGAGATTTTTAGTTTTGCGGTAAATTTAAAATCCCATTATTTTAAAATTCAGAGATTTTGTAATTCATGAAAATATATTTTCGGAACCCGTTAATTTTTGTATTTATCATCTCTTTTTCACTTTTATTAGTCCCTGCATAAATAATCAACTTATTAAATTAGGATTTATCGTTAGCTTTCGCACAAATTCTTATAAAGGTTTTCAAAGACTACTGAAAAGAAAAAATTATAACGTCAGTTGAAATGTTTAAGAAAAAAGTATTTTTCGAAGCAGGAGCGTATGGAAACTTTATTTTCAATTTCTAGACTTCCTTATTTTTTCTGGTAATCGGTCTTTTTTGCGGGAATTCACTTACTCACATAATCATTTATAATAAATTCTATAATTTCTTATTACAATTGTAATTACATTATTTAGCGATTTCATAATGAAGTTTTGTATTCAAAACTAAAATGTTTGCTTGAATATTCTATTTAAAATTGTACAAATAGACATGTCTGTTTGTAATTCTATATTGAAGAATTTTATTTTGGTTAGAAAATACTTTAAATTAAAAGTTTTTAACATTGAAAAGTTGAATAGCCGGGAATTTTTTCCTCAGTGTTACTTTTTATGAAAAAAAAATTACAAAATTTGAATAATTACTCAATTTGGACGAAAATAATTATTAAATGCTCTTTTCAGTTTTGTTGATGTTGGAAAATTAATTTGAAATTTCAGCAAGTACTATTAAAATATTTAAAACTATTTCGTACGATTTTTATGATTTTTATTTGAAGTAAATCCAAAGAAATAAAATTTTAAATTGCAGTAAAATATTAAAGCACGGAAGAAATACAAGAAAAAAATAAATATTAAATACTACTTTGTTCGAGCGGGAATTTGAAATTTTTTAATTCCTAAACTTTTTCAGCAAGAGAGGTTCCTTTTTGTTGCAGCTCCTTTGGAACCAAAAATTTGTTCTAATAGAAACCCTAGTTTTTCTGTGCGCTGTATGAATAACTAATTTACATATAGTAAGCAAAGATTTGTGAGTTTTACTTTTGCAAGTGAGTTAGATCTCCTTTTTCGCACTGCAATGAGCACTACGCGAGATTGTCAGCCTTACTATTTAAAATAGTGGGTAAATAAGTTCAGTGGCATACCTAGAAATGTGTGGGCCCCTCCCGCAAAATTTCTTAGGAGGTCCGTTTGAAATTAAAAAAGAAGGCCGATTTATAACTTGCTTAGCAGTAACACAACAGTATAGACTAGTGTATTTTCGCTTCTCAATCTATGACCCCCCCCCCCCTTCCTGGCGACAAAGCGGGATTTTTCTTTACAGTAGTTACACCACTGACATTTTCCAAAGTGAAATTGCCGGAAATTATTTTATGATGTTTTCTCTTTTATCATAATATTACTTCAGATAATTATTATGAATAAACATAGCGAATAATGTTTACTTTATACTTCAATACTCTGTTTTTGTTTGGTACAAAATTTTAGGAATTTAAAAATATCCTGAAGAATTATATATAAAAAAAATCAAATATTGTAATATCTGGAAGAATTTTTTTTTTAGTAGAATAATGCATTTTTTCGAAATATCATTTTTCGATACAATAATTAAAAAATAATTTGTAATATAATTTTAGTTCAAATTGATGACCAATTTTAACGTAGTAATATTTTGTCAGCCTATTCACGTTGATAAATTGATATTTGTAGAAATTACTATAATTTTATTGAGAAAAAAAACAAATATTTTCTTTTTTTTCAGATTTCTAACAAAAATCCAACATTTTTTGTTCCAATTCAGCATCCCCATATCTCGAAAGAAGAATTTCATTTTTGCAAAAAATTTAAATTTGAATCGGAAACATGTATGAAAACGAGTCATGGATTGCCCAAAGAAGGAATAAAATAGTATAGCAAGTAGTATTTTTTTCATAAAATATAATTTTTTACCGAAGAATTGCGAACATTCCACAAATATGTTTGGTGTACGCTGCATGCATTGTATCAGAAGTTGACAATGTTGTTGCATTTAATATAGTCGTCAACTGTTATGAAGTGTAATATGGTAGTAATATTTATCTTCAAAAACAAAACAGCTTGATTTGTAAGTCCTTCTTATTAACCTTGTCTCATTCAAAGGTCTGATAATGGTAAGAAGTTGTGGCGTGTAAACAGTAAATAAAATTGAAATCGTTGTGAAGTACACAAAAACTATAAAATAATACAGTTTAATTTTTTCAATATGTAATTACACATCAGGGTGCCTCATGAAATACTTTTCTTAAATTTTGTAAAACCTTAGGTCAAAAATTTCTTCATTTTTGTAAAAAATAATTCTCCATTATGCCAAAAGTTTGATTTTTTAAACTTCTGATATTTGAGTTCATCTCAAAATTCAACCACCCCGTCTAATAAAATGCAAAAAATTATTTTTTAGAGTACTGTGTTACCTTCAAAATTAAAAAACAGTTTTATTATCAAATTTAAAAACCGATCCGTTCTTGCTGAAGGAGTTAACTTTTTTTTTATATTTGCTAGCATTAATAATTCTTTTTTTTTCCAGTGAAGGTTATATAATTATAATCTTTCAATTATTTTCAGGAAAATTCAAGCAGATTTTTAAAGCTGTAGGACATGTCGAATTAAAAAGTATCGCATCAATTTTTTAGGTTAAAAAAAAATATATTTTTGAATAGTAGGACAAGTGTTTCTTGAAATGTTTCCAACACATAGTAGAAATTGTTGTCAATAAAGTACGAAATATTTCCTGAACGTTTCATAATTTGAAAAAAGATGGGTGACTTTGTTATGCTTCCAAACAGCTGTTTACTTCAAAATATCTTACGTAAGAAACGGTTCTAAATACGTATCATTAGTACCGTATATACTATTGTTTTTTTGAATCGTTGTTATTCCCTTTCCACTCACACCCAAAGACTTTACACAATTTATGCACGGACCCTAATCTTTTCAATAAATTAGTATGTTTCACAGTCAATATGCCAAATTGCTGTACCAATAATTTTGATTCATCTTTATTGTATTTTTACAGACCTGAGTTTACAAGCAAGTAGCAGCTATGGAAATTATCGTAAGCGTAAGTGTATTCCTCACGTTATTATTATTATAATTTTTTCCAAACTTGTTCTCGGATTCAAAAGAACCCGGTTTTCCATCATTGCCACGGACCAAGGCAAGTGACTGATGAGATAAGGATATAATTAGTTTAATTAATACGATGTATAAAATCATTTGCGATGATGTTTTATGTACAAAATTAGGAGCATGGTGTAGTTTGCAGGTCGACTTTTATCGCTGTTATGCTCACCAAGCGGCCGTGAGCGTTGGAGGTGACAACAGTCCCCTCTGGATGCTTTCTTAGAGCAACCATTTATCACTCTATAGGTTCATAAACGCTTGCCTCCTGATTGCCCAGAAAGTGTCTTACAATGCGACAGGTGTTCAATAAAACCGCCTTATGAGCTGCTGCCAGTACCCTACTGACTCCGAAATGTTGAAATGGCTTAGTGCATCTTGCGTGCACATTGCCTGTAGCCGGAATCACAATGGGAGCATGCTTCACATTCCTCTATATTGTCTTAACTTGATGCCTTAGTTCGAGATGCTTGTGGATCTTGGTTCTATAGATTGCCTGCAAATTTTGATTAAGTGGACAAGTAATGTCGATGATCTAGACTCTTCCACCTTTTTTTTCTCGCAATACGATGTCCGGTCGATTGGCTCGGATGTAATGATTGCCAACTATCCTAGAGTTGGAAAAGCCAATCAAGACAGAGTCAATGTGATGGACCGGCAGAATCTCAGTACTTTTAAGTGGACGGATCGACTGAGGAACGACCTGCTTGAGTGCTATGATACCAGTATGGTCTATAAACGAAAAGGTTACATGGCGCGACTGCATACACTGTTGTGCGAGAAACACCCAGATCTCTTGGTTTTTTTCGAATAAACGTATGCGAAACCGTGCCGAGGAAATCCGAAAAAGAAGTTATACAAGCAGAGCACCTAGTCATCCGCAGCATGAACAAGCCGGCAACAGAGAAAGAGAGGTGACACTGAGACCAACCGTGAGCAGGCATTCAACAGAGGAAGAGCAATGCTTTAAGACCCAGATAAACGTCAACATTCAGGTTTTTCTCCAGTCCACAGATCTGGCTGAACTGGCTGAAGAGCTTTGTGGAGATTTTTCCGTGGGATTCGACCTCTGGACTATCAATTGTAGTGTATATAATGCAGCAAGAGCTTTGGCACATGCTTACCGTAAAATAAAGCCAACGGTTGTTCATAAGACTAAAAGACGAATGCATCATCTTAGCACAAGGATAGGCTGGGCAAGGCAGTACGTGTTCCGCATTCAGTGAGTCAGTGAATACATAACATTCGCCAGGACTTTCACTGCCAAGGTTCGACAGTTCGCGCGAGAACAGCATATCCGTGATCAAACACTCAAAAAGTTAAAGCTATTGACCATCAGGAAGCATATTGTTGACATAATACGAGAACCATCTAACGCTAGGAGTAGTCTAGAGCGGAGAAAGAGGTGGGTCAGAGAAAATCAACAGTTTTTGTCCGGTCCATCTCGACTTTTCCAGGACTCTCCAATTACTGTCGTCCACCCGCCCAAACCAGAAGAGGTCGAAGCTTCTTTGGAGAGAAGTCTACGAAGTCCAGCATCCACTAAAAGAAGAAAATTACTATCGACATTTTTAACGTTATTGTTGTTATTCAAGCCGATAGTGCTTTTGACATTTTTCGGAAAAAATGCTTTCTTCAGAAAATTTTTCCTCAGCAAATTTAATATCGAAATTTTTAATGTTATTGTTGTTATTGAAGCCGATAGTGCTTTTGACATTTTTGAGAGAAAATTTTTTCTTTCGTAAATTTTTCCTCAGGAATTTTACTATCGTAATTTTCAATTTTATTGTTGTTATTGAAGACGATAGTGCTTTTGACATTTTTGGGAAAAAAATTTTTCTTCCGAAAATTTTTCCTGAGAAAATTTACTATCGAAATTTTGAATGTTATTGTTGTTATTGAAGCCGACAGTGCTTTTGACATTTTTGGAAAAAAAATTTTTCTTCAGAAAATTTTTCCTCAGAAAATTTACTATCGAAATTTATCATGTTATTGCTGTTATTCAAGCCGATATGATTTTGACATTTTTGGGGAAAAAATTTTTCTGCCGAAAATTTTTTCTCAGAAAATTTACTCTTGAAATTTTTAAGGTTATTGTTGTTATTAAAGCCGATATTGCTTTTGACATTTTTGGGAAAACATTTTTTCTTCAAAAAATTTTTCTTCAGAAAATTGACCATCGAAATTTTTAATGTTATTGTTGTTATTGAAGCCGACAGTGCTTTTGACATTTTTGAGAAAAAAAAATGTTTTCCGTAAATTTTTCCTCAGGAAATTTAATATCGAAATTTTGAATGTTATTGTTGTTATTGAAGCCGATAGTGCTTTTGACATTTTTGGGAAGAAATTTTTTCTTCAGCAAATTTTTCCTGAGAAAATTTGTTTCCGAAATTTTGAATGTTATTGTAGTTATTGAAGCCGACAGTGCTTTTGACATTTTTGGGAAAAAATTTTTTCTTCAGAAAATTTTTCCTCAGAAAATTTACTATCGAAATTTTTACAACAGATTTCATGTAATTTCAAGGGATATTATAATATTTTAACAGATTTCTAAGAATTTATTCACAACAATTCATGTATTTCGTATGATTTTAAACAGATTTTCAAATATTTCAAGGTGTTATCAAAGATTTCAAAGAATTAAAAATATTTTAGGATATCTCACAAGCTTCCAAGAAATTTTCAATTAACTCAAAGAATTTGAAATATTTGAGGTATTTCTAAAAACAAAGGGAATTTCTAAGAGCTTCAATAAATTTCGAGGCATTTCAAAATATTTCACAGGATTTGAAATATCTAAGGGTATTTTTAAAAATTTCAGGGGATTTTCAGGAACTTTGCAAAGTTTCAAGTGATTTCAAAAGTTTCAAAGAATTGAAAATATTTTAGGGAATTTTAACATATTATAAAAAATAATTTATAACTAAAATTTGAGATTAATATGATTCTTTTTTATTAATTTATTATTTCATGATGCCTTAAAAGATTACAAGGGATTTTATAAAAGTTCCGAGGATTTTTCTGTTTTTGGAGGATTTTAAAGCTCTCAAGATTTTTGAATAAATGCCAAGGATTTTGAGAAGTATCGGCAGATTCAATAGAATTTCACGAGATTTCATTTCGAATTCACCCTGAATTCGTATAAATTCTTTTGCATTCTGCAGAATTTTCGGGATTTTTTTTTAATTCACGTGAATTCTTCAAAATTCAGTTAATTGTACGTAAATCAATGTATTTTTTTTTCTTTTTAGTTTTTGTTTGATTCATCTTGAAATCGGCACTTCATCAAATTCTTTTAAATTTCCTAGAATGTTTCTAAACTCATTTCAAACTTCCTGAATTCAATGAATTTTTTCATATTTTTCATTTTTCCTGAATTTCTTAAATTGAAATTTATATACTCATATACATGTTATATCGACCAAATCACAATTTATTTCAAAAATAACATTTGTAAACTTTTATTCAAAAAAGTTTATTAACAAAATTTATGTTTCAATATTATTTCTCGGAAATTATTTTATTCTTTTTTTCCAATGAAAAATTTTTTCAAAAATTTTTTGTTTCTTCATTTTTCTCAAAAAAAATTGTTTCCAAACATTTGTTTTCAACTTTTTTCAAAAATTTTATTCGAAAATTTTTTTCTTTCAAAAATGTTATTCAAGAATTGTTTTGTTTCAAAAATCCATTGAATAAAGTTTTTTTTCTGAACAATTTGTTTGAAACAAATTTTTTCAAAGACATTTCTTTGTATGAAATTGTTTTTGCAAAACAATTCATTTACAACATTTTAGCATATTTTGTTTTCGGATTCTGTTGAGACTTAAATTAACGTCTCGGCTTCCGTTTCCGGTACCGAATGGTAAAGTACGCGTTTTTGTTCCGTGCTATCTTTTTTGGTTTTGGCGACGGGCGTGGAGGTGTGATTGAAGTGAAAGGTGGTAAGGGAGGTGAGTATAATGAAGGGTGTGTGTGGTAGTGTGGAGGAGCTTTTTTGTAAGATTGAAAGGGTTAAGAGGGAAGTTGAAAGTGCTAATTTGGAGGTTATTCGCCGAGGAAGGAAAGGAGAGAGGGAAGATCGAGGACAGCAGATCGGTAAGGTAGGCACTAGACCAGCATGTTTGTAATGAAGAGCCCAGGGGGTCCAGCAGAGGGCAGCAGCAGGTAGAAAACAACCCCGGTGCTGATGATCTCACGGTGGTTGGCGAAAGAGGGAGGGGGAAGGGTGATGCCGGAGATAGTACCGATGATGGCGAGGTGCAGTTTACTACGCCAGGGAACTTGTGGTCGGGAGAGAAGGAAGGGGGAACAGCTGACAGAAATACTCGAGGTAGGCCATCAAATCGAGATCTGCTTAATAGATCCAGATCTGGTAGCTAAGGATCGAGACAGCTTTTTGAAAAAATGTATAACTGTACTATCTTCAGTTCGAATGAAGGTATTAAAGCCATTCAAACTCCAAACTGTAAAGCAAATGTTTTGTAATTATTTACAATCTCCAGAAAAAAGTGCTTTAACGGGGACTTTGTGACACCAGGTCGAATCCCATAGTATGTAGACCCGCTCGCTGCAAGCAGGGCTCTGCAGAGGGTGTTTTTAATTTCCCTGGCTTCTCGTGAGAAAATGGAATGAAACACGAAAAATAAAAACAATGAGGGGTTTGTTCTGGGACCCTCTTCTAACCCACTGCCAGTGGTGGAAGGCTCCTCAGGAGGCAGTCCACCACGAGCGGTGCGAACTTCTGGAGCCCTTGCGGCTCTGGGTTACCGACCCAATCTAGGAGCCCTGAATTAGTATTTTAATGGCTTAGACGTGAATCCCCATGATGCAGATTAATCTGCACCGCAGCAAAGGCGCCTCGGCGCGGTTCTGGCCAGGCGCTTGTCAGTGGTGCAGGCAGGAATTGTCCTAATTCAAGAATCTAATTAAACAGTGAAAGGATTAGTGGCTTGTCAGGATGTGGCTTCTATATAAGGGGTCACGCGAAAAAGCGCCAAGGGCATGCATAGCCGTCAAGGGTATGGATGTGATCTTGGTGCCTTAATTCTGCTCTAGAGATTTCACCGTTGTTAGGGTGAGACTCAGGCGCAGTAGCGGAGGAAGGCTAGAGGTGCTTATTGCCTCGGTTTATTTTCCGGGCGATGCCGAGGGGCCCCCGCCTCCCAGAGAGGTGGAGGCTCTAATTCGACACTGTCAAGAGAACAAAATACCTCTGCTTTTCGGCTGTGTGAAGTCTTCTTAAGGTAGTTTTCAGGAGTTTAAAAGTCACTATCGCGTCCAAAATTTGCAAAATTACCAGAACTTTCAAAAAAATTTTAAATTATCAACACATGCTTTTTCGCTTCCAGTAGAGTAGTAACTATCTTGCTGGAATGTATACATACATTTCTCGGACCGATGCTAAAGAATGGGTAAAAATGAACAACCAAAGCTTAAAAATTCCCCCATTCACCATAGACGAAAGGGGGGAAACTTCAGTAGGCCAACTTCGCCCTATCTCATTCAATTTTAAAGTTCAGAAATTATTTATGGATGCTAAATTCTTTTATGTATCTGTAAATCTCTTCTTCCTCCACAAATTTTTACAACCTTTTATTTGCTGATCCGTAGAAGATAAGTCTTGTCTGATGGGTGCTTATCACTTAAATGTTGTTAGTCACATAATGTTATATTGTAAGTGCTAAAATTTTAAATCTTTCATTTAATATCATCTCCTTTTGAAAAACATATATTGTATATTTCAAATTCACAAGAATGTTGAGAATTAGGAACTTTATCCTGATTGATTTCAGAAAAGGTCACTTATGAATTGACAACAGCAGCTAAGTTTGTTCGCGAGCTTCAGCGACCACTTGTACGTGTCTCAAAACTTAAGAAAGTGTGTGCTTGTTCGTGACACACTTCAGCATATTATTGAATATTTCCAGAGATTGGTATCATATTTACTCTTTATAAATTAATAAAGTATCGAAGTTTCTCAAGGTGGTACAATAAAAAAACCTACGGTTACATTAAACGTGAATTGTCTGAGTTTCTCAAGGTGAAATAACTACGCACGTGTGAAAGTTTAACTTCTACGAAATACATTATTTTTACGGTAATTGAAATATGTCATCTCAACAAGCGCTGGTATAATCGATATACGTCATTCATGCACAAGAAAGGGAGAACACAAATATTTGAGAACAATATGAAAACATGAAATATCAGAATGTTAGTTAGTTCCGCTGTGCTTAACGTTCTGCGTTAATCAGTTGTTCCTACATTTTGAAAAATGAGGCACCTCATTTCTCTGCTTTTTTCCGTGATTCTCCTAATTCCTTGCTCCTACTCATTCGCTCCTTGTCATTTCTATTTCCCATCTCCTACTCACCCTCCCCTCATTATTACTACTTTCCAGCCCCTTCTTTCCATATTTCCCCTCTCTTACTCCACTATACCACCTCCCGATATTTCTCTCCTTACTCCTCCTTCACTTCCCTTCCCCTACTTTTCACTTATCTATTCTCCCTTAATGATCTTCAATTCCTCTACTTTTCCTCTTGTCACTTCCCCTATCCTTCTTTTTCTCCCCTTTTCTTTCCTACTTCCCTTTTCTTACCATATCGCTCCTACCTGTACTTCCTCCTTTACTTCACAAGCCCACCCAAAAATGTTGAAATAGAATAAAATTCTTTCTATACTTCCCCTCTCTTACTCCACTATACCACCTCCTAATATCTCTCTCCTTACTTCTTCTTCACTTCACTTCCCTTCCCCTACTTTTCACTTATCTATTCTCCCTTAATGATCTCCAATTCCTCTACTTTTCCTTTTCTTACTTCCCCTTTCCTTCTTTTTCTCCCCTTTTCTTTCCCACTTCCCCCTTCTTACCTAGTCGTTTCTACCTGTACTTTCTCCTTTACTTCACAAGCCCACCCAAAAATTTTGTAATAGAAAAAAATTCTTTCTATACTTTCCCTCTCTTACTACACTATACCACCTCCTAATATACTCTCTCCCTACTCCTCCTTCACTTCACTTCCCTCCCGCTACTTTTCACTTATCCACTCTCCCTTGATGATCTTCAATTCCCCTACTTGTCCTCTGCTCACTTCCCCTTTCCTTCTTTTTCTCCTCTTTTCTTTCCTACTTCCCCCTTCTTACCATATCGTTCCTACCTGTACTTCCTCCTTTACTTCACAAGCCCACCCAAGAATTTTGAAATAGAATAAAATTTAACCATACTGCTCTCTCTGCTGCTCATCCCCGACTCTAAAATTCTAGATTATTTTATTTTGGCAAAGTGCCATTACGAAAAGTGAAGTTTGTCGTCTATAAATTACTCTATCTTAACTCAAGAACCGAACACGGTCAACTGTGTACTCTGGTCGACGAAGCTAGACCCAGTAATTTTACAACTTGTTCGTCAGAATCTTAGCTTCTTATAAGCAGACGGGATTCGACACCCTTGCCTGGTTAAGAAAGCGGCTAAGCCTTGAAACAGGTCCTGAGAATATTTCACAGGCTAAAGGATTTTGAAAGGCCCATAATAAAATTTAACTGAGAGAGAGAGTTTATCCAAAACTTGAAAAATCCAGATCTGAAAACTCTGTGTTTTATTTTCAAATCGCTACTTCGTGCCATCCCTCCACAGGTAGAAGCGCACCTGCAGTTAGAGAGCGACTCAATTCAGTCACCCTTTTTCTCCTAAGCGAATTCAAAGAGGCGTCCAAGAGACCACTCTTTACCTGATTTATATCAATATCATGAAATTTGAATAGGAGTTAGTTAGGATAATTAGGACACTGTACTGTGCATCATGAACACCATTAACATTGAATAGAGATAATTGCTACTGTTTGAGGAATTAACATCCAAGGGTGTCTTTGCTATGCAGATACCAATTTTTGAAGTATATATATATAAAAAATTAAAGGCGATAGCCGACGGCAGAAGTGAACATTATAGCTTCACACAGTTTTATTCTGCATAGGAAAAAAGCTTATTTAGCCAAACAAAGAAGAATTAGAGGTTAAGACCTTCGAATATAAAAGGAGAGAAAATAAGGCATTTAATTCGCTAAACTTAAATTCATTCCAAAGCGCCTCAATTCGTTTCAACGAATTAGACAGCAAAATTCAGCCGAATTCAAAAATGCTTATTCGCCGCGATTCACCTCAATTAGCTTTTTTACTGACTGCTCTCTGAATCAACCAATTTGAATAGATTTCGAGCGATTTAAACAGATTTTGAATATTTTAGGGTATTTAAAAATATTCCAAGAAATTTTGAATATATTTGAAGGAATTTAAAAAGATTTTGAATATTGGAGGTTATATTAAAAGATCTCAAAGAATATTTCATTAATTTCAATATTTTTGAAGGATTCTAAAGGATTACAAATATTTTAGGGTATTTTAAAAGATTCCAAGAAATTTTGAATAGGTTTCAAGGGATTAATAAAGATTTTGTAGAATTTGGAATATTGTAGGGAGAGTAATCCACCCTAATTTGATGTAATCCAGAGTAATCCGAAATAACGCGGAGTAATCCAATATAACGCGGAGTAATCCAAATCTCTTGCACTGCATTTTTAGGAGTTATTGTAATTGTTGTAGTAATTGTTGTTGTAGTTTTAGTAGTAGTTGTTGTAGTAATTGTTGTAGTTGCTGTTGTTGTTGTAGTAATTGTTGTTGTAGTTGTAGTAGTTGTAGTTGTTGTAGTAGTTGTAGTAGTGTTATAGTTGTTGTTGTAGTAGAGTTTCTGTATTTATAGGTAATCCAGAGTAACCGAAATAACGCGGAGTAATCCTACTCTCTTGGACCGCATTTTAAGGAGTCGTTGTATTGTTGTTGTATTTTAGGTTATTTTAAAAGATTTCAAAGAATTTGTTCATGTATTTCAATATTTTTAAAGAATTCTAAAGGATTACACATATTTTAGGGTATTTTAAAAGAGTTAAAAAAGTTTTGAATGGATTTCAAGGGATTTAACAAGATTTTGTAGGATTTAGAATATTTTGGGTGGTAGAATCGACCATAATTTGATGTAATCTAGAGTAATTCTGTATTTAGAGGTAATCCAGAGCAATCCGAAATAACGCGGAGAAATCCAATATAACGCGGAGTAATCAAACTCTCTTGGATCGTATTTTTAAGATTTGTTGTTAGTTTGCGAATATTGTCTCAATTTGTCGATATCTATAACAGTTTCTGATATTCTCAAAAAAACTAAAAAAGTGCAACCAACTTACTTAAATTCCAATGCGCTATATGGGTCGATTTGTTTCTTTTGTTTATGAATGTCGATGTGATTGATCGCCTTATGTTTTAGAACTGTGTGAAATTCATGAAAAAATAACAATGTGATTGATCCTGTCATGTTTCACAACAGTACAAAATTAAGAAATGAAGGAAATGTGAGTGATTTACTTGTGTTTTAGCACATTCTAAATGAATTAATTTTGAATGAAAAACATTAAAAATGGAAAATTTTCTACTACGGAAGGTTGAAAACACCAGCACACAAAAAAAAAGTAGTCTGCCCAGCGGACTACACTGGCATATCTATATGTTTTCGGGGTCGCTGAATCCGAATTCGGCGCCAAAATAACCCAGTTGGCTCATATTTTTCCGAAAAACGCAAAAATAGACGTAAAGTCGACGAAAACAGCGACTTTTCTTGTATATTTTCACAAAGAACAAAGTATTTTTATGCCCGGTGGACTTAGTCAGCATATCTATATGTTTTTGGGGTCGCTGAATCCGAATTCGGGGTCCAAATATCCAAGTTAGCTTGCATTTAACTCAATCCAATTTCGCTGTAAAAATAACCCAATTAGATTGTAGTTTGTCCTTAAAACTCTAAATTAGCCCGAAAAATACCAAAAATTGTGATTTTTCCTTTATTTTTCACATGGAAAAAAACTTTACGTCTAGTGGAGTAAATCACCATATCTGTATTATTTTTGTTTACTGTAGATTTCCTTTGCCTCTCACGTTTCGGGGTGTTTAATTTGCGTTAGTTCCCTTGCATGGCATGAGTAGGATTTTTTCTAAATAAGTTCTATTTACTTTTAGCGTTACCCAGGAACAACGACGTGGACGTAGTAAATTCTGATAGTCTCAGTGCAAGGTTCAAACAAGATGTTACTTTTACAAATTCAGCCGTTGCTCATATGGAGAAAGATGTAGACGATGTTACAGAACTTCCAGCTAATCTATTTCTAAGTTTAACTTTAAGAGACCATTATACAGAAACTGTTATGCAAGAAACGTTAGACAAAACATATCATGCTTTCTCAATATGCAAGGATAAATTTCACTCCAGACTTGACGATTATTCTCCCACAGAAGAGCAGAAGCAGTCAGTCGTTAATGGTTTCAATACAAGTTTTGAAGGAATCACTGTTGCTCAGGATACGAAATGCGGGAAATGTTCGACTGTAAAAACGCGTCCCTTTTGAAAAATATTAAATTTTCTCAAGAAAATAAGACGGCTTTGCAAGCAGTTCTTTTACAGGACGCATTTGAAATCTGCAATCCTCTGGACCATCATATGTGAAATTTAAAATGGTAGGTGTATACATAAGGTTGGGATCCCCCTCCCCCATTCCGATCTAAAGTTGACAATATTAAACTTATTTTGCTTTGTCCTGACAAATACATTACAAAATTCGGTTTAATCAAAATTATACGTAAACTAATTGCATATTCAAAACTCCTTGAAACTGATGGCATAAGTATAATTATTTCAGGCGAAGAGAAGAATTTTATCGGAAAATAATTTTTAATGCTAGGAGACAATTTGGGCAGCCACCAGGCAGGCGGTTATTCATAAAATGTCAGTAATAACCAAAACTTTTTTCGCTTCTGTCATATTTCGAAAAAAGAATTTTTAAGGAATCGTTTCCAGTCCAGGAAATTATGAACTACTGAACTTTATAATGAATCAGCTGTTGCTGCTGAAAAAAATGGGAAAATAGTTATTGGGAGGAAGGAGAAGTATTTCATTTTTGGCTAGCAATACGATATTTCTTACGAAGACTCATTTGAATAAACAAACATGGTGATGGTAATCCATCAAAGTCATCATCCTAGATCTTCCGTACCTCGAATATACCTCCCTCGAGATAAAGGGAGTAGAGGCTTGCTAAGCTTGGAGTGTCTTCATTAAGGAACGGTTCTGGCCATAGCCTGCTCAGTTCTGAACAGCACAGATTCTCTCATGTGACTCGTACATCAAAGTGAACTCGTAAATGCTGCTGCGTTTTTATACCGTGCTGTAGATAGGGCTGCCGAGGAGCTTGGTCTTTCATTTCATTCCAGCGACACTACACCTGGCCCAATATCACTAACACCCTTGGTGCTCAAAAGCCGAATACAGTAAGCAGAATATTTGCTTCTCCTAAAAAAACATACTCCTTGTTTCTCAAGTATGCTGGATTGAGATCGGAGATAGGTGGGCGATACTAACTGCCGAGCGTGCAAGCAAGAGTCGGAAACACTTGGACATGTTCTCAGTGAATGCATGTTACGGGTACATATAAGAACTCAATGCCATGCGCCCAGGGAAAACTGGGGTTCTTTGTGGGGAATGAACAGTGTGAGATCTATTTCTATGCGAGGGAAGAACAGCAGACTGAACCCGAAAGCCATCAAGTTCAGTCAAGTCTGTAGAATCCCACGTGAGTTCTGATCGCGAGCAGGATTGGAAATCCTGGAACTTTCGGAAATCCCAATGAAATCTTGGTCATCGTATCATCGTTTCATCTGATTATTACAACCGCGTCCGTTTCACTCAGATTGACGGATAATCCAGTCTTCTTGCACCAAGAACCCACTAACCAGTATATCGTCTGTTTAGCCTATAACTTAATAACTCTGACTCGTGAGCAGATCAAGCAGTTCATCCACTACCAAGCACCACAGCAGGAGCGATGAAATGCTTCCTGTGGACATCCCGAACCAAGAATTCTAATTAGAGCCTGCTGTAAAAAGACCAGATATATGCCAACCGCAGTGTTTTTAGATCTCGGTGGGTTTTGTTGTCACAACTTTCTGAATGGCAGTTACTTTCTAAAGATTCCCTAAAAACCGATCTATTCACATCAGGAAGCTCTTTTCAATTTTAAAATCTTGGCTGCACGGGTTAATGTTGACCAGTTTGAACAAATTGGAGAGGATGGTCGATTACCAAAAACCAAAACTCGAATTTTCACAGATATAAATTTCAACTACCCTAGTGTTCGAAATTTAAAAACTTTTAATTTGCATCAAGCAAAGAAAAGTTAGTCGCCAAGCGGAAAGATAACAGTGCAGTAAGAAAACCTTGAAACCATATGAACTCCATTGTGTACAGAAGATAGAAGAATAAATATTGAAACATGAGTTACACATACATATATTTTTTATGTAGCAACAAATTTCATGTGAAACCAGTTATATTTTATTATAACCGAAAGTTTTTAATAATTAAAAACTAAAAATTCTATTTCCAAAAACTTGCAGCCGGTCAAAGACATCGTAGGACAAAGGTCACAAGCCTCAGAAAGTGGATATACGCATAAAAATTGTAAGTTTGGTCACCCTAATTAAACTTACCAACAAAATTCAGATGAACCGAAAATGTAAGAATTAGAATGTATGTGACGATCTTCATTTTTCCTCTTGGTATTAGACAGAATTTCTGAATGATGACTGAGAATTTTGGAAGATTTACACAGACACGTTTCGTGGATAGGCTCTATATGCGTACGCGTGATGGAGGCATGTAAGTTCTTAGTGTGTCTCTTGTAGAAGTTTCTGTTTTAAATAGGTTAACGTCAATATATGAAAAAATCACGTAATGAGCAAGAACTGAAGCTAAGAAAAAAGATCATTTATTACTTTGGTGTCAGTAAACATTTCGTTGATTATTATCGTATCATATTTGTTTCAAGTTTCACAACTGCGTGTGCTTCTATTGATAAATTTATTGAATTTCTATTGAATTACTAAAATCCATTGAAAATTCCTTTTCAACTTTAGGAATTCTCTTAAATATTCCAAATTAATTTAAATTCCATTAAATTACTGAAATCAGTTGAGGATTCCTTAAAATCCCATTAAATTACTGAAATCAATTGAAAATTCCTTGAAATTTAAAAGAATACACGAATATATTTTAAAACCTTTAAAATTCTATTAAATTATTGAAATCAGTTGAGAATTCCTTGGAATATTTTGAAATACTCTAAATTAATTCAAATCTTTTTAAATCCCATTATATTACTGAAATCAGTTGAGGATTCCTTAAAATCCCATTAAATTACTAAAATCCATTAAAAATTCCTTGTGATCTTTAGAAATTCTCGTAAATATTTGAAATTAATTGAAATCCCATTAAATTACTGAAATCAGTTAAGGATTCCTTAAAATCCTATTAAATTACTAAAATCAAATTGAAAATTCCATGAAATTTGAAAAAATACCCCAATATATTTTAAAACCTTTAAAATTCCATTAAATTACTGAAATCAATTGAAAATTCCTTGAAATTAAAAAAAATACCCCAATATATTGTAAAACCTTTAAAATTCAATTATATTAATGAAATCAGTTGAGGATTTCTTGGAATATTTTGAAATACTCTAAAATAATTCAAATCTTTTGAAATCCCATTAAATTACTAAAATACATTAAAAATTCCTTGTGATCTTTAGAAATTCTCTTCAATATTTCAAATTAATTGAAATCCCATTATATTACTGAAATCAGTTAAGGATTCCTTAACATCCCATTAAATTACTGAAATCAATGGAAAATTTCTCGAAATTTGAAAAAATACCCCAATATATTTTGAAACCATTAAAATTCCATTGAATTACTGAAATCAGTTGAGTATTCCTTAAAATCCTATTAAATTACTAAAATCAAATCAGGGTCCCACTGGGAGTAACTGTCATCTAAAAAATGACATCGGCTCCCAGTAGGACCGCGGTAAATCCCATTCATGTTCCAATTGTAGTTAAATACATTCATTTAAAGGAACCAGGACTTCTGGTTAACAGAACAATGGACATACAGTTGATTCAACTGTTCCAACTTTGTAGACGAAGCTTTGTTTCACTAAAACGGAAAGCTGGGTTACCAAAAATTATTATAGAGTGCGCCACCATTGGGTACGCTGCTTTTTCTTGTAGTGGTAATCACGTTTTCCCCGTTGAGTCTTGAATTATTCATAATCAAGTTGAATGAACTATTAAAATGTATGTCGAGGAACGAGGAAGAATAGAGGATGAGAAGGAGGATACAGTAAATATTACAGTTAAGTCAAGTCGGTACCGAAAATATTAGATTCAATGTTTAGATGCTCTAAATCGTCTGTTAGAGGTTTTAAAAGCTGTATTGAGATTCCTACACTTTCTTCTTGAAAATTGCATGTGTATGTGTGGCATTTGGATATAAAAATATGGGGGCACATCGCCTCTCAAATAACAAAAAAACTAAGGCAACTGTAGGTATAATGCCTTGTTTCTGCATACGAGATGTATCGACACTGTCGGCGCTGCCCTCTGCGCTGAGCTTGATAAATCGCCTTCCTTATATAATATTGACTTTGTGGAAGTCTTAAATCAAGGTTTATTAATATAGAAATCTAATTTTATGATAATAATAATGCTTAGCAAAGTATGAATGAAATAAAAATCTTCTTTCATATAACAGCTGTAAAATTATTATTATTTTTCCTAGAACCAACTTCTTAATGAAGATTATGATAGAGTGCACTACTATCGAGTACGCTGCTTTTATTATAGTTGTAACCACGTTTCTCCTTTTGAATTTTAAATTATTCTCAATTAAATAAACTATTAAAGCGTGGAAGAAGTGTGACATCTTTTGAAATCTTAAAAATATTTTGAAATATTTGTGGATATTTGAAATATTTCAGAAAATTTTTGAAATCTTTGTGGTGACTTCTATAATCTTTTGAAACCCCTATGGTATCTTCGGAATTTTTTGACATCTTTAAAAATCTTTGAAGGCTTTGTGAAATGTATTGACATCATTTAAAATCTTTGAAATCTTTCGGTCATCTTTGAACTCTTTTAATATCCTCGAAATTTGTGTGAAATCTTTAAAATCTTTGTGATATATTTTGTAATATTTTATTCGTTTTTGAAATTTTTCCGAAATATTTTAATAACTTCTGAAATATTTTGAAATCTTGGTGAAATCCTAGAAATCTTTGTTATATCTTTTAAAATCTTTAGTAATCTTTTTTAATATTAAAAAATCTTTGAAATCTTTTTGAAATATTTTGACATACTAGAAATCTGTGAGATTTCGAAAATCTTCGAAATCTCTGTGAAATCACGGGGATTTTTTAATATCTTTAAAAATCTTTAAAAAATTCTGAAATACTTGAAATCTTGGTGAATTTGTAGTATTTGTCGAAATCTTTCACAATCTTTTGAAATCCTGGAATTATTTGTGACATGTTTTCAAATCTTTAAAATGTTTGAAAATATTTGTGAAATATTTGAAATCTTTCAGAACATTTTTAATATCTTTGTGGTAAATTCTATAATATTTTGAAATCTCAATGATATTTTCGGAATATTTTGACATCTTTAAAAATCTTTAAAATCTTTCGATCATCTTTGAACTCTTTTAATATCCTTGACATTTTTGTGAAATCTTTAAAATCTTTGTGATATAGATTGAAATCTTTTAGAATTTTTGAAATCTTTGAAATATTTGTGACATCTTTTGAAATCTTAAAAATATTTTGAAATATTTGTGGATATTTGAAATATTTCAGAAAATTTTTGAAATCATTCAATCTCAATGATGAGAATGCGATAATTTAAATTTTCCCGACAAACTATGGGTGCTATTGAAAAATGGTAAAATAAAATTTTGTAGGTTTATTTGAGATGAGAAATTTTTCTATTGGCCATTTTATCGTCTTTTGCGTTGTTTAGCTATAAATTTGAATTTTCGATTTTCTTATGGCATTTTCTACGTTTAAAACAAAAACTATTATTCCTATTAAAAAAAAGTTGTAAAGAATTTTTAAGAACTTTTGAAAACGAATAATTTTGTTTTCTTGTAATTTTTCCGTATCTTGCTTAGTTTCGTGTGAATTTTGTATAATTACGTTTTACAGTTTGATTTTCCATGGCTAAAACCATCAATATTGGCAGTAGAAGGCTGGCTAACGAACTTGACCTGTTTTTGGACCAAAAGTCAGTTTGCAGAAGGAAATTTGAAGTAGAAAAGATCTTCGAAAGTTATCGCGTCGTCAGACAGACAGACAGACAGACAAGCTTACAGACAGACAGATAGACATACATACATATAAACATACATAGAGACATAATACATACATACAGAAAAACAGACAGGCAGACATACAGACATATCGGCATACATACAGACAAACAGACATACATACATACATAAATATATATATATATATACATACATACAAGCTTAAATACAGATATAAGGCATACACACACAGACAGACATACAGACAGACACACAGGTACACAGGCAGAGAGACAGACATGTTCGTAAAAACTATTTTTTCTGGATAGGTCCAAAATCACATTTTTGACTAACAAGGGCGGTTAGGTTGGTGTCCGACGCCGATGTTTTTGTAACTTTGCAGGTGGAAAGAGGATCCCACACTATAAAAAAAAGTAATTTTTTGGGCAATCGTTCATATTTAGGGGTGGAAATCACCCCTTCTATATTTTTGATACTTTTACTGTTTTAAGAAAAATAAATAGTTATTCGAAATTTTTATTTTGTATACAAAAATATTTTTCGCCTTAAATTATAATTTTGTTGAATTCCCCTTTTTTTCTACTGAAAAATTTTTTTGATTTGAAAATTAATTTGGTTGAAAATTCATTCTTTTCAAGTTGAATTTAACTGTTTCTAATTAAAAATTAGAATTTTTTCATCGAAATAGAAATTATTCCATTTTTCGTTGAAAATTCAGCTTTCTCGGTTGGAAATTCATCCCTTTTTGGTTGAAAATTCAACTGTTCAGTTAAAATTTTTGTTATCGTTGAAATTTTGATTGACATACGGAAATATTAAAAAATCTTTGAAAATATTCTTAAGAATCATAGGAAAATTATATTTATACAAACTTACAAATAAATAATCTTAAAAAATAAATAGTTATTCGAGATTTTTATTTTGCATTAAAAATTATTTTTTGCCTCAAATTATAATTTTTTCCAAATATACCTTTTTTCCTGACTTAAAATCATTTTTACTTGAAAATATATTTATCTTGTTGAAAATTAATTTTTTCTTAAGTTAAATTTGACCGTTTTTTATTAAAAATAAATTTTTTTATTGAAATAGCAATTATTAAATTTTTCGTTGAGAATTAACCTTTTTTGTCTGAAAATTCAACTATTCGGTTGAAAATGTTTTTTTGTTCAAATTTTGATTTAAAATATTCGAATCTTAGAAAATATTTCGAAATTTTCTCAAGGATCTCATAAAACTTATATTTATATTTATATTTACAGTTTTCTTTTAATTGTAAAATAATTTTAATTGGAAATTGATTGTAAATAATTGTAAAATAAATCTAACAACATTTATTTTATAAAGAAATATCGTATGTTTTTAAAAGGACAAAACAATTTTAAAGGTAATACTTTGTAGTATTTTAATAACTAATGAACATATTTTTAGAATATTTTTCGTTTGGCTTCGTTCAATTTTCAATGAATATTTGTAGACATTTTTTAGTTTCGTATTTTTCTATTTAATATTAAATTTTATTTTGAACGTTTTTTCAGAATAATTTAATTTTAAAGGTTTATAATTTAACATTTTTCCATGTTGAACAATGAAAATGACGTTCATTTTTCTTTCTGAGATAAATTTGTTTATTCAACTTTAATTTTGAATTGTTATTTTTTTACGTTCGTAATAACAATTTGAATTCTACACTTTTATAAGCTCGAACACACTGACCCATTCAATTTGATTTTTGGTTTCAAATTTAAATCGCTTCGAATTGAAAAATACTTGAATTCAAAAGTTTTTTCATTTCAAATCATTTAATTTTGAACGCCTTTCATTTCGCTGAATTTTAATTCATCCAATTTTGAAAATTGTAATCTAAAAATATAAGACTTGTAACGTTTTTAAATTGTATTTTTTTCGAAAGTTCAATCTGAAGTCATGCAATCACGGTATTTTTCGATTCAAAATAACACAAGTGCGGAGTAGATAGGCAGGGCCGGTTCTGGGCCAATTAGTAGTAGCGAGTATCTGTGTATGTGTATATGTGGGTGTCCGTGCGTATCCGTGTGAGGCTGCATGGAGACCGCGCTGCAAAGGCTCTAGAACATTCTCGAAGGTCAAGATGACGTCACAGAGTAATATTGCGCAATTCTGCCAACCAAATGCATGTAACAACAGATTCAAGGTTATTTCTTATCTCAAGAATTTTTTGGCGTAAATACTTACAACGCTATATTTTGCTTTGTACTGGCAATTTCTATTGCATCATATAGTTATTTCAAAGATGATTTATTGCTTCCTTACAGATAAAATAGTTATTTAATGTGCAAAAAGGTGCAGGTGTGCAGGCATACAGATGAAATTTGAAACGGAGGGCTATGTATGACATCCTGTTTTGGCTATTGAAAAAAATTAATCTCCTTGTTTAAAAATTGAACTTTTTGGTAAAAATTCATTTTATTTTTTGTTAAAATGTTTTTTAACAGAAAATTCAACTATTTGGTTGAAAATTAAACTGCTTGGTGGAAAATTATTTTTTTGATAGGAAATTCTTTTTTTTTACTTGAAAACTCAACATTTTGGTGAAAAGTTTAATTATTTGATAGAAAAAATTCAAATTTTTTGTAGAAACGTCGTTTTTTATGTTGAAAAATTAATTTTTTTAAAATAAAAATTTAACTGTTCAATTTTTGGTTAAAAATTGATCTTTTTGGTTTAAAAATTTAACTATTTGGATGAAAATTTAAGTAATTGGTTGAAAATCATATTTTTTGGTAGAAAATTAATATTCAAGTTTAAGAATTCAAGTATTTACTATTAAAAATTTATGTATTTTGTTGAAAATTCGTATTTTTGAAAAAAATTAATCTCCTTGTTTAAAAATTGAACTTTTCAGTAAAAATTCATTTTATTTCTTGTTAAAATGTTTTTGAACAGAAAATTCAACTATTTGGTTGAAAATTAAACTGCTTGGTCGAAAATTATTTTTTTTTATAGGAAATTCTTTTTTTTTTACTTGAAAACTCAACATTTTGGTAAAAAGTTTAATTATTTGATAGAAAAAATTCAACTTTTTTGTGGAAACGTCGTTTTTTATGTTGCAAAATGAATTTTTTTTTAAATAAAAATTTAACTGTTCCATTTTTGGTTGAAAATTGATCTTTTTTGGTTTAAAAATTTAACTATTTGAATGAAAATTTAAGTAATTCCTTGAAAATCCTATTTTTTCGTAGAAAATTATTATTCAACTTTAAGAATTCAAGTATTTACGGTTACAAATTTATGTTTTTTGTTGAAAATTCGTATTTTTGAAAAAAATTAATCTCCTTGTTTAAAAATTGAACTTTTTGGTAGGTGTAAGAAAACGTACACACACAAGCCTGTTATGTGAGAGTCTTCCAACCAACACAGACGTGTGTGAATGAATCATCAATTCACCGAATTAAAACAAAACCCTCATTATCAATGTACTTCGTAACTCCTTTCCGGTCTATGGTACGATTTTGAACCCTTTATTGCTAGGCACTTCACTACCACGACTATACAGCACCCAAACGCTAACACATTTTGAGGATAGAAACCCTACAATCACACACTGAGAAAAAAGATTACTTGATTCAAAGAAATGCAGTGCTGAATACGTCTGATCAAATTTTTTTTTGATTCAAAGAAATTTTTCTATAACAAAAGTGAGTTTTTTGTTCGAAAAGCATCATTTCTTGAAGTAAGGACACCGTAACCGTCCTTACTTATCCAGCTCACTTAACAGAGAGAATCATTACTTTCATTTGAAAAAATGTATTTCTCTATTTTCGTGAAAAATCACCCTATTTTCCCTGTTTTGAGAGTCTATTTGGACTGTGAAGTCTGTTGAAATATTCTATATGTATGTTTCGAGTCTTATTTCAGACGTTTATAAAATGAAATCACAGACAAAATTTTGCCTTGAAAGTGTTTTTAAGTGTTCGTATTTATAATATGAAACTGAGATTGAATCACTAGATTCTTGATATCTGCATAGAAAGTCATTGGTGCAAAATTTGTTGTATCTCATTTCAAACAATAAATATTTTTATTGTGTCCTCATATTTTTCGTATCTTTTAGGATCGGCATTTTATAGTATTATCCAAACTAGCTAGATGTTGATGGAAGATGAAGATTTGCCCAATATGCAAATAAAAATAGTAATTATTAAACTTACCAATATCATTTAAGAATAATATGAAGATAAGGACAAGTGCAACAAAAAGCGGTCTCATTTTCTTTATACGTATGTGGATAAAATTGTTTCCGAATCTCGTAAGTTGTACTAAAACTAAATAAAAATAATCATATTTTTTAACAAATCAGTTTAACTTTCAACCAACTAGTTGAATTTTCAACCAGAAAGATGTTAATTTTAAATAAAAAACAGTAAATTCAACCAAAAAAAGACGAATTTTCGACAAAATAGGTAAATTTTTAACTTACCAGTTCAATTTTAAACCGAACGATGAATTCCTAATCAAAAAGATCAATTTTTTACCAAGAGAGATGAATTTTCAACCAAAAAGATTAATCTTTTACCAAGGAATACATTTGTAACAAAAGTAGTGGTACTTTCAATCACCTAGTTGAATTTTAAATAAAATATATGATTATTTTATATAAAAAGGATTGCTATTCTAAATCACAAAACGTTTGATTAAACCAAAAATACGATTTTTCAACAAAATAAATTAATCCTCAATCAACAAGATGTATTTTCAAACAAATAGTTAAATTTTCAACAAAATATAAAAATTTTCTAACAAAAAGCTGAATCTTCAACCAAAAAAATAAATTTGTAACAAAGTATTACAATCAATGAGTTCAATTTTAAACCCAAAAAGATGTCAATTTTAAATTAAAAACAGTGGAATTCAACAAAAAAATACAAAAATTTCAACATAAAATGTATATAATATAATTATTAAAAATTAATGTATTTCCCTGTTTCAAATAATAAAAATGATTAATTTAGTTATTTATTATAGCCATACCTTTAGAGCCTGTGAATTTGAAGGTATATCTATGAGAAAAATTTCAGGTAATTCCAACATTTTAAATAGTTTTTTAACTATAAACGAAATAATGACATAAAGAAACCACCATGATTTACAAATTTCCAAAACAATTTCAAATTGTTTGAAAAATGAATACTTCTTTGAAAGACTAAGAAAAACAATACACACACACACACACATATATATATATATATATATATATATATACATTGTTTTTTGGTTAAGTTTCACAATTTTAATTGAAAATTTATTTTATGTTGTTTAAAATTAACTTTTTAAACTGAAAATTCACATTCTTGGGTTTAAATTTTAACTGTTTCGCAGAAAAGTCGCCTTTTTGGCTTGAAAATTCAACTATTTGATAAAAAATTAAACTATTTTGTAGAAAATTCATCTTTTTAAATTGAAAATTGAAACTCATGAATGAAAATTTAACCACTCCATTATAAAAATAAAAATTTAACTACTCCACTGATATTTTGTAGTTAAACAACTAAATTATTAAGTTAAAAAATTTTAGAAACGAAAAAAATATACACTGAAAATTGAAAAAATTAAATTTAGACTAACATCAAATCCACTGTTCAAACTATTCAGTTGAAAAATTACGTAATTTATTAAAAATTCGTCTTTGTTGGTAAAAAATTAGTCTTCTTGGTTGAAAATGCAAGTATTTGGTTAAACATGTATTTTCTTGAAACTTCGTATTTTCAGGTAGAAAATTAATCTTCTTGGCAGAATGTACATTTGTTAAAAATGTATGTACTTTGTTTTAAATTTTTATTTTATTTTTAATTTTCAGTTATATTGTGATTCGTTGAGATGTCGGATATATTATTTTAGCCCATAAGCTTTAACTGAAAATTCACAATTCATGGGTTTAAAATTCAACTGTTTTGTAGAAAATTCGTCTTTTGGCTTGAAAATTCAACTATTTGATACAAAATTAAACTGTTTTTTAGAAAATTATTTTTTTTTAATTAAAAATTGAGTCTCGTAAATACAAATTTAACTTCTATATTTCAAAAATAAAAATTTAACTACTCCACTGATCTTTTTTAGTTAAAAAATTCAACTATTAAGTTAAAAATTTTAGAAACAAACAAAATATAAACTAAAAATTAATCTAATAAAATTTGAACTTACATCACATCCACTTATTGTCAGGCCCCTCGCCTCTCACAAATCGGGGTGCTTTTTTAATGTGAGTCCCCTTGCCTCTCACAAATCAGGGTACTTTATCAATGTGAGCCCTCTCACAAATCGTGGAGCTTTTTTAATGTGAGTCCCCTCGCACCTCACAAATCAGGGTGCTTTTTTAATGTGAGGACCCTCGCCTCTCACAAATCAAGGTGCTTTTTTATTGTGAGTCCCCTCGCCTCTCACAAATCAGGGCGCTTTTTTTATGTGAGTCCCCTTGCCCCTCACAAATTCAACCATAAAGGTGATTTTTTAACCAAGAAGAATAATATTCTACCAAAAAAGAATTTTCAAAAAATTATGTGAAGTTTTAATCATGCAGTCGAATTTTTAACTAGTAGAGATAATTTTTCGAATAAAAATGGATTAGTAACACTTTCAATTAAAAAAATTTATTCTCAGCAAAAACAAAAACGCATTTTCAGTCTAATATTTAAGTTTTGAAACAAAGCCAAGATTTTTTGACTAAAGTGATGAAAATTAAAAAAAAATGATTTTCACCAAAGTAGTTCTACTTTTAACCAAAAAAATTGTGTGTGGCAGTGGGGCCACACGGCTGAAGTGAAACATTGATTGATTAACTTTGAAATTTTTCTCGAGGAATCATCATGAGTTTTTAAAGATATAATGATTCAATATTCAGTGCGTTGTCAAATGTTTCATTATTTAAATTGACAGAATGTAAACATCGCTATTATCTCATAAAATTTAATAGCAAATTGAGACAAATTGGTAACTCTGTTTTCTCTGTCTCGTCGACAAGAAGTATCGAGGGAACCTTAAAGTTGAAAGAACTTTCCGTGAGATATATTTTTCTCGCTATTGAAGGAAGATTTGTGAAAATTTCCAGATCGATTCATTGAAAAGTGGAGAAAATATGCATTTCACAAGAAAGCATGCGACGCTGACCCCATAAGTGAAAAAATGGGTTTTGCGAGTTTTTGGCGCTAATTATGATTTTTTTGCGGTTTCTTTAATGCGAATCGTTTCTAATACATAGAATATTACTTAGTATTCAAAATGAGATATTTTTATAGATTGTTTAAACAATTTGTTATTGTTTTTAGCAATTTTCTCATATAATGGAGTTAGAAAGACACGGTTTTTTCACAAATTTTCCATTGTTCGTCCAATTTTCAATTAGGGGGAAGTTATAGTTCATCAATGTTAACAGTGGTGATTGTTTAAACAATGTGTTATAAATATTTATAATATTATATCTGAATAATGCTAGAAAGATGCAGTTTCTTTTAGACTTCTGGCTTTTTGTCCAATTTCCATTTGAAGTGTAGTAATGATAAATTCAAGTTAACAAAATAATTGTTTAAACAATTTATCATCATTTTCAATAATATTCTCTTTGCTTAATTGATAGAATATTGCGGTTTTTTCTGAAATTGTCAACTCTTTGTTCGTTTTTTACTAGGCATAACTTAATAAATAATAAGATACGGGAAAAATAATTGTTTAAACAAATTATCATTGTCCATGCCTATCTTCATCTATATTGATTGCGCCTGAAAGGTGCGGTTTCTCGGAAATTTTCACCTTTCTGTCCTTTTTTTACTTAGTGAGGTAATAATTAATTAAAGTTAACAAAAAGGGCGTTTAAGTATTTTTCAAATATAATATTATCAATAAGTATAATAAAATGTTTGAACCAGAAATTTCAACAAAAAAACCGCATCTTTCTAGCATTATTCAAATATAATATTATTAATAATTATGATAAATTTCTTAAACAGTCACTATTATTAACAACAATGAACTGTCACTTCCATCTAATTGGAAATTGGACAACAAATGGAAAATTTGTGAAAAAACCGCGTCTTTCTAACTCCATTCTATGAGAAAATTTTAAAAAATTAAGTTTTTTGTGAAAATTGATAATTTTACTTGCAAATTTATATATTTGATAGAAAATACGCCTTTATAACTTGAAAATTCAACTATTTGATTAAAAATTCATCTTTTTCAGTTAAAATTGCATCTTTTTTGGTTAGAAACTAAACTACTTAGTTGTAAAATTAATAGCATTGTTAAAAATTCATTTTTGTGGTAAATAATCATCATTTTAGTTTAAAATTGATCTATTTGGTAGAAAATATAACTATTTTGATTAAAATGAACTTTTTTTGTTAAAAATTCATCTTTTTAAGCTGAAAATTGAAATATTTTGTGAAAAATTCATCTTTTTCGGTTGAAGATTCACTTTTTTTGGTTAAAAATTAACTTTTTTGTTAAATACCTAACTACATTCTAAAAAAATAGTATTTTTTTAATTGAAAATTTGAGAATTTGGTTGCAAATGCAACTTTTGGGTTATTAAATAATTTATCTTGTTGAAAATTCAACTAATTGGTTGAAAATTCATGTCTGTAGTTTAAAAATTAAACTATGTTTTTAAAAATGCAACTGCCTTAAAAAAAAGGTTAATTATTTCGTTAAAAATTCAACCTGATTGTTAAAAATTCATCTTTCTGTATAGAAAATTCGTCGTTTTGTATTTAAAATCTTACTTTTTTCTAACAAATCCTCTCTTTCACTTGAAAGTTCAAATATTCTGTTTTAAATGCAACTGTTTAGTCTAAAATCAATATTTTGTTGTTTTTTTAAATTCGTCTATTTGATCGAAAAAATAATTTGGTTGAAAATTCATTCAATACATTAATTTTATTTAAAAAAATTAATTCCCCTATTATTCTGCTACTTTTTCTGTTTTGCGATCAATTTGTTCTGTAAAGTTTGTAATAATCAAAAGGAATCGAATGGAACGATTCAAATCCAAAAACTTCTACCTCAGTTGTTTGAAAAAAACAACAAAATTTTCAACTAAAAACATACATTATGAACAAAGAATAGAATAGTTTAATTTTTAAATCGAAAATATATTTTTTAATGGAATGTTCAACCCAATAGTTGGATCTTCAACCAAAAAGGTTGATTTTCCATAAAAAAAAGATAAATATTCAACTAAATCGATGAATTTTCCACTATATTTAACAAAGTATAGAATAGTGTAATTTTCAGTTGGAGAAATAAGTTTTTAAGCAAATAAAATGAATTTTCAACTAAACAAATGAATTTTTCACCAAGAAGATTAAATTTGTATAACAAAGAATCTTGATAAGAAATTAAGTTAAATTTTTGTTTTGAAAAATTAATTTTTAATAAGAAAAAACTATCTTCTAAACAAAGAAATGAAATAAAATACATGAATTTTATCTAAGAAGGTTAATTTTTTACCAAAAAAAGACTAATTTATAACAAAATAGATAAATTTATAACTAAAAAATATAAATTTTCAACAAAAAGTAGATTAGTTAAATTTTCAGATAGAGAAATAAGTTTTTAAGCAAATAGCTCAAATTTTCGTAGAAGTATTAAAATTTTCAAGGAAACAAATGAATTTTCTACCGAAAAGATTGAATATCCATAAACAAATTTCAAAACAAAATTCAGTTGACTTTTTAGTTGAAAAAATTATTTTCAATAAAAAAACTAATTTTCCACCAAAAGAAAGAATTGTACGTGAGTAGAAAAATTTTTTATTCATATCGAATTCACTGGAATTTTCTCGCTATAATAAGGAAACTTCTGTAAATCATGTACAACGCTCTCAAATATTATAAGATTTTCTGTAAAATCTATAACAAAATGTTTGAAAATGAAACGACTTCTTTTTCTGAAGAAAAGCTAATTAGTGCGCGCGTAGGATGCTCAATGTTCTAGTATTTTTAAATAGTGTACCATGGACCTACAAAAAAGACGAACTTTCAGCAAAGTACATTAATTTTCAAATAAAAAAAATCAATAGGCAACAAGAAATTGCATAGTCAAATTATAATATAGAAGCATTAATTTTTAACCAAAGAAATTAATTTTCGACTAAAATGATGGAATATGCAATTAGAATAATTATATTTTCAGTTTAAAAAAATTATAATAATTATTAACCAAAAAAAAATAATATTCAAAGAAATAGTTACATTTTCAAACAAAGTTATGAATTTTCAATTAAAATGATGAATCTTTAACTAGAATAATTGAATTTTCGACAACAACAAAAAACTAATATTTTTAACCAGGAAGATTAATTTCTACCAAAAAAGCCGAATTTTCATATAGAAAAGATAAACTATAAGGAATTGAAATGCACTTCCCGCATCAAAAACAAAATCAAGGACAATTCCCGGATTTTCTTCCATTCCCGGACAATTCCCGGATTTCCTTAAATTCCCGCACAGTAGACACCCTGACCTACGATAAGAAAATTGATTAAATCGAACACTGACTTTGACTATGGTGAATGACAAAAATATTTCAAGCCGCTCGCGCCTAGGTTTGTAAAAGTGTCGAGCGACAAAAATATTTCAAGTCACTCGCGATTAGGTTTTTTTAAAGTGGCGAACTACAAAAATATTCTAAAGCGCTCGCGCCTAGGTTTGTAAAAGTGTCGAACGACAAAAATATTCTAAGTCACTCGCGATTAAGTTTTTTTTAAAGTGGCGAACGTCAAAAATATTCTAAGTCACTCGCGATTAAGTTTTTTTTAAAGTGGCGAATGACAAAAATATTCTAAGTCGCTCGCGCATAGGTTTGTAAAAGTGGTGAACGACAAAAAAATATTCTAAGTCGCTCGCGTTTGTCAAAGTGTCCAGCGACAAAAATAAGTCGCTCGCGTATAGGTTTGTAAAAGTGGTGAACTTTTGATAAAATAAATGTACCACTTTGTTGAAAATTCGTTTTCTTTTGGTTGAAAATTAATTTTTTAACTGAAAATTTAACAGTTTCATTTCCGATTGTAAATGTATTTTTTTTTTAGTTGAAAATCCAACTATTTGTTTAAAAGTTAATGTATTTTGTGAAAAACTGTTTTTTTTTTGTAAATTAACATTCTTGGTAGAAAATTCAATTAATAGGTTTCACTATTGAAAATTCAATATATTTCTACTTGAATATTTAAAAATTATTGAATTCAATATGATACGTACACAGAATTGAAAATTCATATTTTTGGTTTAAAATTCAGCGATTTTGTTGAAAATTCTTTTTTTTTTTCATTAAAATTGTAAACATACCATTCTTGTTTTAAAATGTATCATTTTTGGTTGAAAATTCAACTACTTGGTTCAAAATGTATGTTTGTTGTTGAAAATTCGTCTTTTTCGGTAGAAAATTATTTTTTTTTTTTGTTGGAAATTTATGTTTTTGGTCGAAAACTCAATTCTTTGGTTAAAAATTAATCTACGTTATAAAAAGATTAAAAATTTTGTGAAAATGTCATTTTTTTATTGAAAATTCACTGGCTTTGTTGAAAATTCGTTTTTTTGGCTTTAAAATTCAACTGTTTTGGTATAAAATTGAATTATTTGGTTGATAATTCATTTTTTTTTTTTTAGAAAATTAATCTTCTTGGTTGAAAATTCATCTTTTGGGTAGAAAATTGAGCTATTTTGATGAAAAATTGTACTACCTCGTTGAAAATTCGTTTTTTTTTGGTTGAAAATTAATTTTTTTTTACTGAAAACTTAACTGTTTTATTTTTGATTGTAAACGTATTTTTTTTAGTTGGAAATTCAACTATTTGATTAAAAATTATTTTATTTTGTGAAAAATTGTTTGTTTTTTTAAATAGAAACTTAACATTCTTGGTATTTCGAGGATGACATCTAGCAAATCTAGCAAATTGTAATTTCACTAGAATTCCTACAATTTCTTTAAGGAATCTCACTAGTATTATTAGCAATATTCCTAGAAATCTTCCTTGCATTTCTAGCTGCTATAATATTTTTTTAGCATTTGTTTCAGCAATCCCACAAATATTTCTAGAAATATTTTTAAGGTATCATACTAGTGTACCTAGCTATATTTTTAGGTATTCTACTAGCATTTAGAGTAATATTTTTAGGAATCCTAATAGTATTTCTAGCAATATTTCATGTAATCCCACCAGTATTTCTAGCAATAACTTAAGGAGTCACTGTAGTATTTCTAGAAGTATTTCAAGCAATACCACTAGTATTTCTAGAAATATTTTTAATGCAATCTCACTAGTATATCTAGAAATATTTCTAGAAATTCCTCTTATATCTTCTAGAAATATATTTAGGTACTTTAGTATTTTCACAAATTTTTTTAGGAATCATGGTAATATTAATAGCAATAATTTTATAATCCACCCTAGTATTTCTAGAATTACTATTAGAAATCCTACCAGTAAGTACAGAAATATTCTTTCTAGTATTTCTGGAAATATTCCCAGGAATCTCACTAGTATTTCTAGCAATAATTAACACTATCATTTCTAGAAATATTTTCTAGGAATTCTCAGGAATATTCCTCGGTATACTAGAAATATGACAGGGATTCCTTTAATTATTGCTAGACATACTAGTGGAATTATTCGGTATATCGTCAGAAATACTAGTGAGAATATTGCTGTCATTACCAGTAGGATCCCTAAAAATAATTCCAGATATTCTTGTGAAATTTCTAAAATTATTAACAAAAATAATACTAGGATTGCTTAAAAATATTCCTAGAAATACTAAAGTAAGTAAATACATTTTTAGTAATATCATGTATCTAGATATGCTAGTAGTATTTTCTTTTCTCTCAAATATTTTCCTAAAAAACTTATAAAAGTGAGCATAAAGCCATTATAATTCCGTGGAAAAACGTCCTAAACAATTACTACTATTCCCTTAGAAAACTATCCCAAACCAACTTGTTTACATTCGGGAAAGTTCGAAATTGGTATTATTATAAACAAGTGGGGAATTTTATTACTTGGGAATTTTTCAGTTTGGGAATTTTCCAATTCGATAATTTTACGGTGACGAGAGTTTTATTTTTCGGGATTTTTCAGTCATCCCAAAATCTTTAACTTAAATAAATTTTTTTTTTATATTATTAATAAAAAAAGATACTTATTTCATTAGAAATTTTTTTTTATTCGTTAATATTATAAATTGTTCGGGAATTTTTCAGCTCGGGACTTTTATATATCGGCAATTTTATAATGAAATTTTACAGTCTCAGAAATCTAGATATAAAAAAAAAAAATTTATTAACAAAATTTTCATAATTTCTTTTCTCTTAAATGTTTTCCTAAAAAAACTTATAAAAGTGAGTATAAAGTGATTATAATTCCTTTGAAAAACGTCCTAAACAATTACCACTATTCCATTAGAAAACTACCCCAAACCAACTTGTTTACATTCTGGAATTTTCAAAATTGGTATTATTTTTAACTTGAGGGGGAATTTTATTACTTGGAACTTTTTCAATTCAGTATTATTATAAACTTTTCGGAAATTTTATTACTTGGGAATTTTCCAGTTTGGGAAATTTCTAATTCGGTAATTTTACAGGGCCGGCAGTTTTATTTTTCGATATTTTCCAGTCATCCCAAAATATTTAACTTCAAACAATTTTTTTAATTTTATTAAAAAAAAATCCTAATTTTGTTAGAAATCTTTTTTTATTCGGTAATCTTATAAATTGTTCGGGAATTTTCCAGCTCGGGACTTTTATATATCGGCAATTTTATAATGTCTTTTTGGTTGAAAATTCAACTATACTTTGTTGACATTTCAAATACTTTGTTAAAAATTCATTCTTTTGTTGAAGATTCATCATTTCGGTTAAAAAGTCATCTCTTTCGTTAAAAATTAAATATTTTGTTGAAAAACCATCTTTTTGGTAGAAAATTATTCTTTTTAACTGATTCAAAATTTATCTTTTTTATTGAAAATTTAACTATACTTGATTGAAAGTGAAACTGTTATTATTATTATATACCGTGTTGTTTATTTGAATAACACTTTTGTTCCGTAACAGTGCCTTGACCCAGGTCGCTGATCAATCTCTCTAGCGATCACCCCAGGTAAAGAGCCTCGACAAGTCATCATGCAAAGCTTCCTACTCGGGTTCATTAGTATCCAAGGTCTTTTGTTTCAGGCGTCATTTACTCCACTGACACTGTTCTTCCTTCATTTCTTATAAACTATTTGTCGCCACACTTTCTTGTCCTGTCATACCTCTTTGGCTTCCTTCACGTCCATGCATTTTTTCATGCAGGCTCTTGCATTTCTATGGCTTCTTATTTCTCTTCTAATGAGGGTCTCATTCACACATTACAACCACTCTTTCCGCAACCTACCTCTGGGCACGCTGCCAATTACTCTACGGTGACACACTTATTTCGTTAGTCGTTCATCTTTCATTCTCTATAATATTAATTCGTTTTGATTTAATTTCATATAAAAGAATTAATTCCCCTATCATTTCCCTATTTTCTTCAAAAATCATTCTATTTCCCCTGTCTTGAGAGAATTTTAGACTGTGAAGTATGATAATCTCATCAATTTATTTGTATTTAATTATATTTTTCTAAGTTCCACTTTCTATGGCTTCTCATATCTCTTCGAATTAGGGTCTCATTTACACATTCTAACTATTCATTCCGCGGTCTTCCTCTGGGTATGCTGCCATTAACTTTAGTTATATTTTCAACCGAAAAGATGAATTTTCTACAAATAAAGACGAATTTTCAACAAAGTAGTTAAATTATCAAACACAAAAATAATTTTTTAACTAAAATTATGAATTCTTAAGAACAAAAAACGGAATTTTTAACAAAGTATTTTAAATTTGAACCAATTAGTTGAATTTTCAATTTACAAAATTAATTTCAAACAAAACAAAGAATTTGGAATAATATAGTTAAATTTTGAACAAAATAGATGATTTGAAAAAAAAAAAATAAATCATCACAAAAAAAAAATAAAATAACTGTAGCTGAACTTTTAATAAAAAAATTATAAATTCTCAACAAATATGTAAAAGTGGATATTTCAGCTTAAAAATATTATTATTTCAAATCAAAAACAGTCGATTTAACCAAAAAGATGAATTTTGAACCAAGAAGATTTATTTCTCGATTTATTTTCTAAAGACAAATTGATCAAATCAGTGACGTCCACTGACCGAATCAGTAATTTTAAATGATCTAAACAAAGTAATTTATAATGAATCAGTAACTTTCACTAATTAAATCAGTAATTTTTATTGAACTAATCTGTAACTTTCAATTTGTTAATCAGTCATTTATGTTTCACATTTATTAAAATGCAAGAATTTAATTAGAAATAATAATTTAGAAATGAGTTTACTATTTAACTATAGCAGACAAATCAGTCACTTCCATTAAATAAAAATTAGTCAATTTGATTGAGTGATTCAGTCAGCAATATTGACTGATTTAGTCAGCTCTCTAAATTTGAATCAGTAAAATATAACTGACTGTCAGTTAAATACTAATTGCTGCAGCTAGAATTGAGTCACTGACAATTAGTAGAATTGTATTGATTGGATTAGTAAAACGAAAATTACAAGTTAAATCAGTTATATATACCTGCAGTAATATAACTGATTGATCAGTTAAAATTGTCTATCTATCTTTCCTTCATTTGTGAATAGGCTACCAAGATATACGTACTTATCAACTTATTCTTTTCTCCCACCGTTCAGGACAATTACTCATATTGTTTTCTCACGCTTTTCTTCTGAAGGCCATCATTTTTCTTTCATTCACGTTGCATATGCTTGTATTCAGTTCGCTCAGAATTCTTGAAAAGCCTTCGATTGAATCTGTCATAACAACCTTATCATTTGCGTACACTCAGTACTTCACCAAGTATACTTCTATCCTTCTTATCAAATGATTTTACTAGGTCAACGAATGCACAGAAAACTTTGTTGCTTTTATTCTCAAACTTTTTTCTGTGTACTTTCTTAAGATAAATATTTGATCTGTATATGATCTTCCTGGTATTAATCCACTTTGGATTTCCCATATTTATTCTTCTGTTTTTCAAATACCCTGAAAATAAGTACTTTTGAATATATTTTACTCAGGGTACTTGATGAGTTGATACATCTCTAATCATTGTAGCTGCTTTTATATCCGTTTTCTTTGTATATTGGTTTGATAAGAGCTTTTTTCAGTTATCTGGAACTCCTTCCATCTCGATACATGAATTTATCAATTCGCACAAATCGTGTAGTATGTAGTCGCCACTATATGTTAGCCTTTAAGCGTTCATACTGTCTACACCAGCAGCCTTACCATTTTTTAAATTCCTTATTACATACCTAACCTCAGAGACACAGAATCTCTCAATTGGGTTTTCTAACGTATCGTGTTCTGTGTCGCAGATGTGGTGCCTTACAGCTTCACCTATTAATAATTCCTTTTGAGTGTATCTCAAAGCGTCTAGTATCCAGTCTGTATTATTCAGCATTTCACTCTTGCTATTTCTCGTTCTGAATAACTATGTACTTTCACCTGCCTTCATGTCGATATACGCCCACTTATAAAAGAGTTTCTTGCTTCCATAGGATGGCGACACTGTAAACTTAGTCAATATCTTTGCCAGATCGGTCTCGTAACAGTCGGTATTACCACCAGTAGGTGTGATTGTACCTCGGTATTGCAGATTTATCAGCAGTCGGTAATTCAGATTTATCGTCAGTCGGTAATGCAGGTACCTGACATAAATTACCGACCTTAATCATCATCTATTTGGGAATATCAAAGTTTGTAAAATTTGGAAAACTACTGGGAATCCTCAGTTAATTTTTAACATTAATTTAGATTAACAATTCGAAGATTTTAATCACATTTTCTCAGAAAAGAACTATTTTCTATTTGATATATCGAAATAGTTTCGCTAGCTTACTAAACTCCAGCAAATTGTTAAAACTAAACATTTTTCTTCACTATAAATTCTATTAATTCTGAACAGCTATTTCTATACACATAAGATAGAAAATAATATTTTATTTTAAGCAAAACGGATAAACATTTTTTCTTTGTTCACTTGAATTACCTTCTCAAATTCCAGCAAAAAATTTGTTTATTGAAACTATTTATAACAAATTTGAACGTTGAGTATTGACAATATTCTGCAGTTTATTAAAAAAAGTGACTAACATTTTTTTTTTAATTATTAATATTGATTCGTACGTTTTTCAAAAATCTCCTCCTCTTCAATTCCAAAAAAGAAACGGTAAACACGGTTAATATTTGAAACCTGAAAACTTTTTTGAATAGCGTATTCAAGATTTTTTTATGATTTTATTTAATTATTTTTTTATTCGAAAATTTGTCATTATAGAATTTTAAATTGTTCATGTTTTTAATATTGGGAAATAAAAATGCAGGAAGGTGAATTCGCGCTTTTTGCACCCACATTTACTGGCTTACTGCCAGTAAATGAATCATGGAAAAAAATAATTAAAAAATAATTTTAAATTTCACCTGTAGTTCCAGAAACCATAGCTCGTCTCTTTCAATTTGTCAATTTGAAGTTGAACACTAAATTTAATATTCCAAAGTCAAAACTTTTGAAATTCTAGAATTTTCTATTGGTATGATTCCAATTTTTGATATTGCGTAATTTCAAGCCTTTCAATTTGTCAATTCGAAGGTAAAAACTAAATTTGATATTTCAAAGTCAAAACTTTTGAAATTCTAGAATTTTCCATGGCTATATGATTCCAATTTTTTATATTGCGCAATTTTGAGCCTTTCATTTTGAAAATTTTTTAAGGTGATTTTGAAATTTTCTATATTTTGGAACAATTTCAAATCGAAAAAATCCATGTTCAATGTCTAGTTCTAAAATATTCTCTTTTTTAAGGCTTGAATTTTATAAAATTATTTTCATCAGTTTTCATTGTTTTGAATAGATTCTGTAAGCATTTAATCATAAATTAATTAATCACAAATCCTTTAAACTGAAAATTGTTCAATGTTGTTCAATGTCCTTCAATGTTATATTCTACAATAGAATTTAAAAACCCAGACAATTTTGTAGGTCTGAAATTGAAAACAAAAAATTTAGAATATTTAAATCCAAAATTATTAAATTTAAAACTGACTCAAATTGAAACCAAACAGTTTAGATTTTTTAAACCTAAAATTATTGAATTTAAAACTGACTAAAATTGAAACCAGACAGTTCAGAATATTTAAATCCAAAATTATTAAATTTAAAACTGACTTGAATTGACACCAAACAATTTAGAATATTTATATACAAAATTATTAAATTTAAAATTGACTAAAATTTAAACTAAATAGTTTAGATTATTTAAATATAGAATTATTGAATTTGGAACTGACGAAAATTGAAACCAAACAATTTATATTATTCAAATATAAAATTGTTACATTTGAAACTGACCAAAATTAGAACCAAAGAATTTAGAATATTTAATCCATATAGAGAATGTCATCATGATCTATATTTGCTTTCTCAAGTTGATCGGCTGCAAATTGTGATTCTTTTGAAAAAATACTGTCAACAAATTGAAATAAAATTTTTTTTTTGAAAAATCTTTGTTTAAAATCATATTTAGAACTTTTGTACGAAATTTCCTGTTCCCAATTAGAATTTTGCGAAAATTTCCTTTTACCATTCAGAATTATAGTTAACGAATCCATTCCGAATGAGACAGGCTTCTACACTGGGAGAATCTCATGGGGACGAAATATGTAGCTTGTAATTAATTTTTTTATGAAAAAAAATCTTCTCCTTTCACTCCGCTGGGATTTGAACGAAATGAGGCGATACGTATTTTTCCGATTTGCGAAAAAAAAATGTCTAAGAATTTATGCGAATTTGAATTTTGTGCTTTGTTTTTCAAAAAAACTTGAATTTTTTTGTTTGAACCTCTATAACTTTTGACCTTATTGTTATATTTATTATTTTCTCAAAAGGCCCGCGTTTAAATTTTTTGCTAATTTTTTTTTTCAACTTACGCTTAGATAATGAAGATATTTTGTGTGTTTGATGCTCGCTACATCACATTTGTAGCCAAGAGTATGCTTTTTTCTTAGAATCGAATTTTCTACTTTTTTGGAAACAATTACGCATACAAAAATGTTTTCTGTTCTTTTCCGGTATCTCCATATTTTTATGACAAATGGACTTTTTGGTAAAAAATGAACTTTTTTCTTTAAAAAATCATAGTTTTGGGATAGAAAATTTGATCTGTCATGTAAATAATATTTCCTTTCGGCTTAAAATTTAAAAAAATTTTAAGTTACATATTTACGAAAAAAAAGTTTTCCTGGCCTCAAAAATGGTCTAGCCCGCATGATGCTGACAAGATGCCTTTTTTTATAAGAGGCAACTTTCAAAAAAGATTTTAAGGAATAAATACGGCGGGGGTTTTAAAAAACAGGGAATTTTGGAAAGTCAGGGAAAGTTAGGGAATATAAAATTAGTTAGACAAAACCTGAAACAGTCAGAGAATTTTAGATAATTTTTCTGAAACCTGCACACCCTCTTCATCCCCTGTGAGGTATCATAAGATTTGCTCTGAAGCCCACGCACAAAATCTTACTAAGATTTTGTAAACTTATGGAACAAACATTTATGTACATTTCCTTAATTAAAAAACGTCGAACCTGAATGAAAATTCCATTATTTTGCCAAAAATTCAACAATTTTGTTAAGGAGTCATTCTTTTTGGTTAGAAATTCGAATGCTTTGTTTAGAAAATTATTATTTTATGTTTGGAAAGTCAACCGTTTTGTAGAAAATTCGTCCTTTTGACATGAAAATTTAACATTTCGGATCTCATTTTGTTTCTTTTTAAGTAAAAAATCCTGCATGGTCCTCAATTCCACTCGTTTAACCATAATTCGTCTTTTCGGTTTCCAAATTTATCTAATATCGTAGAAATTTAATCTCTTCTGGTTGAAAATGAAAATCTTTGGTTGTAAACTAATCTGGTTTGGTTGAGGATTCAACTATTTTGGTGAAAAATGGTCCTTTTTTGTTGTATTCAACTGCTTCGTTAAAAGTGAAACTACTTTGTAATTTTTTTCTTTGATGATTCATCGCTTTAGTTGAAACTTCATGTCCTTGATTGTGAATTCAACTACTTCATTTTTTGTTGAAAATTTATCTTTTTCAGTTGAAAAGTTCACTATTTAGACAAAAATTCGTTTTTTAAATCTGTTTCATTTCTACTTAATTCCATTTTATTTGTCTAGATATCATTTTCTTCAACTGAAAATTTAAGTGGTCTATTTTCAGTAGAAAATTTATATTTTTTAGTTTAACATTCAACTATGTATTTCGTTAAGAATTCATGTAATTTTATTCAAATTTTCCTCTTTTGGTGTCCTAAAATATGTCCAGTCCTTCAAAATTTCTTCAAATTATTAAAATAGGTAACAAATTCCTTGGAATCTTTTGAAATACTTTTAAATTTTTTTCTACAATATATATCAATATGAAATCTTCTAAGATCCATTGAAATTTTTTATATCCTCTGAAAGCCCTTTAAATCAGTGAAATCAATAAAAAAACTCCTTGAAATCTTTTACAATACTCCAAAATATTTATAATTCTTTGAAATCTTTGGAAATTCTTTGCAATTGTTTAAAGCTCTTGAAAATTCCTTGAATTTAAAAAAATACCCTATAGTCTTTAAACTTCTTTGGAAACTCTTCGAATTTTCAAAATTAATTCCTTAGAGTATCGGTGATTTTTTTAAATAGGAGTATCCCTTAAGAGCGTAAAAATGCGATTTCATCCCATTCATTGTTAAGAAATTGTAGAGTTAGATTGACGGAAATTGAAGGGAATACATTAACAACGTCTGAAGATACAGAAAAATATTGTTTAGGAATTTTGATAGACTTGATGTAGTTAACAAATTGCCAGCTTTCTTTGACACGATATTTTGATTTTTCGGTAATTATTTTTAAAATGTTAGAAATTGACTCTAGGAATGACAGTGGCCAAACAGAAGCATTTTTTCTATGTATTCCGATCTTTTCATTGCTACATTAGTGATGCCTTCATCTGCATTGAGAAAAATTGCATCTGAGTTTTCTTCAATAAATTTTATAGCTGGGTTAAAATCTAAGTTCTCTTGAAATTATAGAGTCTTGTAAAGGAAATTGTTTTTTTGTCGCAAGAATTTAGTGCAAAACCTGGTTCTAGAGAGACCATTTTAATAACTTCCTTCGGAATTATAAGACCAGTTACATTTTTGAACCAAGAATCAGGGGTCTCACAATTTACATTTGTCGAAAGATTTTTCTATTGTTAAGATAGTTAAATTTGTCGGTACACACGATCTCACCGACACAACGGAGGACGAAGATCCACTACCCACAGCCATTAGTGGTGAAGAGATTATTATGCCGGCACTCAAAAATTTGGGATTGGATCAATAAATAATGAGGGTTGTTCAAATCAACGCCATTAATTTCGCCGAGCCCAAGCCTGAGCCAGGAGAAGAACAGGCACAGAAAGAAACTACAGAACATCGTAGAACTGAAAAGTGTGAAGCGAAAAAAGAGTGGAAGACGACCACTCAAGGGAGAGTCACTACAATAGCACGAAAAGAGATCTACATGCCTAGGAAGAGTCGACACAAAGCTTTAGTCAAAAATATATTTCAAGATAAAGATCTCAAGCCAGCTAAACGTGCTTTCCTTCCAAGCACGAGTGCATTAAATAAGGAGAAAAAAAATTTACGACCTAACAAGACTGCAGCAGCAGAAACGGAGGCAACAAAAGGCAACAAGGCCTACACTGAGAGGGTCCGATATACCGCGAGATAGATAGCAACAAAACCTGGGGCCACTAGACCTCAGGAGACACGGAACAGTTGGAGAAAATATCGAGAATAGTCGCCTTTTCAAACGTGGCCGGTAACACCGGAATAGACCCGTCACTACAAGGATCCAATAACCAACCCTTACAGAAATAATATTCACCACAAAGGGGGATTTAAATTCTCTGAGAATACAAGACGAACGGGAGGAGAAGCGCCGTGAAAAATATGTCGGTAACTTTTATTGTTCAAAGGTTTTTTATATTTTTCAAAACTGTCTTCATCGGAACATTTTAACAGGGGCAGTTGTAACCAGCATGTTACAGATAAAGAGCCTTCTCTTAGGCAGAACTCCTTGCATACGGAAAAATTGAGCAAGGAGTTGCATCACTGTAGGGCAATAAGAGAGCGCAAACTCCGAAGCCTGCCACTGAAACGCTCTCGCGAGTAGTGCTCTGGTTTCTGAAGAAAGATCTATCTTCTTCGCTCCGGTTTCTGAAAATAGATCTTTCTTCTTCGCTCCGGTTTCTACAAATAGATCTTTCTCCTCCGCTCCGGTTTCTGGAAATAGATCTTTCTTCTTCGCTTTGGTTCCTGAAAATAGATCTTTCTCCTTCGCTCCGGTTTCTGAAAAAAAGATCTTTCTCCTTCGCTCTGGTTTCTGAAGAAAGATCTTCCTTCTTCGCTCCGGTTTCTGAAAATAAATCTTTCTACTTCGCTCCGGTTTCTGCAAATAGATCTTCCTCCTTTGCTCCGGTTTCTGAAAAAAGATCTTTCTTCTTCGCTCCGGTGGTAATCGAACCTCATGTCTTCCGATTGGAAGACGTGAGGTTCGATACGCACCGAAGTGCAGGAGAAAGATAATTTTTCACAGATGAAGAATGGTTAATTTCTATAGAAAAGTCTTTCTCCTTGGCTCCCGTTTCTGGAAAAAGATCTTCCTTCTTAGCTCCGGTTTCTGAAGAAAGATTTTCCTCCTTCGCTCCGGTGGTTATCAAACCTCACGTCTTCCGATTGGAAGACGTGAGGTTCGATACGCACCAGAGTGCAGGAAAAAGATCATTTTTCAGAAATTAAAAATTTTTTATTTCTGTAGAATGATCTTTATTCTTCCCTCCGGTTTCTAAAAAAGATCTTTTTTCTTCGTTCCGGCGTATATCTGAAAAAAGATCTTTCTCCTTCGCTCTGGTTTCTGGAAAAAAATATTTCTCCTTCGCTCCGGTGGGAATCGAACTTCACGTCTTCCGATCGAAAGACGTGGTTCGATACCCTCCGGAGTGCACGAGAAAGATCATTTTTCAGAGATTGAATATTTTCAATTTCTGTAAAAAGATCTTTCTCCTTCGCTCCGGTTACTGAAAAAGATATTTTTCCTTTGCTCCGGTTACTGAAAAAAGATCTTTACCGTAAACATTACCGCAGAGAAGATAAACCATACTTGCAACAAAAGCAAATCAAAAAACCTTGAACTATATAATTGATTATAATGCTCATTCATGAAACTTACTAACAAACATAGTAATTTTTTTGATAGAATTTTTTTCTGGTTTATCTAGAATATTCAGCCAGGCATTCCTCATCTCACACATATCCCTACTTTCGCTGATACATGCAAACCTTACAGTTTTGAAAAATCGACATTCTACCAAAAGGTGGTACACAGATTGTGTATTAAAACTATTCTCATGACAGTAGATACAATAACTACCAACATTGAAACTGCAGGTTTTATTCCTAATTATAAGTTTAGGTATGAAATTATTTTTTTAACCTCAATTGCGCTATAATTCTGATAAAACCGAGTGGTGTTCTTGACAGAATTATATATTTTTGAGGTCCATCTCGCAAGGTTGATTGAGGATGAAGTATTAGAGCAGAGGACGAGTGAGCTCTCTGTCAATCTTCTAGATATAATATTTCATCATAAGCTCTTACCATGCCGATTTATTCTTTTGTAAAGTGGCAAGAGTAAGAAATTCCTAATCGCCCTCTATCCAAATTTTTTGCAATATACTTCTAACCTGACGGGCCCAGTTGTGTTTCTCCAGGGTTGACAAATCATCTTTTAATCTATCCAGTTCTCTTAATCTTAAATAACATTTGTTCGGATATCGATCGTCGGAAATACTGAGAATTTTCTCTATCCAAATGAGAATTGACCCAAAAACTCTAACTGCAAGTTGGAATGCACCTATTTCTAATCTGACCGCAAATCCGGCAGTACTTTGCGGAACATGTAGGATTCTCTCATGAAAGTGGTTTGAACTTTTTCTATAAAATCTAAATACCTGAGACTCCATATGTGCGCACTATACATTAAAGTACTGGATATAAGACTATTGAAAAGTCTAACTTTTAATTGAAGGCCAAATTTTAACTAACGTTTATTGTTTTTACTTTTATGGATGACTGAGTATAATTTCGATGTGGACTATATATTATACACCTTAGAAGATAAGATACTTCGAAATCAATAATTACGTGGAAAGCATTTTGATTTAATGTAGATGAAACGATTAAATTTATTATATTTATTGTAAATTAAAACATTTTTAATTTTACAAAAATCTTTTCTTGTACTGAAACTTTTCGAATTGTCATATGCCCAAAAATACCGTTCCGGAAATCAAACAATGATATTGAAAAAATCTTCGAAACAGAGATTTTTCAGATAGTTTGTTTTTAAGTAACTTCAAATCTTTTCAAAATTTGTAAATATCTTCTCAACTGACTCAAAGTTTTTCCAAATCAAGAATTTTTCAACTATTATATACACCAAAATTGAACAATTTCATTATCAAATGCAAAGTTTTCAAACTAGAGCAATTATAGTTAACATTGCAACGTTCAAAGTTTAATTTTAGCTCCCTGAAATTTCGACGATTCAAGACTTTCTGTTTCAAACAATTCGTTTTAAAATGGTTTATCTTGGAATTTTTTATTTAGAATTTCTCTTTTCATATAAGCAGTCAAACATTGCTAACTAATGGAAAATTTCTCTGTTTAATCACAAATTTTCAAGAATATTTTTGACTGTGACAACATTTGTATAGAATTTTAAATTTAATAAACGCATTTAATTCTGAATCCATCAATTTTTAATTATTTTAAAATTGAACATAGTTTACAAAGTTTCAATCAGACGTTTTAATTTGTTTGATTAATAAGACTTTCGAATTCAAAAAGTTCAGTTTTAACGTTAAAATCTGTAAATTGTTTAATTTTGAACAGATTCAGAAGCGTTCTGTAAAATCAATCAATTATTGTTCAATTTCAAATACTCGAACTACAGTTCAATTTTAATATTTTAATGAATTTCAAATAATGTATTCACAAGGAATGACGGATTTCGTAGGATTACAAATACTTTTAAATATTTCAAATATGTCAAGGTTTTACAGAAAAGATTTTAAAGAATTTTAAGGTTTCAGGATAGTTTAAAAGATTCGAAGGAATTTTTTATTGATTTTCAACATTTTAGAGTATTTTTTGAAATTCCAGGGAATTTTCAATTCAATTGCATACAGTTTTTCTCAATTCTCGACGTTTTTGGACCCACTGAGTCAGCAAAAAAAATTTTCAGGAAATGCAAAATACAATAAAAATACAAGAGACAAAAATGATTTGTTTTTAAAAGTTCTACAATATTGATTCAAATTGTTTTTTAATAAGAATGATATTTTTCGTTTTAAACGTAGAAAATACTATAAGAAAATCAAAAATTCAAATTTATAGGTAAAAACGCAAAAGGCGTCAAAATGTGCAACAGGAAACTTTCTTGTCTTAAATTAATCTACAAAATTGCTTGTTCACATTTCCTAATAGCACTCATAGTTTTCGTCAATTCTCGACGTTTTGAGACCCCCTAAGTTAGAAAAAAAAATAGTTTTTACGAACATATCTGTCTGTCTGAATTTTTAGTTCTGGGAAACGTAATACTTCAACTTTCCCACGAAACCAGACAAGATATAATGAATAAACGATAAAAAATAAATATACATATGTTTCGACACCAATATATATTATGAATTGTAATAATATACATTTTTTTAAATGATACATTTTTAAGGGTAGCTGGGAATGAAATATAATGCAAAATAGATAACATATATTGAATTAATCATGATAAATAAAACTTGCACTTTATTTTGCAATATCAAAATGAGCAATCCCAAGCAGAGGTACTGAAATAAATGCAATGTTTATTTGAAATAACAGTGTTGAACATGATGTGGAAAAGTTTACATTGTGGACAAAAAAGATTTTTAAAAAGTTGTATATTCAACTGCAAAAGCTAAATTTACAATCAAAAATGAAATAATTAAATTTTGTTCCAAAATAGTTCAATTTTAAACCAAAAAGATTATTTTAAATCAAGAAAAACAATTTTCAACCAAGAAGATTAATTCTCGACCGAAAAAAATAAAAAAAACTTGTATAATATTCAACTAAAAAAGATAAATTTACAATCAAAAATTAAATAATTAAATTTTCATCTACAAAAATGAATTTGCAAGAAAAAGAAGCGAATTTTCAACAAAAAGGTTAAATTTTTGTCAAAAATAATGAAATTTTCAACCAAAAAGATTATTTTAAACCAAGAAAAATAATTTTCAACCAAGAAGATTAATTCTCTATCAAAAAAGATTAAAACAAAGTTGTATACATATTCAACTGAAAAAAATAAATTTACAATCAAAAATTAAATAATGAAATTTTCAGTTAAAAAAATTTATTTTCAATAGAAAAAATACACAATTTTCAACAAGTTAGTTAAATTTTTTTCCAAAATATTTAAATTTTCAACCAAAAAGATTATTTTAAACCAAGAAGATTAATTCTCTATGAAAAAAGATTTTTAAAAATTTGTAAATTCAACTAAAAAAGATAAATTTACAATCAAAAATTGAATAAATTAATTTTCAGTTTAAAACATTAATTTTCAATAAAAAAAGAACAAATTTTCAACAAAATGGTTAAATTTGTTCCAAAATAGTTCAATTTTTTACTAAAATAGTTCAGTTTTCAACCAAAAAGATTATTTTAAACCAAGAAAATTAATTTTCAACCAAGAAGATTAATTCTCTACCAAAAAAAAATAAATAAATAAAAAAAGTTGTATATTAAACTAAAAAAGATAAATTTACAATCAAAAATTAAATAAATTAATTTTCAGTTTAAAACATTAATTTTCAACAAAATGAAATTCTACCGAGTATCACAAAAATCCAGGGACGGTTGAATATTTCCTCAGGTAAGATATTTCTAAGGTAGGTTAAGGTCATTCTTGAAGTAACTTCCAACGAGGAATTCAATGGTTACATTTATTTTGATCTTGACGATGACCTTCAAGGTCAATTCAGAGTCATTTTTTTTGGTAATGGAAACCCCCTTTTTTACATCGGCAATCGATGGGCCGGAAAATTTTACGTTTAAACATGTACCCAGTCATACATATGTACATTGAAACCTTGAAAGATTTTCAATGGAAAAAATTGACATTGTAATGAGCTTGAAGGTAATCGTGATGGTCATGCCTAAGGTCACTACTGAATACGCATCATTAAAGTTAGTCACTTTGCTCTTTACGAAACAAATTTGAAAAGCTTCTATTTCCAGAAGTATGCAGACCTTGTTTAAGTTTACATAACCTGTGAGTGACCTTCAGGGTAAAACTATACCTATGTATGATCTGGGTACATATTTGAACGTACAGTGTCCCGCTTGATCGATTGCTGCTGTAAAAAGGGGGGTTCCATTTTAAAAAAATTTGACTTTGAAATGAATATGAAGGTCATCGTCAAAATCAAAATGGAGGTCACCATTGAATTCCTGGTTAAAAGTTACTTCAAGAATGACCTTGAACTTCTTGAAAAATACCTTACCTGAGCAAAATATTCAGCCGTCCCGAGACTTTTGCGACACTTGGTATGTATTATTCTTCATTGTTATGAATTGCTTGAAATACATATACACACTTTCTAATCCTTTTTCACAATTTTGACATACTTAAAATCTTTTAAATTTTTCTGAATTCCCTGATATATCGAAACTTTCTAAACTTTCTCAATTCCTTAAATTTGAGGGATTTCCTGAATTCTAAGAATTCTGTGAGTTCTGAGGATTTCAAAATAATACAAAGGATTTCGATGAAAATTAAACAATCTGGTGAAAAAATAAACATTTTAGTTGAAAATTAATTTATCTGTTGAAAATTCATTTTTTTTTGGTTGAACAATTAACTACTTTTTTTAAATTTGAGCTACTTTGTAAAAAATCCATTTTTTTCGGTTGAAGATTCATTTTTGAAAATTCAGCTGTTTTTTTGATAATTCGTTTTTTTTTGGATTGCAAATTCAAAAATCTGGTATACAATGAAACTAATTAGTTTAAAATTAATGTTGTTATTGGAAATCCATATTTTTGGTTGAAATTCAAATTTTTTGTTGATAAATCGTTTTTTTTTACTTGAAAATTCAACAAGCTGGTAGAAAATTAAAATATTTAGTTGAAAATTAACTTTTTTGTTGAAAATTCATATTTTTGGTTGAAAATAAAACTGTTTTGTTTATAAATCGTATTTTCCGTGTGAAAATTAAACAATCTGGTAGAAAAATAAACTACTTAGTTGAAAATTAATTTTTCGGTTGAAAATTATTTTTTTTTGGTTGAACAATTAACTACTTTTTTTTAAAATTTGAGCTACTTGTTGAAACATCCTTTTTTTTCGGTTGAAGATTCATTTTTGAAAATTCAGCTGTTTTTTTGATAATTTGTTTTTTTTTGGCTTGAAAATTCCAAAATCCGGTAGAAAATTAAACTAATTAGTTGAAAATTAACTTTTTTGTTGAAAATACAACTTTTTTTGTAGAAAATTGTTCTATTTGGCTTCAAAATTCAACAATTTTGTTAAAAATTCGTTGAAAATTCAACTACTTGGGACAAAATTAACTTTTTTGTTGAAAATTCATAGTTTTTATTGAAAATAAAACGGGTTTTTGTTTATGAATCGTCTTTTTTGCTTGAAAATTAAACAATCTGGTGAAAAAATAAACATTTTAGTTGAAAATTAATTTATCTGTTGAAAATTCATTTTTTTTTGGACCCCATAAAAAAATAATTTTTAGCAAAGTCAGTTATCGCCAGATGGAGCAGTATTTTCAACCAAATAGTTGAATTTTTAAGTCAAAAAAATAAATCTTCAGAAGACAATTGAATTCTCAACTATGAAAGTTAAATTTTGAGGAATGAAGTTCATTTTCAATGTTTAAAGATTAATTTTTTACCATAAAAGATGAATTTCCAATCCAAAAGGACAAATTTTTAACAAAAAAATTGAATTTTCGGAAAAAATAGATAACTCAGAAAGTAGTTGAATAACGAACAAAATAATTAAACTTTTAACTAATTATTTGAATTTTTTAACAAATAGATCAATTTTTAAACGAAAGGAATAATTTTCTACCAAAAGGCGAATTTTCGAAAAAAATACAAGAATTTTCAACCAAGTAGATGAATTTTCAACTAAAAAAAAAGTTTTCAACCAAAACTGGAAGTTAAATTTGCTGTTAAAAAGGCTAATTGAAAGAAAAAAATTATCAGCTATTAGTTTAGTTAAAAGAAAAAAGACAAATTTTCAACAAAGTAGTTGAATCCTCTACCAAATAGATGAATTTTTCACAAAGAAAATAAAATTTCCACAAAATTTCAACAAGAAAGTGATTTTTTAATCACTATAGATAAATTATGTACGAGTTATTTAAGTTTTGAATTAAAAGTGCATAACTTTCAACAAAAAACGGAAACCTTCAATTTTCAGTTTAAAAATATAATTTTCAACCAAAAACGGAATAGGTAAATTTCCAGACAAAAAAAATTAATTTTTAACCAAATAGTTCACTTTTTTTTTACAAAATAGTTGCGTTTTTTTGTATTTCCAATTCGTAATAAATACATTGTAGATTAGGGGTTTAAAGAAAGAATTCCAAACCTCATATTGCATTTTGGATTTGTTAAATAAATAATTCATCCTCAAGTCTTAAAAAACAAATTGTATTATGTATTATATATTATAATATATATTACATATATTATATATCATATATATATTTTTTTTTTTTTTATTGAAACCGAATTATTAGAATCAAATGAGAAAATCCAACTATTTTTGGTTGAAAGTTCACTCTTCTCTGTTGAATAGTACTATTAAATTTTTCGTTAAGAATTCATGTTTCTTATTTGTAAATTTCATTATTTGATTCAAAATTGAATTATTTAATTGAAATCTCAACAATTTTGTTGAAAAGTCATACTTCTTGGTTAAAAATTTAAGTATGTTGTTAAAACTTCGTGTTTTTGGCTTGATAATAAAATAGTTTCATTGAAAATTTGTTTTTCTTGACTAAAAATTTATTTTTTAATAGAAAGTTCAAATATTTTGTTCAGCATTCATATTTTCGGTTTTATAATGTAACTTTTTCTGCAGAAATGTCATCTATTTTTGGTTAAAAATGCAACTGCCTGCTTAAAAATTGATTTCTCTCAATTTAAAATTAACTTATTGGTTGAAAAATTACATTTTCAGGTTGGAAATTAAACTGTTTTGTGAAAAATTTGTATTTTCAGCTCGAAAATTAAATGATTCCGTAGACAATCCAACTACTTGGTTAAAAATTGATGTATTTCGTTGAAAATTCGTATTTTTTTTGTAGAAAATCAATTTTGGTTGAAAATGCAGTTTTTTAGTTGAAAATTAATTTGTTTTTGATGGAAATTTTACTGTTTTGTTGAAAATTTGTCTTTCTTGGTTAAATACAACTGTTTTGCATTTCAAATTGAAAATCTTCTCCTTGAATTATCAACTATTATATTTTTTATTGAAAATTCATCTTTTTAGATTAAAAATTCAACTCCTTGGTTGAAAGTTGAACTACTTTTTGAAAAGTTATTTTTTTGTTTGGTTAGAGAATCATAATTTTAGTTTATAGTTCATTATTTTGTTGTAGATCTACATATTTTTTATTAGTCACTTTTCAATAGAATACATAGTTTCTGCTTCAAACGTGAACAATTATATTAAATTTTTTTTTTAAATTAAACAAAACGACACAAGTTTACAAAGAAGAATTAATAGACAAAGATTGTTCACCCAAAAAAGGTCGACAAATTTTTTAATATTTATGTTTTGGTAGGATGCCTATTTTTTGTTCGAATCATAAAAAATAATATTGAAAATAAATGAATTAATTTTTTGGAAAAACGGCACAAGGTTCAATAAAATGTTAATAAAGAAATTGTTTTTTACATTCTCATCAGAGAAGGTATTAGATTTGTTTATGTCTGTCTGTGTGTATGTATGTATGTAAGGGAATTTAAAAAATGTTTGAGAACACTTTTTTTAAAATTTAAGAATTTTATGTACAGATGCTCATAGCATTCAAAAAGACGAAAAATTTATTGCAATGACTTTTTTTAGATAAAAAACAAATTACCAGAGTTGAAGCATTTACAAAATTCAACAAATCGATAATGAAAATTTTAAGCTCAAAAACGCACGATGTGAAAAAAGTAAAGAATAGAAAAACCTTGATTTTTAACATCCTACAAGAATCTCATAAGAACTTTTTGAATTTCATTGCAAAATCGTAAATTCAAATCCTAATCGCACAAAAATATAATGAAAAATAAAAAATTGCTTTCTACGGTCAAACTATGCAACAGAAAAAAAAAATGAAAACACAAAAATTGTGAATTTCAAAAACATCTACAAATTTTTTAGTATCCACTTTCTAATAGGGCGCGTAGCTTTTGTTTAAGTTCGTAAAAGGCAGCATTAAAAACAAAAGAATTAAGTTTTTGGACGAACGACACAAGCTACGAAAAAAATAATAATACAAAAGTTGTTTAAAAAAAGAAGAGCCGCAAATTTGTCATTTATTATTTCTTTAGTAGGACTTCTGAATTCTTCTGAATTCTTTTGAATTCTTCTGAATTCTTTTAAATTCTGTTGAATACTTTAAAATTATTACGAATTCTTTTGAATTATTTTCCGTACTTTAGCTTTATTTTGAATTCTTTTGAATTCCTATGAATTCTTTCGATTTCTTCTGAATTCTTTTGAATTCTTTTAAATTCTTTTGAATTCCGTTGAATCCTTTTAAATTCTTTTGAATTATTTTGAATTCTTTGGCATTCCTTTTCATTCTTTTGAATATTCTTGAATTATTTTGAATTATTTTTAATTCTTTTGAATTATTTTGAATTCCTCTGAATTCCTTCGATTTCTTCTGAATTCTTTTGAATTCGTTTGAGTCCTTTTAAATTATTTTGAATTATTTAGAATTCTTTTGAATTCTTTTGAATTCTTCTGAATTCTTTTGAATTCTTCAGAATTCTTTTGAATTCTTTTGAATACTTTTAAATTATTACGAATTCTTTTGAATTATTTTCCGTACTTTGGCTTTATTTTGAATTCTTTCGAATTCCTCTGAGTTCCTTCGATTTCTTCTGAATTCTTTTGAATTCTTTTAAATTCTTTTGAATCCTTTTAAATTCTTTTGAATTCTTTTGAATTCTTGTGAATTCCTCTGAATTCCTTTGATTTCTTCTGAATTCTTTTGAATTCGTTTGATTCCTTTTAAATTATTTTGAATTATTTAGAATTCTTTTGAATTCTTTTAAATTCTTCTGAATTCTTTTGAAGTCTTTTGAATACTTTTAAATTATTACGAATTCTTTTGAATTATTTTCCTTACTTTACCATTATTTTGAATTCTTTTGAATTCCTCTGAATTCCTTCGATTTCTTCTGAATTCTTTTGAATTCTTTTGAATTCTTTTAAATTCTTTTGAATTCTTTTGAATCCTTTTAAATTCTTTAGAATTCTTTTGAATTCTTCTGAATTTCTGTTTTTATTTCTCTAAGCTGCTTAAAAACTTCCTTTTTTATTATCTGCTTTATTAGAGTGAAATATTACTTTATTAGTTTATTATTTCTATTCTTTTCTACAGTTTGTTCAATTAATTACTCAGATTTGTTCGGTTCCTCAAATCAACCTTAGAAAAAAAAATCAAGTAGAAAAGTCCGTTATGGCCAGACATATGGAAAAACAATTTTCGGGCTCCATCATCTTTCTAAAAAAATTGCAACCGGTATCGGAATGATCAACAAACTAACAACAAACAAACAAATGTTCAACAAACTAGTTACATTTTTAGCTGAAGAGATTAATTTTCAACAAAATAGTAGAATCCTGAACCAAAACATGTTAGTTTTTTACTCAAAAGTTCCATTTTCAAAGAAATAATTTGTATCACAAAATAAATGTTTCAAATCACCATTTTTTTTTTTCATTCTATTCGTTCATTTGTTTTTACGGGTTTATGAATACTTTTTTCCTGCGATACTTTAGAAAATTAAAAAATATTTTAAATGATTAAAATTCAACTGTTGAAAACTGAATTCTTATCAATTAAAAATTTTGTTCAATTTACGAAAGAATAATTTTCAACAGTTCAATTAACAACTGTTAAAAATTGATGAACATTAAACTGCTTTTAACTGAAGAAAATTTTGTATTGACAATTCATCTGATGAAAATTTAATTTTTCGATTCTTGTATTTAAAACAGTGGAAAATTCAATTTTAAATTTGTCAACATTGAAGAATCAACTGGGAAAAATGCAACTTTAGAAAATTCAGTGTCTTGCAATCCTATTCAACTCAATTTTCGATGCTGAAAATAAAAGAGAATTGAATTTTCAACTGTTAAAAATTCAACTTTTGAAAAATTCAGAACATTAAAAATTCAACTGCTGAAAATATTTGCAAAAATTAAGAATTGTCAATTCGATTCAATTATTCTAGTTAAAGATTCATTATTTCAGTTACAAATTCATCTTTCTGCTTTAAAATTCAATTATTCCAGTTAAATATTTACAATTTTATTTGAAAATTCATCACTTTGTTTTTTTGCTGAAAGTAATTTTTTAACTGAAAATTTAACTGATTTTTGGTTGAAAAATTATCTTCTTTAATTGAAAATTAATCTTTTTTGGTAGAAATTAATCTTCTTGGTTGAAAATTAATCTTTTTAGTTGAAAATTCAATTATTCTAGTTAATGATTCATCATTTCAGTTAAAAATTCATCTTTCTGGTTTAAAATTTAACTATTCCAGTTAAATATTTACCATTTTTTTTTTGAAAATTCATCACTTTATTTGAAAATGTTACTATTTTTTTAAAGTTAATTTTTTTAGTTGAAAATAATTTTTTTTACTGAAAATTTAACTTATTCCAATTGAAAATTCCATAATTGTAGTTGAAATTTCATCTGTGTTGTTAAAGATTAATGTTTGAAACTTGAAATTTAATTATTTGAGTTTTCGTTGACAATTTATCTTCCTTAGTCAAAAATTCATCTTTTTATTTGAAAATTCAACTATTTTAGTTGAAGATTCATTGTTTTCGTGGAAAACTCTTATGTTTGAATTAAACTTAATTTTTTAACTAAAAATGTTACTATTCCAGTTTCGATTGAAAATGATAATTTTTTTAGTTCAAAATTCAACTATTTGGTTGAAAGTTTGTTTTATTTAATTAAAAATTCAACTATTTCGTTAAAAATTCATGTATTTTGTTTAAAAATTGTATCTTTTGGTAGACAATTAATCTTTTTATTTGAAAATTAATCTTCTGGTTTAAAAATTCATCTTTTGGGTTGAAAATTTAACTATTTTAGTTGAAGATACATAGTTTTATTTGAAAATTGATCACTTTGGTTGAAAATTGTACTATTTAATTGCCCACATAGTAATTATCAACAAAAATGTCATTTTTTAACCAAATAGTAAAATTTCGAAAGAAGCAGTTAGGTTTTCAACCAAATGGTCAAATTTTCAAATAAAAAAGATAAACTTTTGACCAAAAAGTTGAATTTTTAATTGAAAAATGTAAATTTTTAACCAAAAATAGAATATTTTAATTTCAAGTTAAATTAATAAGTTAAGAAAAAATAAAATGACGGATTTTAATTGGATGAGCTTTTTCACAAAAAAATGAATTTCTGATAGAATTGTTGGATTTTAAACAAAATAATAAAATTTTTCAATAAATACAATTTTTATTGAATAGGGAAATGAATTTTTACCAATTAGTTCAATTTTCAACCAAATAGATATTTTAATGGTTTTATAATTGCATATTTTTCCAAATTAATGAAATACTACTTTACACTGACAACTTGATGTTTACATAAATTGTTTAAACAATTTATCACTGTTTTAAGCAATTTTCTTTTAGAATAGAGACAGAAAGTCGCGCTTTTTTTTAATTTCCACTTTCTGTCCAATTTTAAATTAGACACAAAATGCTGCAACTATTTATTATTAATATAGAAAAAGATATATATAAACAATAATAATTTTTTGAAACAATTACTCTTGTTAAATGGAAATCACTAATAGCTAGCTTTAAGGAACGAGTGGACAATGAGTTTAAAATTTCAGAAAAAGCCGCAATTTCTAGCATTATTCAAATAAATTATTATTAACAATAATAATAGATTGTTTAAACAATTATGTTTCGCTAAGAATATCGAACAATTTATTTAATCACTTTATCATCAATTCAAAGTAATATTTTACGTATTAGAAACAATATGCATAAAAAAAACCGCAAAAAAATCATAATTATTGCCAAAATCTCGCAAAACCCATTTTTTCACTTATGGTTTTTTTTTGGATTCTATAAAACGCTCAATTTTAAATCAAGCAGATGAATTTTCAACTGAAATTATGAATCTTCAACCAAGAAAATGAAATTTTAACAAAAAATTGAATATTCAACTAAGACGATTAATTTGCAATAAAATACAAGAATTTTCAACCAAAAAGTTGAATTTTCAACTAAAAATACGAATATTTCAACCAAAACGATTAATTTTCCACCAAAAAGTTTAATTTTCAACAAAAAGAAAACGAATTTTCAACAAAATACAAGAATTTGCAACCACAAAGTTTAAGTTTCAACTAAAAAAAAAACAGCAAATTTTCCACTAAAATGATGAATCATTTCCCAAAAGAATGAATTTTTAACAAAGCAGTTCAACTTTCAAACAATAAATTGGGGAATTAAAAAAAATTAATTTCTCCCCTATGAGATAAATTTTCAAGAAAAAGAAAAAAATAATAATAATTTTTAACCAAATAGTTCAATTTTCAATCAACCAGATGAATTTTCAACTAAAATGATGAATCGTTAACCAAAATAATTAATTTTTAACAAAGCAATTCGACTTTCAGTCAAGTGGAGAAATGTGAAAAAAAATAATTTCCCCCCCCAAAACATTAATTTTCTACCAAAAAAGATGAATTTTCAACAAAAAAAAACTTTCAACAAAGGCGATTAATTTTTTCTTTTCAAACAGAAAAAAATTTCAACAAAACACAGGATTTTTCAGCTAAAAAGTTCAATTTTCAACCAAAAAGTTTAATTTTCAACAACAAAATAATCGAAATACATGAATTTTCAAATAAATAGTTGAATTTCCAACTATAAGAGATTATTTTACAACAAAAACTGGAATGTTTAAATTTTCAGTTAACCAGGGGAATTTTCAACTAAAATGATTAATCATTTACAAAAAAAAATGCATTTTTAACAAAGCAATGCAACTTTCAACCAAATTGAGGGATTGAAAGAAAAAATTTATAATTATTTTTTATTTGAAAAAATTTCAGGTAATAATCGAAACATTTTAAAAGACATTTACAAGTTTTGAAAAAAATTTCAAAATGATTCAAAATTTGAAAATATTTCAAAAAATTTGAAATCAAATGTAGATTGTTGAAGATATAGAGATGAACGTTTAAAGATTTTCAAGGATTTTAGGAGGTTTCAAGATAATAAAATAAATTTCTTAACATTCCTGGGAAAATATAAAATAATTTTATATTTAAAAAAAGTTAAACGTTCAATTTTCAAAAATTTTGTTCCAATTTTAAAAATGGTTGTATTTGAAAAAACTTAGGGTAAAAATCGAAAAATTTCAAAAGACATTTAAAAGTTCTGAAAATAATTCAAAATAATTCAAAATTTGAAAATATTTTTAAAAATTTGAAACCAAATATAGATTTTTGAAGATATCGAGATAAACTTTTAAAGCTTTTTACGGATTTTGGAAGGTTTCAAGATAATAAAACAATTTTCTTATGTTTCATGGGAAAATATAAAATAATTTTTTATTTAAAAAAAAGTTAATCGTTCAATTTTCAAAGATTGTGTTTCAAATTAAAAAATTATTCTTTATTTGACAAAATTGAAGGTAAAAATCGAAACATTTTAGAAGATATTTAGAAGTTTTGAAAAATATTGAAAATAATTCAAATTTTTGAAAATATTTCAAAAAACTCTAAACCAAATGCAGATTTTTGAAGATATCGAGATGAAAGTTCTTAAAGGGAATATAATAAATTCATAGGATGCTTTTTACGGATTTTGAAAGGTTTCAAGATAATAAAACAATTTTCTCAATATTCCTGGGAAAATATAAAATAATTTTTTATTTAAAAAAAAGTTAAAAGTTCAATTTTCAAAAATTTTGTTTCAAATTAAAAAATTATTCTTCATTTGAAAAAATTTTAGGTAAAAATCGATTTTAAACAGGGCATAGTTTAAACCACATTTCAAAACATGTCCACGATTTTTATCAATTTTGAAATTTTTTAATTTTCAAAAGATTTCAGAAAGATGTCAAATATTTTAATGATACACCAGATTTCAAGGATTTCAAAAGATTTCATAAAGATTGTATATTTCATTGATTTCATACGAATACAAAAGATTTCACAAATATTTCAAAGAATTCATAAGGATTTCAAAAGATTTTAACTATTTCAAAGATTTGAACACAATTCCTGTACACTATATTTCAAATATTTCCAAAAATTGGAAAGATTTTAAACGTTTTCAAATTTTTCTAAAGGATTTCAGAAGATTTCTAATATTCCAGTGATTTACAACGGATACAATATATTTCGCAAATATTTCAAAGAATTCATGACGATTTTCAAAGATTTCAAGAAGTTCAAAGATTCAAGAAACGGTTAAAAAAAAGAAAAAGTACTTAAAAATGAATATAATATAATACTTTGAAAAGTACACCACATTTCAAAACATTAAAAAGATTTTAAATGATTTAAAAATTTTGTAGAAGATTTTAAAAGATTTCACAAATTAAAGTATTCGAGTGATTTCAAACGAATACAAAAGGTCTCAGAAAGATTTCACACATATTTCTAAGGATTTCAAAATATTTCAAAGATTTAAAAAATTTCAAAACATTTAAAAGATTTCAAGAGGTTTCAAAAGATTTCACGAAGATTTTAAATATTCCAGTGATTTTGAACAAACACAAAAAATTTCATAAAGATTTCACAAATATTTCTAAGGATTTAAAAATATTTGAAGAATTTCCAAGATTTCACAAAGATTTGAAAAGATTTCAAACATTTTGAACGATTTAAATTTTTTTTAGATGATTTCAAAAGATTTCACAAAGATTTTAAATATTCCAGTAATTTCAAACGAATACAAAAGATTTCACTATTTGGTTGAAAAATCATGTAATTTCTTGATTTTTGTTTTTTTAAATTAATCTATTTGGTTGAAAAATCATGTATTTTCTTGAAAATTTGTTTTTTTTGTTGTTGAAAATTAATCTTTTTGGTTGAAAATTCATATACTTTGTTGAAAATATATTTTTTTTTAGTTGAATATTTATAATTTCAATTGGAAAATCAACTTTTTTGTAAAAAATTAAACAATTTAGTTGAATTTATTTTTGTTCTTGACTGATTCGTCTTTTTTGGTAGAAAATTAAACTATTTTGTTGAAAATTCGTCTTTTTGGTGTGAAACTTCATGTCTTTTAGTAGAAATTCAATATTTGTTGGTAAAAAATGCATCTTTTTAGATGAAAATGTAACTTTATTGGTAGAAAATTCGACTATTTGGTTAAAAATACGTTTTTTTATGAATACGAGTTTTCATATGAAGGACAACTGTTTTTAATTTAAAATTCAAATATTTTTTGATTGAAAAATCAACTACTACATTTATAATTAAGAATTCATCTTTTTTTGTTGAAAATTCAAATACTCAGCTAAAAAATAAACTACTTTCTTAAAAATATTTTTTTTTTTTGTTGAAGATTCATCATTTAATTTGAAAGTTCAACTACTTTGCTAAAAGTCGAACTTACTTTGTTAAAAATTAATTTCTTATTGGGTGAAGATTCATTTTTGGGTTATAAATTTACTTTTTTGGCAGGAAATGTACCTATTTTTTTGAAAGTTTACTTTTTGTTGAAAATGCATATTTTCAGTTTGAAAATTCAACTGTATTGTATAAAATTCGTCCTTTTTATTGAAAATTTCACAATTTGATTTTGAAAAACTACTATTTTGTTGGAAAGCCGTCTTTTTATGATTTCAACTATTTTTTATTTAAAATTAAAGTACTTTTGGTTAAAATATTAACTATTACATTTATCGTTCTGGATGAAATTATTTATTCAATTATAATTGTTTAAGATTCAAACAATAACTTAAGAAACTTTAAACATTAAAAAAATTTGTTTTTGTTATAAACATGTTTGATCATTGTATTTTGAATAAAAAAATAAAATTTATTATTTTATAATTCAGATATTTTATGATTTGGCAATTTACGGACGGGAATTTTATTATTCAGCAATTTTATAATTCAAGAATTTTATTATTTCGGAATTTTTCATGTCAGGATTTTTATTATATGGAAATTTAATTATTTCGGAATTTCATTATTCGGGAATTTTTTAATTCTGTAATTTTGTTTTTTGAGATTTTTCGGGACGACTGAAAAATCCCACACAAGAAAATTCCAGACACTGTAAAACTCTCGAATTGGAAAATTCCCGAAAAATAAAAATCCCGAATTAGAAAATTCCTAAATAATAAAATTCACGAAAAATAAAATTTCGGAAAAATAAAATTCCCGAAATATAAAATTCCCGAATTATAAAATTCCCAAATAATAAAATTCATGAATTGAAAAATTCGCGACAGTTTATAATATTACCAAATTGGAAAATTCCCGAGAGAAAATTGCCGAATTATAAAATATCCGAACTTGAAATTACAATTAATTTTTTCATATAAATATTATTCATTTAATAAAAATACAATAATATAATATTTTTATTGATATGAAAAAAATTATTTTTAATGTTTAAAATGTCTAAAACTATTGTTTGAATTTAAAATAACGAAAATTAAAAAAAAATTGCATTCAGAAGTATATTTTTTCAATTATTGTTATTTTAAATTCAAACAATAATTTTAGACATTTTAAATATTAAAAATAATTTTCAACAATAATATTTCATTATTGTACTTTTAATCAATCAAATATATTTATAAAAAATATTTAATTGATTAAATTCGGGAATTCAAAAATTCTGGAATGATTAGAAATGAAGTAATTGATATTAGAACTTGATTACCATGAAGTTAAAGTGGATTGCTCCACTTCACAAGAGGATCACTTCGCAATAATAGTGTATTGATCTTGATTAATAATGAATTACTCAGTAATACTTGTATTACTCCAAATCACCTGATCTACTCATATCAATGAGTTGATTACTCTGAATTACACTCAATTAGTCGGATTACTGCGGATCACAAGTGGATTTTTCTGGATTAAAACTGGATGACTAAAGATTGGAATTGGATTATGCTGGATTATGAGTGGATTACTCTAGATTGCAAGTCAACTACTTTGGATGACACTGGATTACACTGGATTACCCATAGTATTATGGATTAGAAGTGTATTGCTCCAGATTAGAACTAAATTAATCGAGATGAGAACTGGATTTCGAGTGGATTACTTTGGTTTAGAACAGCGATTACTTTAAATTACTGGAATTATCCGAATTTCTGGAATTATTCAGAAAAACAAGTGGATTACCGTGTTAATTACTTACTTAAATTACTCCGGAATACAAGTGGATTATTTCTTGTTACACAGCATTAGCGGATAACCGCCGATAAGAAGTGGATTACGTGGATTATAAGTGGATTACTCTAGATTGCAAGTCAATTACTTTGGATTACGCTGGATTACACTGTATTGCCAGGAGTATTATGGATTAAAAGTGTATGACTCCAGATTAGAACTAAATTAATCGAGATGAAATCTTAATTTCTAGTGAATTACTTCGGTTTAGAAAAACGATTACTTTGAATTACACTCAATTAGATGGATTACTGCGGCTCACAAGTATATTTGCCTGGATTAATACTGGATGACTAAAGATCTGAATTGAATTATGATTTATTATAAGTGGATTACTCTAGAGTTCAGGTCAAATACTTTGGATTACGCTGCATTACACTGGATTACCCAGAGTATTTTCAACTAAAAAAGATCAATTTTTAACCCAAAATGGAAAACATGAAAAATGTATTTAAAAAAACATATTTGCAAAAAAATATATGAATTTTCAATATAAAAATATCATTTTTTAACCAAGAATGGAATATTTAAATTTTCACTACGAAAAATTTATTTTCAACACAAAAAAAATTGAAACAGAGTAGTTATATTTTTAACAAAAAAATGAGTTTTTTACAAAAAAGTGTAACCAAGTAGTTAAATCTTCCACCAAATAGTTGAATTTTCAACAAAAAAGATGAATTCTCTACAAAAAATGTAACAGTTAGTAGCTAAAACAAAAATATTTTTATTTTAAATTTAAAAAAAATTCTAACGGAAAAAAGGAATTTTGGATAAAATAGTTTAATTTTCAACAAAAAAAGATCAATCTTTAACCCAAAATGGAATCGTTAAAAAATATATTTAAAAAAAAAACATATTTTCAACAAAATACATGAATTTTCAACCAAAAATGGAATAAATAAAAAATGTATTAAAAAAAAAAAAACTTATTTTCCACAAAGTAGTTGAATTTTCAACCGAAAAAAATAAATTTTCAACCAAAAATGAAGTTGTAAATGACATGATTTTTAACTAGAAAAATAAGTTTTCGACAAAATGATTCAATTTTCAACCAAAAATATGTATTTTAAACTCAAATCCCAATTCTTCGAATGAATTAGTTAAATTTTCAATTACCAAAATTAATTTTCTAACAAAAAAGGGGATTTTGAATATAATCATTAAATTTCAACCGAAGAGATGCATTTTCAACTAAAATTATAAATCTTTACCTGGAATATTCCAATTTTCAGTCAAAAAAATTGATTTTTTATCCAAAAAGCTAATTTTTAATACAATAGTTAAATTTTTTAAACAAAAATATGAATTTTCAACTAAAAGAGATGAATTCACAACAAAAAGAAGATACTTCAAAATGATTCGAAAATAATTTAAAACTTGTAAAGCTGTCCATTTTTTTTAAATAATGATTATTGAAGATTTTGAAAAAAAGTGTTCAAGAATTCTGCGAGGTTTCAAGAGAATCATAAAATTATCTGTCGGTCCCTAGGGAAATTTCAAAATAATTTTTTATTTTGAGAAAAATTTACGAAAATATTCAAAAGGATTTTAAAACATTTGAAAAGATTTCCAAAATTTTCAAAAAAGAATTGAAGATTTTATGGAATTTAAAAAATTTTATTGAATGTTTGGGAAGAATGTAGATTTTTTTTTTGAAATTTAGAACAAAAAGAAGCTTATTCAGAATTTTGAATGGTTTCAAGGGAATCAACATTTTTTTCTAGATTTCTAGGAAAATTTAGAATGATTTTTTATTTTGAAAAATTAATTATAAGAGAATTTTTGAAAAGATTTTCAAATTTTCCAAGAAAGAATCTAGAAGACAAGGCAAGTTTGTTTTGAATTTTACGAAAAATTTAGTTTTTGGAAAATTTTGAAGAAAAAAGCTTTTTAAGAATTTCTGAAGTTTTCAAGATAATCTATCAATTTTCCGTAGATTCCTAGGAAAATTTAAAATGCCTTTTTATTTTGCAAAATTAATTTTAGGGGAATATTTAAAAAGATTTAGAAAATTTTCAAAGAAGAACCCGGAAGATTTTATGGCATTTTTTATATTAAAATTTTTTTTTTTAGGAATAATGTAGATTTTTTTTATTTTGGACATACAGAAGCATTTTAAGAATTCTGAAAGGTTTCAAGAGAATCAAATTTTTTTCTAGATTCCTAGGATAATCTAAATTAATTTTATATTTTAAAAAATTAATTTCAAGAGATTATTTAAAAAGATTTCCAAAATGTTCAATTAAGAATCTAGAAGACAAAGGAAAATTTTTTTAGGAAAAATGTAGATTTTTTAGAGCATGTATAAACATATTTTTTTACCTTTAACAGAAACCTAAAAGTTTTTCGCTCAAGAGGTTGATGGTTAAAAGGAGATATTTTTATTGTGTATTCCTGAAAATGCGTGATGAGTTGCTTTTGAGAATATACCATCTTTTTTGGTGACTTAGAACTCTTTTCATGAACAAAAATGATTCTACTACAATTTTGATAAATCAAATAATGAAGCTCAAAAATGAATTTGATTTTACTGCATGTAGGAGGACACTTTTTTAAAAAAATTTCGACTAGAAAACAAATATTTGGCTTTTTTCATTAAGTAAATTTAAACTGAGCTTTATCTTTGGGTAAAATGAAGCCCTTCAAACTTAATTCCGTCAATAGAATGTAAAGATTTCACTTTTTAATCTTAAAGTTCCAAAAGGAAAAATCCCAATCATTCTTTCTAGACCAAAAAAGTCTTTCTATACGAAGACAAATAAAATTGATTTTCGACCTTTGATTTTGAATGTCAAGTAAATATTTTTTCGAAAAATGATTAAAGCCAATGATAAGTGCGTGAAAATCCTATCCAAATTGATAAGTAAAATATTTTTGTTATTCACAATAAAAGAGTTTAATATCGAAACATCAGATGCTAATATTTTCTTTAATATTGAATAGTGTTAATAAATACTTATCATTGATGAAAAGGGTGTTAAACCCCCTATTGAAACCATAATGGACAAAATCATTATTATTTTGTTTTTCAACGTGATCTAGTTCAACTGCCTCTAGTTTCATTTTATTGTAATAGTAATAATTTGAAAAAATTTCGAATTCATAAAATGCTCCTGGTATAAGGTTTTATATTCTGAATCTCAACTTGTTCCTTGATTTTTTGAAGCAACAAATCACATCAAGATGAACGTCTTTTAAACTGTACATTTGAAGCATAATTTCAAATGGCTAATTGCAAAAGCGCCCGCAGCCGCGTGGGACAACGCCTGCTTGACCAGTGCATCGACGGTGATGTCGTTCTGAACATAACCGTCTTCGTCAAGAATGCCATCCTGGCCGTGGGTGGTGAAAGGGTCCAGGGCCACGTCGGTGATCACGCCCAGCTCCGGGAAACGCGCGCGCAGGGCACGGGTGGCACGCTGGGCAATCCCCTGGGGGTTCCAGGCTTCGGCGGCGTCCAGGGTCTTGAGTTCGGCCGGGGTCACCGGGAACAGCGCCAGCGCCGGGATGCCCAATTCGACCCACTTCGCCGCCTCTTCAAGCAACAGGTCAATGGTCAGACGCTCCACACCCGGCATCGACGCCACCGCTTCCCGGCGATTTTCACCGTCGAGCACGAAAACCGGCAGGATCAGATCATTCGTGGTCAGTACATTTTCACGTACCAGGCGACGAGAAAAATCATCACGACGATTGCGACGCAGACGGGTGGCGGGGAACAGGCGATTGGCAGGGGTAAAGCTCACGACAGACTCCTGAGCCCGTGTTTACGGGCGAGCGTTGCAGTTATAAGCGGCCATTATGACGAATGAATGACAGTTGTGCTTATCGACACGACCTGTAGTCCCATTCGTCATTTGCGTAGGAATTGTTCACTTCGTGACACATCTCGATACTTTCATGAATCTTCGTGAAGGCGTAGGCTGCGCGTTCATTTCGCCAGCACCCTAGACCATGCTTCAACAATTTCTGCATGACTTCGGCTACTTTGCCCTCTTTCTCGGCACGTTCTTCGAAGGCGAGACCATCCTTGTACTCGCAGGCTTCCTGGCGTTCCGTGGCTACATGGATATCAACCTGGTGGTGGTCGTTGCCTTTTTTGGCAGCTACGCCGGCGACCAGCTCTGGTACTACATGGGGCGCAAGCACGGCCGCAAGTTGCTGGCGCGCAAGCCGCGCTGGCAACTGATGTGATGGCCGTTAGCCTGTTTTATTCTGCACGACCCGGGGAGAAGCCTGCGGCGTTCTGCACGATTCAAACCCCGAAGCGGTTGCGGTAATCGCTGGGGGACAGGCCGGTGATTTTCTTGAAGATGACGCGAAAGGCGCTGGGGTCTTGATAGCCCACGGTCCAGGCAATGTGATCGATGGTGCCATTGGTGAACTCCAGCATCTGCCGCGCCTTGCCGACTCGCAGATGCTGACAGTACTCGGTGGGTTTCAATCCGGTGGCGTTGCGAAAGCGGCGCAAGAACGTGCGCTCCTCCAGGTTCGCCTCCTGCGCCATCGCCGCCACGGACACATCCACCGCACCACTGGCCTGCAGCCAATGCTGGACCTTGAGGACCGCACCATCACCATGCCTGAGAATCGGCGCAAAGTTGCTACCGCACTGGCTGGCACTGGCGCTGTGCTCGATCACCAGAAAGCGCGCAGTGTCAGCTGCAATGCTCGGCCCCATAAGCCGATCGACCAGGCGCAGGCCCAGCTCCGACCAGGCCATCAGCCCAGCTGAGGTGATCAGGTCGCCGTCATCGACAATAGGTTTATCCGCTTCCAGTCGCACCGCCGGGTAACAGGCCACAAAAGACTTCGCGGAGGACCAGTGGGTGGTGGCACTGCGGCCATCCAACAGGCCGCTGCGCGCCAGCATGATCGAGCCGATGCACACGCCGCCCAGCACGGTGCCGCCCGCATGTTGCAGGCGCAGCCATTGCAGCAGCGCAGGCGGCGCCTGGTCTTCGGTGAACTCTGCAATCGAGGGCGGCACCAACACGGCCATCATCGGTTGCTCGGGGCCTGGGTGGCTGTCGAACGTGCGCGCGGGCGTGCCGTGGGTATCTACCTGCCAGTGGCTGACCCGCAGCAGCGGTAATTGCGCAGATTCATGCTCGGCGGCGATGCGGTTAGCGACCCCGAACACACCGGTTTGCCGGTGGCAATCTCCACCACGCTCTGGTGCAAATGCATGGCGCTGCCCGGTTCATCGGCCACTGGCTTGGCCATGAAGGTGGCGGCCACGTTGTGCTTGAGGGCGGCCTCGCGCAAGGTGCGCTTGAACACCGTGATCTGGTCGGCCAGATCCAGGGCGTCGCCATGACGGAAGTTGATTTCCATCTGCGCGGGGCCGTCTTCGTGGATCAGCGTATCCAGGTCCAGGCCCTGGGCTTCGCACCAGTCATAGACATCTTCGAACAGCGGGTCGAATTCGTTGGCGGCATCGATGGAAAACGACTGGCGCCCGGTTTCGGCGCGGCCCGAGCGGCCGATGGGAGTTTTCAACGGCAGGTCCGGATCTTCGCAGCGCTGGGTCAGGTAGAACTCCATTTCCGGCGCGACAATCGGCTGCCAGCCTTGGTCGGTGTAGAGCTGCAGGACTTTCTTCAACACATTGCGCGGCGACAGCTCGATGGGGTTGCCCTGCTTGTCGAAGGTGTCGTGGATCACGATGGCGGTGGGTTCGATGGCCCACGGCACCACGTAAGTGGCGTTGGCGACCGGGCGGCAGATCATGTCGATATCGGCCGGGTCCAGCAGGTCGTAATAGATATCGTCGTCGACAAAGTCCCCGGTTACCGTTTGCAGCAACACACTTTCCGGCAGGCGCATGCCTCGCTCATGCAGGAACTTGTTGGTGGGTGCAATCTTGCCGCGTGCGATGCCAGTCAAGTCACTGATCACGCATTCGACTTCGGTAATCTTGTGTTCTTTCAGCCAGGTGGACAGCTGATCGAAGGGGGCGTTCATAAGGACCTCGTCTTGGGTGGGATGCGACGCCGGGTTGTACTCCCAGCGCATTGAGGTCTATCTTGGGCCAGCCTTGAAACGGCATCTATCCACTTTGCACGCGGCACAACGCACAAATAGAGTGTTTTTTTTCAAATTAACGAACTGTAACTTGATAAGATTTTAAATTGAACACTTCAAACTCAAAATGACATTTGAAGTTTTTGGGGAGAGTTTTCTATTGAAAAATTGTTACATTTCCTGGCAATAAATAAAGTCATTGTAATTTCACGATTTTTTTCAAAACTTGAAGTTAGTAATGTATAAATGAAAATTTTTGACAATTCTTGTCAATTAAAAAGTCACTTGATTAAAGTTATGGCAGCTTGCTATAAATGAATTACGCTGCTCAGAAGCGAGGCTTTAAAACAGTTGATAGCTCGACAATCGACGGCCGACAAACGCCGAGGCTGGCCGAGGCCGAGTGGAGAAGCTGCTAAGAGAAAAGTGGAACCAGCTAGGAAGGCGAGTGCTGCCAACTTCAAACTCCAGCACGCACATACTCTCGGACATACTATTGTATATGTTACATACGCACGTGCGAGCGCATCTACGATATGTATACAATTTTCATATAAATCTTTTCAACTCTTTCTTACAGGCATAAGTTTTTTCGCCGTGCCAATTACTTTGATTCATCAAATTATTTTTCGAAAATATTTGAATATTCAGTGTCATGTTTTTTCGGGGCATGATTTTTATGAATTTTCCAGTCAATAAAATAACCACAAAAATATTAACTTCATACTGAACGGGTCGTTATTTTTTCAGTTTTTGAAACTGGATAATTAGTGTTGGGATTTCGATATCTGAGCGAGATGTTTGGCCACTGCCAACAGTCGGGGGATAATTTTTATGAATTTTCTAGTGTATAAAATAACCATAAATGTATTAAGTTTGTACTGAATTGCACATTTTCTTCAGTTTTTGGTACTTATTAATTAGGGGTGGGTTTTTGATATTCGAGCGAGAAGTTTTGCCACCAGCATTATTCGGGGGAGCAAAAAGGACAATTTTTCACGATGTTAAATACCACTTCAGATGTAGTTGCGATGACCTTGGTGTCCCTGGTAATGCACCAGGTTGATAAATGCATCGTCTACAGGAATTCCCTCAAAATTTAAACTTCGATGATAAAAATATCAACTTCAGATGTAGTTGCGATGACCTAAGTGTCCCTTGTCATGCACCAGGTTAATAAATGCATCTTCTACAGGAATTCCCTCCAAACTTAAACTTCAATGATAAAAATATCAACTTCAGATGTAGGTACGATGACCTTGGTGTACCTGGTCATGCACCAGGTTGATAATTGCATCGTCTACAGCAATTCACTCAAAATTTAAACTTCGATGATAAAAATGTCAACTTCAGATGTAGTTGCGATGACCTAAGTGTCCCTTGTCATGCACCAGGTTGATAAATGCATCTTCTACAGGAATTCCCTCAATATTTAAACTTTGATGATAAAAATATCAACTTCAGATGTAGTTACGATGACCCCGGTGTACCTGGTCTTGGACCTGGTTGATAAATGCATCGTCTACAGGAATTCACTCAAAATTTAAGCTTCTCTGATAAAAATATCAACTAAAGGTGTAATTGCGATGACCCCGGTGTACCTGGTCTTGGACCTGGTTGATAAATGCATCGTCTACTGAAATTCTCTGAACATTTAAACTTCGATTATAAAAATGCCAACTGCAGATGTAGTTACGATGACCCCGGTGTATCTGGTCATGCAACAGGTTGATAAATGCATCATCTACAGGAATTCACTCAAAATTTAAGCTTCTCTAATAAAAATATCAACTTTTGGTGTAGTTGCGATGAATTTGGTGTCCCGAGTCAGGCACCAGGTTGATAAATGCATCGTCCACAGGAATTCACTCAGAATTTAAACTTCGATGATAAAAATATCAACTTCAGATGTAGTTACGATGACCTTGGTGTACCTGGTCATGCACCAGGTTGATAAATGCACGAAGAGTAACAGATGGAATAGTATTATTGGTAGCACAACCAATCTGAAGAAACCTCTTCTGTTTTGCATATGGCTCCCAAAGATTAGGAACATCCAAAAGATCAGAAATTGGTCTTCTACAAATAGAAAAAAATCATCGTATAGTGTACAAAATATTTTTAGGTCTCGAAATTACAGTTTTATTTTAGAAATTATCATATATGTACCCTGTTGTTGCAAACGACGTCCATAAATCAACCATTAAATCGACTATGTACTCATCAGTTTCGTCTAGAGGGCCTTGCGCCTCAAAATAAAAAAGATATAAAAGATCATCGGCATGAGTAACTCCAATATTTTCCTTCATACCATCCATCATAGAAATTTGATTTTCTTTACCACGATAGCCAAAAACGTATGAGAAAAAAGGTTGTTCCGAAACTTCAGCCAATTTGTCGATTATTAGCGAATTGGGATATACGAATTGTGTGTCCCCACAAAATTTAGTGTAATTTGTGAGAAGCTGTGTTTGAAAGAAAAAAAAGAACATTAGTAAATGCTAAGAAATTAAAGGTTTTTGAAAAAAACTTTAAATTGTGAATCCATAGAATACGACGAACCTGCGCTTTATTAGTCGAAAATTCGGATTCCTTAAAATAAAATTCGTCAATTATTTCTCTGAACTTTACTTCATTCTCAGGCAGTAGGTAATGTTTAGCACTCAATTTGATACTTTTATCTAAGGCCTGTTTAATTGATTGATATGATGAATTGGGGTAAAGAGCTGTACAGATGAGAATAATTTAAAATTAACAAATTGCTTTAGAAAATTTTTGTTTTTTTTTTAATACAGATGAAACTTACTTGCAGTAATATATAATCCTTCATCGGCAACGGTTCCAGTCATAAAAGGATAATCCCTCATTTCATTTCTTGATATTAAATTCTGAGGACTATCTGTTAAAAAAGGTTGCCATATATGAGATATGTGCATAATTGTTTTTATGTACCATTGAGTACCTCTGTTATAATGTTATGCTGAATTTGTCCTTGAAAAATATTTTAATTTTGTCTTTTTTTATTTTAAGATTATTTTTTGATATCTTGTTTTTTCTTTTCATTTCTGAGAAATTTGTAGTGATTTTTGAACGATTTGTTTTAGTTTGGGTTTTTCTTTAGATTTGTAAAAAATCTTGTAGCATGTACGTTTTACGATGTTTGGGTTATTTCGATGGGTTTCCTTGAAGACTGCGTCTCTTGTTCTGGCAAGTGGAGGGCTAAGGGGGAGAAAAAAAGGGTCTTAGTTAAATGCTTCTCTCTCTCTCTGTAAGAAGTGGGATGGAACTATTTGAAAAATCTCGCTTTGCTTTGATAGGCTTTGTTTCAGAAAGGGAAGTTAGTTGGCCTCGTGACTTTGAATACTTCACTACGTAATATTGATATTAAATTTTTAAGTTTACAAACAATTTTTTATTTTCAATATAGATCTAAATATAATTTTCTCAATTTTCCGAGACTGTGTTTGTGACTTTTAACAGTAGTGTCGTGATGTACCGTGTGCCACAGATTGGATTATAAGACATGCATATATCCATACACGTGAAATTAATGATTACCATTTTTGTTTTAATTTTAAATAATTCTTTCAATGGATAGAATTTTGAATACTTATTTATTTTTATTATAAAGAATAACTTTTATATCTTTTTTCACTTTTATTTTTCACTAATGAATGCAAAACTAGAACACAATTAGATATTATTATTATTATTATTAATATATCATTAAGCCGTTTCCCTTCCGGGGTAGGCGTGAATTGCTCGGTTGGAAAGTAGTTATGTGTGGATGGGTATATAGGTATAGGGTAGATAGGTATATAGGTTTAAGGTATAGATATTTTAGATTGATCTAGAATTCTGTCATTTTTTTTAGATGACAGTTACTCCCAGTGGGACCCTGCGGTGGTTGTTAACCTTTAGTTTTTATATATATTTAGCAATAATATAGCATCTACAATTGACCAGACAAACCTGCCCCATAATATTATCTGTCGTTTAAAAAAAGTTAGCACGGTATTTCAATTTCCCTCTTTTTAAATTGGCGGAAAAAAATAACGGGGGATGGTCGGTAATACGTGACGTCATAATGTACTACATGCCCTTAAGGAGGAAAGTGTAACGAGCGCTGAATCAATTCTGCTGCTCATTTTTCACGCTAGAGCACGTACGGTCGCCTCGAGAATGCGCGGTTCTAATTTAAATGTGACTTCTATACAAGAGTAAGAAATAGATCATAAGTAAAAGAATTAGCACCAGAGTTGGCAAATCGACACTTAAGTTTGAGTATGAATGATAATTTAGTTGTAAATATATTATTAGGGTTATTTTAGATACATTAATATAAAATAGATACAAAATTCACGCTTTCGAATTATATTTTCGATTTATCGTCTCGTATTCGAAACTCGATCAAAGAAAAGACACCTGGGTTTTCGTTTCCGCGGAAACCAAGCAAAGAAGAGATCTTGAGTCCAGAGATTCTAATAAAATTAAGAGAAGGACTCTCTGCTTTCCGGGACATCCTCCTTCATGTGAAAACTCGTAACCTCCATTGTAGTTTTATGGAGGAAGTTTTCTAAGTCATCACATTCTAAGTCATAGGGTGACCTCCATATTAAAATTAAAATCAACTAAAGTAAAGAGTAGATTTCTCATTTTATCGATCGCCGATAATTATTTCGATTTATTTATTTTTAGTATTACTTTCAATGTAAATTGTTATTAAAGATATTATATCTTTGGTTGTTATGCCTGACTTTCTCAGCAGATGGCGTAAAATAAAATGTATTACAGTAATATTTGTACATTAAAGAACACTCAAAGAATATAAATAGCTTCAAGGAGCTGTGCAGTGCCCTCATAACACCTGAGGAGGAATGCCCACCAATCACTATCGAGGAGGTGAAAAACGTACTAAGAGGCATGAAGAACTATTCCGGTCCGGGACCAGATGGTATCAAGACCTACAGGCAGAAGAAGTTTCCTTCAACCCACCAGCATCTAGTCCGAATTTTCATCTCATATGTAAAGTCAGAAGAGCCTATTCCGGAGTGGCTGATGGAAGGACGCACAGTAATCCTCCCGAAGAAGGGAAACTTATCTGACCCTTGTAATAAAATCGTTAAGCGACATGCACATGATACGTAACGCTCTTTTCTTTTATTTAAATAAACACGAGAATAAAATTTCCATGAAGCCAGAAGGGATACAACGATATGAACAACCGGGCATTTGATGCCCTAGGCTAATAATGTGATTTAAGAAATGTTTAAATCTGAGGTTATTCATGCTCCTGCCGAAGACGGGCAACTTAGCTGACCCTAAAAATTACAGGCCAATAACTTTTTTGAACACACTGTATAAGATCTTCACAGCTATCCTAAATGATAGGATTGTTCGGACAATTGGACCTATGTGGCGAGAGCTGTACGAACAACACGACTCAAAGAAAGGCGTAGCAGGATGTCGGGAGCACCTGCTCATCGATAGATGTCTCTGTGAAGACGCAGCTTTCTATCAGCGTTACCTATCGATGGCCTGGATTGATTACCAGAAAGTTTTTGACTCAACCTCCCATAGACTTATCGTCTGTCTGTTGGAAAACTTAAAGGTTCATCCACACATCCTGATGTGCATAGAGAGATTAATGCCGCTTTGGAAAACCAGATTTACAATCTCACCTGGAAAACATCGTGTGATCACTAATAGTGTCACCTTTCAGAGAGGTGTGTTTCAGGGCGACACCATGAGCCCTCTCGAGAGCTTTGAGTGATGTTTTTCCAAATAGTCAAATCCCGTACATCGGGGATTACGTCCGAATAGTCTGTGCTCTTTGTAATGCTTTCCGACCTCCCAGAATTCATGACAATCTGGATGATCATCTGATCGCTGAAAGAATGTTGCTATTGGTTTCGCAGCCTAATCGCCTTCAAGAACGTACAGGAAAAGAAAAGTGGGCAAAAAGAAAGGTATCGTGGCTTTCTATAACGCAAGAGACACTACCTGATTTTTCTAGGTTAACTCTTGATGAGTTGCGATACATCACACTCGGAGTATAACAGCTGAAGCAAGCTCAATCGTATACCGAGGAACATTTAGCGGATGATGGAATCTACTCCCTTATTGTCCACAAACAGGAGGAAGGCATTCGAAGAGTATAAATCCAGTCTGGCCATACATCTTCCAAAGTGTATAACTTATGGATGGAAACTAATGCTGGACCCAATCCGATAAGTGGTTGGTACTTCCAGTGCAAAAGTGGTGCAAGAGTGGAAGGATGTTGCGCTCACATTGCCAGTGTTCTGTGTTATCTGAGTTACTCTAGATATCAACAAAACACTCGCAGACCTTCATGTGAATTCGAAAGTCATTTAAATGATGCATCGTTTTGGTCGGAAGATGAAGGAGAGGGAACTTCATCTTCAGATAAGCAAACCGATTCTGACGAATAAAACTCTTGAAGAGTACGTAACCTCTTATTAACCATAAGTTCTGATTGATCCTAATCTAATATGCCATTTTCTTAGAAACACGTCTCTCCAAGTTTGTTCCGATCATTTTATAGAAATTATTGCTAAGAAATCTGATAAAGCAGGACATTTGTACTCTGTTCATAGTCACAGACCTAAAAGAGTAAAAAATAAGCCTTATTTTAAAGGCTAAGTACCTCGAGAAAAATGATGGCTTTAACATATGTTGTAACGCATGTGATGTTGTATTCGGAAGGAGCCGAGAATTCGATCACGAATATAGTTCGTTTCTCGAAGTCTTCGAGAACAATGTCAGGCCTCGAGTGTGCAACGGAGACTGCTGTCCAAAAATCGTAGTTCCAGAAAATTTGACACTCCTCGTATTGGACAATTGATTCTATCTCCCTTGGAGCGTTCGGCAAGGCAGGGTCGCAACCAACACCGTAAGAGCGACAAAGATGGTAATAAAGCACTCTTAGGGCCAAATTACAGTTGTCGATGATTTGATCTTTAATTCTAAAAGGTCTGGGCGCAAATGTGGGGGAAATACAAAGACCGAGCGCGTAGCACGAGGTAATCACACCATCGAGCGGGAAGCGTGAGATGAATATATTATCGAGCGCGAAGCGCGAGAACCAACTATCGCGCGCCCTAGGCGCGTTCAAACTTGCGAGCGAAGCGAGCTGCGCGCGAAGCCCGCAATGTGAATGTGCCTGCGCAGCAAGCAGATTTTTTTAAAATTAAAACACGAAATTTTCTGAGAACAGTTACCTCTTTTTTCGTTGAAATTTTTAGCAGTGATAGATAATATACAGTCAAATTATCATTAACTTTGAATCAAGAACGTATTTGTATTTCGGGAGAAACAACATTCTATTTATTCTTACTGTTCTCGCATTTATTGTATTTCACTGTTATTTTTTACTTCAAATCAGTAAAATGATAATTTATTGGACATAACAATATAATCTTCCTTTCTCCCTTTTCTTTCTCCTGGAGAGTGATGTTATATTCGGAAGCAGCCGAGAATTAGATCACGAATATAGTTCGTTTCTCCAAGTCTTGGAGGACAATGTCAGGCCTCGAGTGAGCAACGGAGACTGCTGTCTGAAAATCGTAGTTCCAGACAATTTGGCACTTCTCGTTTTGGACAATTGACTCTATCTCCCTTGGAGCGTTCGGCAGGCATTTTGTTTACATGGTTTTATTTTTCAAAAGCAATCGTCTGTATAACCTAGCTGTTGAGCGCGAAGCGCGAGTATCACAATGAGAATGTAATCGTCAAGGCCGTAGGTGCTTTGAGAACCCTCTTCACAGTCTTATTGAAAAAAACATGTTTAATTTCACTTAATGATTGTAGTTCATGAGGAGTTTGAATCACACTTTCTGATTTGCGCGCTCAAACTGGGGGTATTTTCAGGGCAGCTGAGAATAAAAATTAGTGTAAAGTAAGGAGTCAATATTAAAGTCATCATTAAAAATGAAAATTGTACATTATTTTGTAATATCTGAAAAAGCAAGACCAGATCGCGGAGAGATATAATATACATTAGATATAATAGTGTTAAACGTAATGTAGAAAAGTTGAAACTTTGGACAAAACCGAGTGCGAGGCACGAGGTACGTGACCAGAATGTGTTTGTTAAAGCCGAACGAGCTTGAAAAAAAAAATCACAATCATCAAATTACAGTTGTTAACGCTTTGACTTTTGATTTTAAAAGGGTTGTGCACAAATGTGTGGAAAATACAAAGACCGAGCGAAGCGAGCTGCGCGCAATGCTTATTAAATGCTTATTAGTGAAATTATTCAATTTGGTAAGCCTCATTTACATTTGGTTAAATATGGACAACTTAGAATTGTGATATATTGAACTATTTAAAGTTTTTAGCTGTTTTTTGAGGTGCAACACTATCACTAGTTCGTAACCTTAAAGCCATACCCGCGTGCCAAAAATATGCCACGGCACTTGCGAGATAGATGCAGAAAGATGTCATCCTTGGGTCACTTCGTGTCCTCAAAACACACGAAAGTTTCGCCGACCTGTCGTTGTGATTTCGTCGTGACCTGTGACCACCCATCTCACGGTTGTGAGACGTGGCCATGAATGGGATTTACCGCGGTCCTACTGGGAGTATGCAAGGTTTTTGAAAAATAAAGAAGACTATATGTACATATTATGTTGTTATTTATTCCAATACCATCAATATATTCATAATCTATACACGCAAACACATATTCATTCCCTATTTACAATTTATTCGATTTAATCTGGTGTTACTGAATTGATTAGTGAATAAGTCCGGAATCACTGATTGACCAGTGAAATGTCCAACTACTATTTCAATCAGGAAATCATTCGCTGATTCATTTTTAGATAGTTCAGTGAATCCATGTAACGTATGATTATTTAATTTACTATCATTATTATTAACGTAATAAATTCGGCAACAAATATCAATAATAATTAATATAATTATACATTTAAATACCAATAATGTGCCTTTAAAAATGTATCCTGTTATTCTTAAATAGAGATCTAAGAAAATTATGGGAATATATCATGAAAGAAGGCACGGGCGGTGCTAATGTAGACATGAAAATGTCCAAAAAATAAATTATGATACTTTAAATACAAACGATACGCTATCACTATATTTATAAATAACGCATCAAAATATATTGACAAATCATTAAAATATATTGTTGCTGAATTTTCAGGTTATGTATTTTAGTATTGTGAAAAAACTTATTTTTCGTACAATGACATTTGTGGATACATTCACGGCCAGTTTTGTGAATCAGGGCATAAAAATACTACATCGCCAAATCATTAAAACATTAACACCTATAATTCTGAAAACTATATTCCGATCCGATACTCAGTTAACAAAATAAAAATCAGTTTTTATTAATAGAACTTGTTTATAACACTTATCATCATAAGCAGGGACCTGACCGAAACGAAACACAATACTCTCGTGATTTTTCTTCTGTTTCTATACTGTCAAAACGTAACTATATTCACTTGAGTTAGGTTACGTTATTCAAAATACCGAAAGTATAGTTAAGTTATAGTTAAAGTTTAGATGACAGTTACTCCCAGTGGGACCCTGCGGTGGTTGTTAACCTTTAGTTTTTTATATATATATATATATATATTCCTTTGGAATAGAATAAAAGGGCCTATGACAAAGCCACCGAATGCGTCCTCGGGTTGCGGTTAGAGGGTCCCTGTACCAAGGGTTTCTGATGAATATGGTTACAATATTTAATAAGTAGTCACGGTCAATTGTCCAGGGATGGTCCAGAAGGAATAACCCCTAAGCGGAGGCGTAGCAACCGTGCTGAAAGCTGAATGCAATCTGGGTGAGGTGTGTTAAACGGTGACTCTGGGATGCCAGGCGACCTCTCACAGTATGCAGCCTTATCCTTGCACGACGAGCCGGCGAAACGCCCACATTGAGTGGACGAATCACCTCAAGGATGACTTGCTAGACTGCTACGATTCTATATGGCCACCCATCTTACGGTTGTGAGACGTGGCCATGAGTGGGACTTACCGCGGTCCTACTGGGGGTTGATGTCATTTTTTAGATGGCAGTTGCTCCCAGTGGAACCCAGCGGTGGTTGTTAAGTACAAATTTTTGTTCAAGAGGAGGTTACACCAAAGAAGTAGTAAATATGCTACGAAAATATAACGACCTTGGAGAGGTGAAGTTTAAGATTACGTCATTACAGAGGACACGTTTTCAACCTATGTATTTAGTTAAAAGAAGGTTTTCTCTTCACTTAACGAAAACTTTCTTCTTCCATGTCTTCGAGCAAATAGAAGTGTTTACCGCTCACTAGGAGGCGCTAGGGAACTTGATAAATGTATGCAAAGTTCGTACTCATAAATAAGCAAAGTTTTTGTAAAAACAATAATTAAATATGAGTAAAAAAAAGCGGAATGAAGAATGAAGAATGAAGAATGAAGAATGAAGAATGAAGAATGAAGAATGAAGAATGAAGAATGAAGAATGAAGAATGAACTTTAGAAATTAGGTGCTTTCATTGATATAATACATTATTAATAATATTATATCATTACTGAGTTTGTTCTAAACGTGTAGCTAGATGAATGTATAGAATCGACTAGTCACCGTACCCCAGCAATGTTCAATCCATAAGTATTCTTACTTCTAATCAGAAAAAGTTGTATTTCTCCGAAAAGGACCAATTGTTGATAGTATTAATTAATTTTTTACCAAGAAGAATAATTTTATACAAAAGAGACGAATTTTTAACTGAATTTTACAGGATATTTTGACATTTGGAAAGAATTTTGGAATTATTGATCAATTTTCGGAAATTTCTCCAAGCTTTAAAATATTTTAAATCGTTTCAGCAATTCTTAAATTCCTATATATCTTTTAACCTGACACGAATCATCCTAAAGTTGTTTTAAAATCTTGCCGATGCGTTTTTGAGAATTTTGGAAATCTTCTTTGATCTTTCAAAATCTTTCTGAATATTTCCTTAAAATTAATTTTACTTTCAAAGAATGTTTTAAAATCTTGTTAAATTGGTATCTTCATGTTATAATTTCCAATCTTGTGTCAGCAGTCTCAAATCTTCCATCTCCTAAAAAAAAGTTTCTGAAATAAAAAGTTATTCAAAATTTTTACAGGAATCTGCAAAAAAGTTCTCCTTTTGCTTGAAACCTCCCAAAATTATTAAAAAAACCTTCTACATTTTGTGTTTGAAATCTTCAAAACTCTAAATTTTGTTTGAAATTTTTTTAAATATATTACATTATGCTTTTTTCTCTCACGCTTGAGATTTTTCTAGTCCAATATTTTAAAGGCTTTATTAATACAATATAATATTACTAATATTATCAAATTATTTATAATTAATAATTAATGTGAGCTCTTAGGTCAACTGAAAGCATGAATCTCGAAACAAGACATTTTAGAGAAATATGGTATCTCTGACCTTTTGATGGTCCAGAGGTCGGACTCTTGCGAGATTTCTCCACGAAGGGAGGCATCCATTTTAGCCAGATCTTGGGGCTTAGGAGGAACTTGCATGTTAATGTTCCTTCTTGTTCTGAAATCGTGATGATCGCTCAAAAAGTGCCTGGTTTGCGCTGTTTATATATATATTTGGTTCGGTTTTGTTTCCTTAGGAATCGAACCGAAGGGCCTATGACAAAGCCACCGAACGCGTCCTCGGTTTGTCGATAGAGGGTCCCTGTACCAAGGGTTTCTGCTGAATATGGTTACAATAATTAAGAAGCGGTCGCAGACAATTTTCCAGGGATGGTCCGGACGGAATAAACCCTAAGCGGAGGCGTGACAGCCGTCCCGAAAGCTGAATTGCACCTGGGTGAGGTATCTCAAACGGTGACTCTGGGATACCGGGCGACCTCTGAGAGTATGCAGCCTTATCCTTGCATTCGGGGCTCTACCAGGATGGACGTACCCTTTTCCCTAGCTGCTCATGACAACAACAATGATAACACCAATCATAGTTACAGTAAATGTGGTTCAAAGCAATCGAACGCGCAGGGCTCCCGACAATGGCTCGGAGAACAATCCCGACCATCCTAGAGTTGGGGGAAGCAATCAAGACGGAATCAATGTGATTGACCAGCAGAATCTCATTACTTTTGAGTGGACCGATCGACTCAGGGACGACCTGCTGGAGTGCTATGATACCAGCATGACCCCTGAACGATAAGGTTACATGGCGCGACTGCATACTCTGTGGTGCGCGAAACACCCAGAGCTCTCGCATTCTTCGCATTAACTTCTGCGAAACCGTGCCGAGGAACTCCATAAAAGAAGTTGTATAAGAGGAGCGCCTACTCAACCGCAGCCAGAACAAGCCGGCAACAGAGAAAGAGAGGCGACACTAAGACCAACCGCGAGCAGGCATCCAATCGGGCCTACCAGATGTTATGTAGTCAATTACACATTGGACACGGGACGCATTCTGTCTTGCCCATCCAATCTTCTTGTTTAGTTGATGCAAGCGTCTTTTGGACTTTTGATCCATTGTCGGTTTGAGCCTTCGATTTGAATCAGCCAAAGCTCTCGTAGCACCATAAACTGAGCAATTGTTTTGAACCGCATCTACAACTTTTTGGTGTTTTGCTGGTGCCATCGTTGTTCCCACGAGCAGCTAGGGAAAGGGTTGCTCCACCCTTTTAGAGCCCCACGTGCAATGATAAGGCTGCATATTCTTAGAGGTCGCCCGGTATCCCAGAGTCACCGTTCAAGACACCTCACCCAGGTGCCATTCAGCTTTCGGCGCGTTTGCTTCGCCTCCGCTCAGGGGTTATTCCTTCGGGACCATCCCTCGACAGTTGTCCGCGATTGCTTATTAATTATTGTAACCATATTTAGCAGAAACCCTTGGTACAGGGACCCCTATGACAAAAAGCCACCTAACGCGTCCTTGGGTTGTGGATAGAGGGTCCCTGTACCAAGGGTTTCTGCTGAATATGGTTACAATAATTGATATGCAGTCGCGGACAACTGTCTAGGGATGGTTTCGGAGGAAGAACCCCTGAGCGGAGGCGAAGCAACCGCGCCGAAAGCTGAATGGCACCTGGGTGAGGTGTCTTAAACGGCGAATCTGGGATACCGGGCAACCTCTGAAAGTATGCAGCCTTATCCTTGCACGCGGGGCTCTGAAAGGCTGGACCAACCCTTTCCCTAGCTGCTCGTGGGAACAACAATGGCACCACCAAAACACCAAATAGTTTTAGATGCGGTTCAACACAATTGCTCTGTTCATGGTGCTGCGAGAGCCTTGGCTGATTCAAATCGAAGGCTCAAACCGACAATGGATCAAAAGACCAAAAGACGCTTGCATCAACTGAACAAGAAAGAATTCGATCACGAATATAGTTCGTTTCTCGAAGTCTTGGAGAACAATGTCAGGCCTCGAGTGTACAACGGAGACTCCTGTCCGAAAATCGTAGTTCCAGAACATTTGGCACTTCTCGTTTTGGACAATTGATTCTATCTCCCTTGAAGCGTTCGGCAGGGCAGGGTGGGACACGCTGATAGTATTTGTTCTAGGTACTCAAAGTGTGTATGACACGCTCTGCACCTATGGCTTGGAACTTCTTGACATAAAATGCAGTGAGAGTATGCTAAGGTGGAAATGACACAGGCCTGGCATGCAAAAATAGAACCCTCTGTACCTAAATTAGGCCCTGATGATCTGAGAAAAGCAAAAATTTGCTCCTTGGATAAGGACTGTTTTTCTACATTCCTATGAAAATTTCCGTGCATTTTCTTATCGAATAGCTCTTGATGGAATTTTTAAAAATCTGCTATCTTCAATTCGGCTTTCAGAAATGAAGCATCTAGATGGAGTGATGCACTTTCCTCACTTCTGACGTTAAAATTCAGGTGAAGGGTCTCAGCTGCTTGCTCCGTGGCTTTGTAAACGAACGCTCCTTTGCCGAACATCTCGTGATTCCGGACCATTTTTAGGAGAGGATCTTTTCCATTTGCAACGAATTAAGCTGCACTCAAAACAATTCGGTTATGAAGACACTCGAGATTCAGACGTCCACGTTCGCTCTGACGGCATGAGATGTATAATCGCGGAACGGACGAATTGATATGCAAGCTATTATGCATATGCATGGTGTTACGTGTGATGACATCAAGGGCCTTAAGTTGGTTCTTCGTCCATTGAAACACCCCAAACGAGTGGAGTAGAACCGGGACGGCAAGCATGTTAGTCTCAGATACCTTGTTCAACGCCGACAGATTGGATGACCAAATCTGTCGAAGAAGATGCCTGTATCTGCTTCGGAGAGACCTCGTTTTAAACTCCAACAGTAGTCAGCCATCATGTTGACATCCCAACGTCCCTGATATCGCCTCTCCATCTCTTTTCTATACCAAAGTTTGTTACACATTTTCGTAATGAACTCTGAATCCTGCAAAATTTTTCTTATCTACGGTCCATCGAAGATCCCCTCTTTTAATTTTGCTTTGGAAAGTTGTGGAAATTCATCTTCCAAATACGCAAAGCAATCGCCATCTTTGTCAAGCGTTTTGACAAACTGTTTCATAAGATCCAGCTCTATATGAAGGGGTGGAATCAAAACTTCTTTTGGATCAACTAGAGGATCTTCACTTATATTATTTTGTCCTTGCTCAAACGATGTTCTTTTTGGCCATTTTTTTTTTGTTAAACGACGAACGCGATATCGACTGTCCTATAAGCACAGGTAACAAGGTGTTTTTGTATACCCTGATTGCTGTTCTAAAACGACGCCAAGAATTTTAAGATCCCTGCAAATTTTCCACTGATGAGTTGAGTAATTGATTTTTTCCAGAACAAATTTTAGGTTACTGTAATGCTCTTTCAGTTCCGTATAATGTGCGATTGGAATTGAAGCATAAACATTAGTATTATTCAATAACACTGCTTTCAGACTGCTCTTAGAAGAGTCAATGAATACCCGTCAATTTTCCGGTTTATACATTGCAGGTTTTATTTTTCCTATTAACCCGTCAATGTTTTTACAATGGACTAACTTTTCATTATCATTTTCTCCAGAAGTAAAAAACTGTCTAAAGTCTTCTTCCCTATTTCTGTAGAATTTGGATTTAATCCCTTTAGCTAATAAATTCTTTTTTTTTTCAAAACGGAAGCAAGATTCTCTGAAGCACCTTCAGGAAGATCGAGATCTCGCGATAAATCATTCAATTCTTGAAACGTAAATAGCTCGGGAACTTTATTCTTTTCATTGTGTGGTATGAAAAGACGGTCTTGTGAAACTTGTTAGCTAGTTACGTCATCTTTACAAACATAACGTATATTCAAAAGTTATTGCTTTGAAGCAAAAAGACAAGGAATATTCCCACTCATAGAAAGAAGTTTATAGTTAAACTAATACTTGGAAGCGCAGCGTCAAACAAATCTCTCAACTGTTCCGACTTTTTTTATTTAAGATTCGAAAGTAGGCCAATAAAGTCATTCAAATCGACGGTAGGTATTTATTTAGCATTGGAAACTTTTATATTGTTACCATTCGATACCGAGGATCCACTAGATTGTTATCAGAGGTCTACACGTTTATTCGAAATATGATTTTCAGGCAAAACAAAATTTCTGCTAAATGAATACCTACCAAAAATCCACTCTTGCTTTTCTTTTCTGATTGGTAGTAAGGTCCGTCGATGCTTGTAGGTAGGTCGTACGAATCCGCAACGATTTTTTTACTGTGTCCAGATGAATGTGTTTGCACCTGCAAGTAAGCACTCAAAAATTGAACTCAATAGTTCTACCTAATATGTGAATTTACATGTCAGCTTTTTCTTCTTCCATTTTTCTACTGAACTCTAATGATGGATCCGTATGGCCTATCGGAATTTCATTGATAGAAGAGGTTCTACAACTGAAGGTCATTGTCATATTCAAAATATTCATACTTTTTTCAATTTGCTCCTAAAAAAGTTTTTCAGTCACATTTTTTGACCAATAGAAAGGAAAGGTGAGTTATTAATGAGAAATGCAATTGTTATAAATCATGCAACAACCCTATCAACTTCCTGCTCATACTTTCTCTTTGTAGGACTATTTAAGGAGCATAAAGAAGACGCAGTTCATCCTTTTCCCATTGAAATTGACAATGTTCATCATTTCGAAGGATTTGTGATCGATGGAACTAGGCAGTTAGCTCCACGCTTTTATGATGTAGCAATAGAATTAACAAATTTTGTGAACAATTCTCGATTATCAAATTAAACTTTCTGCATGCTTTAGAGAAGGAAATTGAAAAAATCGAAGATTCTCTAAATTAAAGTTTAAAATTTGGACGAAAATCGGAGGTCAAATACTTACTGCATTCTTTCGTCTGTTGTTTTTCGCACGTTATTATCAAAACGTGTAAATTCGACGCACGCTTCCACAATTTTCATTATAATTAGAGAACAGGTGAATATTTAATTATGTTATTGGTCTCAATTTAAAGAGGAGATTCCAAGCTTTAATTTATCGAAGTTTCAATTTTTTTAAGTTCAGTTCCCTGAAACATGGATAAGTGGGACTTAAAAGAGAGGCATGTATATAAATTCAATTTTCAAAATTATATGCAGATTATGTTTTAAATATTCAGCGATGTATTTTCGTACAATGTTTTTTTTTTCAAATTAATTAAACGTTTAAATGCAAGTGATTTTTTAATAATTTTTATTTTGTTGACTAAGTATCGGATCGGAATATTATTTTTAAAATTATAGGTTATAATGTTTCAAAGATTTAGCGATATTTTTTGATGCACTGATGTGTACACTGGGCCGTGAAATGAATATTTGAATTAATTTTTAAAATTATATGTACATATGTCTTAATTATTTAACAATATATTTTGATACGCTGTTATTTTTCTACTCAAATTTTTATTTATTTATTTTTTAATTAATATAAGAGTTTATTAGTAAATCATATTTTCAGAAAAAAAGTTCAAATTAACAAATATAACATAAAAATTATTTAAGCATTTTAATGCAAATATATGTTTAATGATTTTTATATCGTGAACTGAGTATCGGATCGGATTATTATTATTATTATATGGTTAAGCCGTTTCCCTTTCGGGGTAGGCGTGAATTGCTCGGTTGGAAAGTAGTGATGTGTGGATGGGTATATAGGTGACCAAATATTAAAAAAAATTTCACAAATATTTCGCAAAGATTCCGGACAGATTTAAGAGATTTCAAAAATACTAACATTATTTCATAAAGCTTTCAGATAGATTTTAGAGAGTGCACAATGATTTAAATTATTTCATAAATATTTTAAATATTTAACAAAGATTTCAGATAGATTTGAAGGATTTCACAAAGACTTAAATGATTTCCCAAAGATTTAAATGATTTCACAAATATTATCAAATATTTTTAAAATATTTGAAATCTTTCGCACAGATTTCTGAGTATTTCAGTAACATTTCTCAAAGATTTCAGATAGATTTCAAAGAGTGCAAAAAAATTGCAACGATTTCCCAAAGATTTCACAGAGATTTCAATAATTTCACAAATAGTATCAAATATTTCAAAAATATTTTGATTATTTCGCAAAGATTTCCAAAGACTTCCAAAGATTTCAGAAATATTTTACAAAGATTTTAATGATTTCCCAAAGATTTCAAATATTTTGTCAAGATTTCATATAGACTTTAAATATTGCGCAAAGATTTCAATGATTTTACAAAGATTTCATGCGGATTTTAAAGATCTCGCAAAGTTATTAGAAAGATTTCACAAAGATTTTAATGATTCCACAGAGATTTGAAAAATTTCGTGAAGATTTCAGATAGATTTAAGGATTCCACAAAGATTTTAATAATTTCCCAAAGATTTTACAAAGATTTCAAATATTAAGCACAAATTTCGGATAGATTTATAAGATTTCACAAAGACTTCAAAGATTTTTCAAAAATTTCTGAAATATCGCAAAATATTTTGAAAGTCTTTTAAATATTTTGCAAAGATTTCCAAAGATTTGAAAAAGATTTGAACGATTTCCCAAATATTAAAAAAAATTTCACAAATATTTCGCAAAGATTCCGGACAGATTTAAGAGATTTCAAAAATACTAACATGTATACAAAAAGTCAGACAAAATGGCTTCACCGTTTGGCCTGAATCCCATTTTTGCGATTTACACTCGATTTCCAGGACCCTTAAGGAATGCGGAATGGCAGATTTAAAGCACCGCGTACACGTGACAGATTAAAAATGTGGCTAGCCGATTGGATTTTCACTCTTTCAATCTGCAAATGACAGATACGCAATTCAAACCGACTCGCTTTCTATCGGTTCTTTTTTCCTGGGTTTCATTAAAGAAAAGTCGTCTTTTTTATTAAAAAATCACAATAGAGGTTGCCCTTTAATATACATTACACGTTTTCGATACCTTAGCTTTATTATCAACCAAACTCTAATTTGATTAAAGAAACTACATTTATTTACACAATATTTTTCCAGGAAATTGTGAAATTTTGATCTCTACTACTATAATTATTATAACTTTTGATTGTTAGAGACATTAATTTTATTCTGTATTATTGAATTGTTTAAACAATTAATTATTAGTTATTTCCCGTATTTCATCGCGTTGTCCTAGAGAAGTCCACTTTTGTTCTTATAAATTTTTGGAGTCTACGTTGTCTTTTTTTATAATGCATTACTTTATATCTTAGCTTTATTACTTAACAACTTATTCCAGAAGATTCTAAAAGGGTAAGTTATTTTATTATTTTTTAACATTTACAGACTTTGCTTAAATTGAAAATTTTACACTAAGAAAGGGTCGAACTTGAAAGAAATTACATTTTTTCAACATAAAGTATCAACCCTGATGGCATGGAACGTTCCTGGAACGTACCGCGGGCACCTTCGGAATGTTCCAGCGGAACGTTCTAGGAAAGTTCCCGGGAGGTGCAAAATGTCCGCCGGTTGGGAATGTTCTAATGGAACGTTTCATTGGGACCTGAGGGGAACCTTCCATTATTGTTATTTTTAACAACAATTATCTCGTAAACCGTAAGATTCTCAATAAATTTCAACAATTGTAGCTTGTGACGATCTCCAGCAAATAAGTAGGGAACCATCCACTCCACTTTATTGAGTAAAATTTTGAATTCTTCAGGATTTTCCTGTGTACTTTGCATTACAGCATTCAAGTCCGTACGTGCTCTCGTTAAGATGATTTCATGTTTAGCATTTACAACGATCTTTTGATAATCTTTAGCAAAACCGAGGATCATGCTGAGTGGTATGGCTACATCAAAGTATCCTTTTTAATTTTTAATTTTGACAGTTATATCTGCATCAGACCAGCCTGCATTTTCAGCCAGATTAAGCTGATTAGAAGTTAGAGAAAAGTACGCCTTTATGGTACTGGTAAGTCCGACATTTTTGCATCGTTCACTTTCAATACCATTCATTTCATGACGGATTTCATCAAATAAAAAACAGATGGCATTGCCAATCAAAGATGTAACTGTGACAGTAGTTCCATCGGATTTATCAAGTCTTTCATGTACATGCAATGAGCTTTTACTTGCAAGAATGTACAAATCTTGATGTTGCATTGCAATTCAAATCTCACCACTATTGTTAAATGATGACGAAGCATAAGGCTGATGAGAATGAATCTCATAGTGTGCTGAAGATTCATTGTAGCTAAGTGGAGCTAGAATATTCAATATTTCTTCCATCTTTATAGCAGCGGCAACAACAAATGAAAAATATATAAATTAATGCTCACTTTTTCTTCTTTCTTGACCAGGTATCACTCTGAGATATAGTTCCTCCAGAATACGCACTCTCTGAGATGTCAACCTCTTGCGAGCTGATTGAATACTGACTATTTTCTCGCATGGTGGCTTGCTTATATAACTTCGACCCACTTTATGATCATAAACAAAACCCATCACATTGATTTGACGTGCAATCGAATCGTTATAGTCTCTCCTCGAAAGTTTACCAAGTCTCCTGCACTCTGTCGCCTCGATCGTAATCAACGAAAAGCAATTCTGAGCACAGCTAATGCAAAACTCGTAAAATGTATATGCAAGTGCGCTTTCAATATATTGGTAGGGAATATACCTTCGAAAATACATAAAAAACACAAGTTGAGAAGCATAAACATTCTTTACGCAAATTGGCAGCATCAAAGGGTACTTTGAAAAATAAAAAATGATTTATCATTCAGAAGGGTGGATTTTTACCGTTATTATTCGCACCGATTATCGGTAGTCTTCTCTTAAATATTTTCAACTCATCTAATTCACGAGAGTAAGTATATCTTTTACATTGACCAATTATGGAACATTCTGGAAAGATAATTTTGGTGCCAAGCGAGCAGGTAACAAAATTTCCACAACAAGGTTCCGGCTCAGAGACTAATACTGGAAATACGAAAGCGCATACTTCTTTGATGAATCCTGTAGATAATATCTTCTCTGGTGCTAACTACAAAGTTCCCAATCTCAACAATACGACTGGTAATATTATGACCAGGCTCGATGCTGAAATGAGTCAAATATTGCATTCTCCATTCTTGAAAGATGAGCGTGAAAAATAGAAAATGTATCAACAAGTTTTATAAAAAACTTTATTTTTAACTCAGGAAACATGGAAACATAAAAAACTGAATAAAGGGCAGGATATTCAGAGAGATAATAATATGGGTTTTGCAACCAATATTAATGATAATGAAGATGATGAGGGGGAAGATAATTTTTAAAATATTGATGATATTATTGCAACGATACCAAAAACTTTTACAAATAAAGGAAATGTTTTAATCCAACGACTTTGTGAACCACATGTACGAAAACGTGTAAAATGGGCTTCAGATGGTTATCTCTTTATAGATGGTAAATCTGTAAAAAATGCAAATATTAGTGATCTAATAAACGATGCATTGAGGTTGAGAAAAAATTGCATAATTGCAAAAGAATGTGAATGCAAGTAATTTCAGGCAAACAAAGGGATTCCATATGATATCAAGTGATTTCAAGTAGTTGGAAGTGCTTATACGTGATTTTAACCTATTGTATGTAATTGTACTTGATTTCATGTAATCTGACGGTGATTTATTCAGGTCATCTTCCGGTGAATTCCGAGAGACTGCATGTGAGTGCATGAGAGTGATTGCATATTGTCACAATATGACATGAATTTTTTGTTATTGTGCAAATTTAATGAATTGTTACATTTAGTAGAAAGAATTTTTTCACTCATAACCCAGTGGACAAAAAAATTAAGGATGTCCTAGAGACGTCTTCGGGACATCCCTAAGACGTATTTTGTAACATGTCTTTTGGACATCCTAGGGATGCTCTTAAGACGTCTAATGATGGTACGAAAGATCTCCTGAGAACGTCCTTTATCTTTCAGACGTCTTTAGGACATCTTTAGGACATTAGACGTCTTAGAGACGTTGATTGGACTGACATTGGACGTCCTAAGAACGTTCCAAGGACGTTCTTGGGATGTTTATGGTTTTGTGCCCACTGGGAAGCCACATACTATTTTCTGCGATTAGGGCAAACATGTAATACCTTACACTAATATCATTTTTGGTGTTTACAGTAAAATTATTTTCCTTGTTTTTGACTGTCACGTGATTTCAGAATGATTGCAGAGTTATTGAAAGTGATTCCAGAGATTTGCAACGATTTGAATGTAATTGCACTGGATTTCATGAAATCTCAAACGTGAAAAGACGAGAGATTGTTTTTATTACTTAATTACTACGAATGTACAAATAGACCATTTTACGTAACTATCGGAAGTTCATTTGCGAAACGTGCGGCTGCCATGTGCATCCCGCGTAGTATGAAAGTTGCGCTCATATTTTGTAAAAATGTATACAATTGTACCTTTAATCACACATTGAACACGGGACGCATTTTGTCTTGCCCATCCAATCTTCTTGTTCAGTTGATGCAAGCGTCTTTTGGTCTTTTGATCTATTTTGTTTTGAAAGCGCGCGTGGAATCTTCGAGTCTTTTCACCTCTACTACACAGAACGGACGGAGAGTTTCCGAGAAATGTAATTCCCCAAAGAAATTGAATAATATTAATTGAATGTTTATAATTTTAACAAGAAATGACGTTTTACCAGTTAGTTTATAAAATGATATAAATATAATTTTTCCAAGATTTTTGAGAAAATTCAAAATGATTTTTTAAGATTACACATACGTCGAAAAAAAATCTAGAAAATTTGGAAGTATTTTTTTTTATATTACAGAATTTACAAAATATTAGGAAAAATTAGTGCCAGTTTAAAAGATATGTAAGACTTTAAGAAGCTTTGCAGAAATTTAAAAATATTTTATAAATTTTCGGAAAACTATTTAAGTTTTAAAATAGTTTTTATCTCTTCAAAACTCGAATGTATGATAAAATTGGGAAAATTCATAAAAATTCAAAAAATGCCTTAAAACCTTCGAGACTTTTTTGACATTTTTAGAAATTTATAGAGAAATCTGAAGAACATTTTCGTATTCTTTCAAAATTCTTAAAAAGCTTCTAAATTTTATTTCAAAATACTAAAAAAATGTAGTTTGATTTAAAAGTTTTCAAAGTTTTTTAATTTATAAATTATTTCAACACCTTTTTAAGACTCTAAAACCTTTGAAATATCTTTTGAAATAATTCAGTTTTCCTACACAATTTTTTGATTGCCTTAATATCTTTTAAATTCTGTTCTAAATAAAACATTCTAAAGTCTACATCATTTGAAACTTTCACAAAAATCTTATTATCGGTACCGGTAACTATTTTTTTACGGGTACCGACAGTTTACAAATTTCGTAAATTAAGATATAATGCCGCATAGGGCAATATGTACAGCGGAAATATTCCGCATAGAGATGGATAAAGAACCAGATAGGCCAAATAAAACAGGGTTGGACACCGAAAATATTTCGTATACAACCAAATAAAAAACCAGATAGAAAAAATTGTATACACCGACCAAGTCCCGCATAGAGCCAGATTTAAAAACAGACACAAATATCGTATAACTATCCGGATAGAATCAGACGAAAACCGTATAATGTTTTACTGGACATCGAAAATATTTCGCAGATAACCGGATGAAAAACCAGATAGAAAAAATTGTATACACCGACTAAGTAACGTATAGAACCGTATTAAAAGTCGGACACAAAAACCGCATAAGTATCCCGATAGAATCCGATGAAAACCGTATACGGCTTTCCTGGACTCCGAAAGTATTTCGTGTACAACCGGATGTGTTTCGTGTGTCCTATCCGTCTCTATCGGATCCTATCTGTCATTTTAAGCAGGGTTGACTACACGGAGGAAAAATATTTCTAATTTGAGAGGAAAATTCCTCTTCTTGAATCCTTTCACGTTAGAAATTAGAGGATCTTCCTCTTTGTTTGAGAGGAGAGATGGCAAAAGGATTACTTTTGCATTTTCCTCTAGGATCGAGTATAATCCTCTAATTTCTATAGGAATTACTCTCAGATCAGAACTTGTGCATGCGGAGTCAATCAAGCGTAATAACCTAACTTGTTTGGTGTCGGTCAGTTTTGAGGGAACTGGTGGATTTTTATGAATGCATTGCATTATAAGATTTAAAAATTGGATGAAGAGCTGATTTCGCTGTTAAAAATTTGGACCTCAGCATGTATGTGCAGTCGTTCGAAAGTAAGTAAATTTTTAGATTGCGCATTTCTTTATGCACGTGGTGTACAAATTGTATGATTTCTTCATTGCTATAATATTCTTTCCTCTATTCCCGTACATCTGGGTATTTTCTTTATTCAACACTTGTATCGGTTAAAATAAAAGATTTAAAGACTTACCCAGAGCAGTAGTATTACAATTCTCATCCTCTCTAGCCTCCTTGGGGAAGCGATCGTTGTCTGCCTTCTCCAATCTGCTTGTCGGCGGAAAAAGTTGATGTGAAGACTTCGGGTCTTCAAGAACTTCGTAGGTTTCTTTTTGATGCAGATTCCGAACAGCCAGTTGTTGGGATGTCCTTTTGATGTTTTTTTGATGAGAGTCTTTCACCTAGAGGTGCGGTCCAGCCAGTTTCTCAGGAACAAAGGGTCTTTTTGCTGCCTGACGGATCGTGACTGGTCCTGTCACGTTCGCCAATTCGTGATCCGCGAATTCTCGGATTTTATGTTTTTTAAAGATATAAATGTTTCCAATAAAGGAATATAACTTTTGGAGACTTTTCAGGATTAAGTAAAAATGCAATATTTATTTGAGCAGAGTTTCTGCCTCAAGATACAAAATAAGAGTGCTGAGGTGCCAATAGGCCAGACCTCTTATATACTAACAAAGATGTCGTAAGAGGGCGTTGATTGATGTTTATTGACATCTCTTCACATAAGTATAGATACGCTCAAATATGTTTTCTTCGTAAGCCGTAATCATATAACTCGGTTTTACTTCTAGACGAGAAAAATATTTTACCAATTTTAAGGTTATGAAGATCCAATTTTAAAATTTCAAACTATTGCAAACTGACAACTAGGGGAGAGCGGGGCACTAAAGTCAGGGCGGATAAGCTGGGCACCCCTCTAAAAACTTGTAAAACAAGTAAAAAAAGTTAATTTATTTTTTATTGGCTTCTATCAATTGTATAGTTGTATTAGAAATCAATTAGTTTGTTATTTTGTGAAAAATTTAATAAAATTCCAGTGATTGAAATTTGGAGCATAAAAATCGGATGCGCCATCGAATATCTTTACAGCTGTCCTAAACAACAGGATTGTTCGGCGAATTGAGCCTGTATGGCGTGAGATGTACGAACAACGTGGTTTGAAAAAAGGTGTAGCAGGCTGTCGAGAGAACCTGCTAATTGACAGGTGTGTCTGTAAAGACGCTGCAGCCCATCTGCGCAACCTGTGAATGGCCTGGATTGAGTACTGGAAAGCTTTCGATTCAACCTCTAATAGACTTATCATCTGTCTGTTGGAAAGCTTGAAGGTACATCCACACAAAGTGAGATGCATAGAGAGATTTATGCCTCTTTGGAAAACTAGATTTACTGTCTCATCTGGAAATTATCGCGTGATAACGAACAACGTCATTTCCAGAGAGGCGTCTTTTAGGGCGATACCATGAGCCCTTTGCTTATTTGCATCACACTTCTGCCTCTATCTCTCGCACTACGAAATTCTTCCGAGTACCTCTGTGGCGACACTAACCAGCGCGAGCATAAGGTCACTCATGTATTTTATATGGACTACCTGAAGATCTATGCCTCTGATCAAGGAAAACTTCAAACTGTTATAAATATCGTCAAAAAGTACACAGCAGAGATTGGGATGGAATTGGGATTGGATAAATGTGCCAAAATTCATCTGAAGAAAGGAAAGTTTGTTTGCGTTCCCAAGGACCCTGAGCTTGTGGATATAAGTGTCATTAGACATCTTAATACTGGAGAGACCCATACACACCTGGGCGTGCCTCAGAGCCACATTCAGGACGTGACATCAGTTAAGGAGTCTCTTTGAAGCAGATACAGGCATCTTTTGCGACAGATTTGGTCATCCAATCTGTCGGCGTTGAACAAGGTATATGCGACTAACATGCTTGTCGTCCCAGTTCTGCTCTACTCGTTTGGGGTGGTTCAATGGACGAAGAACGAACTTAAGGCCCTTGATGTCACCACACGTAAGATCATGCAATGAAATTTGAACATTTTTTGACAAAAATTTGTATGATTGAATACCACGGGCACTTAGATATTATATTTAACTGGAGACCATACGCGCGTCCAGGAACGCGTCTCGCTTTCAATTCTTTTTTTGTCCATTTTTTTATATGTTTCTTTTCAATTTACATACAGTTGAATAAATATGCATCAAATGAAGCTTTAAAAAAATGTTTCTGAATTATGTGAAATAATTATTTGGTTATAACATTCTTAAAACTTTCTAAGTCAAGCCAAATTAAATTTCAAAAACGTGTAATGATCCAAAAACTTTTTAATGGCATCCTTGTGATATTGAACGCTTTTTCAACATAATTTTGTCTGACTTTGTACGTTTTTGGGGCTTTCTTAAAATAGTTGTAGAACATATTTGATATTTACGTCCAGGAAAACTTTGCAGTACGTTCTAAAAACATCCTGAGTCACTTCTGTCCACTGTAAATGTCGTAAAGAACGTGTCTATACAAAATCACACATGGTTGCAAGTATAAATTATAAGTTGTATTTTTTAAATCCACATATGTTCTGTGAGTAATAATACAAAAACGTTACACAAAGTATTGGTTTTACACCGTGAGACTTACGTCGCTTCTTATGTACTATTTTTATGAAGCATTGTTTTTACCTGATAGTTTGGGTTTTTTATTGATTTTTTTTTTGTTATCACCGTTTTATTGTCTTTTAAAAATGATTGTTCACCCTCAATGAGCAAATATTTGATAATTATTTTCTTATTCAATTTTCCATTTTCGATGAATTGTACACCGAAAAAACAAAGTATGAATCTAACGCTGATTTCAGGGTAGCATTTTCCTACGACAAAAATTATTCTTGGGAGTGTGAATGCTACCACTATACATGGTATCGTTTTCCTTGAACTTGGGGTACAAAACGTCACCCTCTGTCAATTGTTTTTGCAGTTCTGGAATGAAGATATCCATAGCAATATAGACATTGACTCTACACTCCACTGAAAGCCTAGGTACATTAGCATTACCGGCAGCATTTCACAACATACACATTTGCCTACCTGTTTGAGTACGAACATCAAGTCTTAACCCTTTGCGGCGCAGCGGTAACCCAGATTACCACCTTTTTTATTCACAACCTTTTTCTCTAGATTCAATGTTTTTGAAATAATAACAACAATTTCCTTTTGCTATCGTATTTGAAGCATTGTAGAATTAAAAAAAATAATGATGAACGTATTGCATAAAATTATAAATAGTTATATTGGTACTCCAGGGTTTTTGGGGTCGCTGATTACGAATCCGGAGCCAGATTTGCAAAATTCAAAATGGGATATTCAATATGACGAACGAGTTTTCAAAAAATTGCAGACTTTTCATGAAACTCGATATCTGGGGGGTTTTGGGGTCGCTGATTACGAATTTGGAGCCATTTTGAATTTTGAAAATCGGGCTTCAGATTCGCAGTCAGCGGCCTCGAAAACCCCCGAGTGAAAAGTCTTATAAATATCCAACAACTTTTTAAAAAACTTGTCCGCCATTTTGAATTTTGGAAATTCAACTTTAGATTCGTGATCAACGACCCCGAAAACCCACTAAGGTGAATATAACAGTAAAATTTCTTTGATAGAAAAATGTGCGTCGCAAAGGGTTAAGCATCCGGGATCACGTTGGAGCTCCTCTATTTCATTACTAATTGATAGATTGCAATTCAGGCATAACCTACTATCGCCGGCAACTTCAAGTTGTGGTCAATATTTCCATCGATTCAAACGATCTGTCTTGGTTCATAGGCTCTTCCGCACACATTGATATGTTCCTCGGCTAATTTGACCAGAAACTATTCCTTCGTATATAATTTGTTGGCCCCGAAAGGGGCCGGTGTTTTCAATTAGTAAAAAGAACTATTTTCAACAGATTATGTGATGTTGTTATATTAAATATGTAAACAACAAACAATCTTGAATAGACTAGTTATACATTATTAAATTTTTAAAGATAACTGATAATAAAGAAATAAAGCAGGAAACTTCTTAGTTGTTTTTAATCAAGTGAAAATCACATCGAAAAGGTATCGACCGTTTGCTTTCCGAATTTAGCCGATGTCGCTTGCGAATTTTGTCGCTTGGACATCTTTGCGCGACTCGACACATTTAAAACTTGAGACTTTACGTACAGCACATGCGGAGTTTTGATTTTGTAACAAGAAGCGTACTCGATCAGTTTTGCCAGGCAAAAGATCCGCAAAGTGCTTGGCGTATATTCTTCCCTTGTATTCCGCGACGTATTCGACTTCTTTTACAAATTTTAGGCACCGCAAAGTACTTTCCATATATTTTTCAGTTGCATTTGGTCAATTTGCTCAATAATCAAAATTTTAATCATTCATTTTTTATTATAAATATTTAAAAATTATAATCCTAACCATGATAGTCAGGCACAGCTCACTCTCATGATTCCACTGATATAAAAAAATCATTTTTCGAGAAAAAAAATGTCGCTTAACTCTGTTATTCCGTTGTAGGGTAGACTAGACACAGTGGGTGTTTTCCACGGTCCGAAGACCGTGAGGGCAGTGCTGCCAGGTGGCCAAAATATAAATCTTCAGATTTCCCCCATTTTTCTTCAGCAATCCGTAGATGATTTCAAAAAAGTTCTTCAGATTTCTAAAAAAAATCTTCAGATTTTCAAAATCTATTTTTAAATAACTAACAATCTTATTATACTCAGAGTTATTCAAGTTGATAATATCATATATTTTCGATAAATTTAAACACAAAAAACGTGTACACTCGTGCGCAGCAGCTCGTACACAGGATACACATGAATACCGGTGGGAAACTTCAAATATAAGATCCGTTAAAAACCAGAGATCGCAAATTTGGACGATTACATTACACTCTCATGAATGAGAATGTAAAAATAGAAATAAAATTTGCTTTCTACAAAAATTAATTTAAGTATATTATGCTTTCGAACATTTTTAAATTTAATATAAATTTGAAAACATTTAAGAAAAGTTCAATAACTATGGAATTAAATTTTACCTTTACATCAAATCTGCTACTCCATACATGTTTCAAGGTTCAATGCTAAAAAATAAAATTACACAAAGAGATTTATTTTCGTAAAATGAGAGTGCTATTAATTTTTTTAATTTAGACAACCACTTTAAAATCAATAAAGGGGATTCTTCCAGGTGCGTTAAGCTAACGGTGACATATTCCATATTAAAATTGCTGAAATGCAAGTGGATGCCCAGGTGAAAAAGTTAGATATAGTTTATATATAGTGGACAGGACAATGATATTTTCCATTTGTTTTATACATTTTTCTGTATAAAACAAATGCAAAATATCAGTGTTTTGTCCACTATATATAACTATTTCACCTGGGTAAAATGAACAAATAGAAATGTTTCATGTAATTAAATAAGCCTCATCTGGCGTTTAGATGATTATTGCTATCCATGCAGTAATTTCCTGATATGTATAATCTTATCGGAAACAGAAATGGTTAGGATTACCTTATTACAAATTTGCGTAATTTAAAAACTTTAGTATTAGATCAAATAATAGATACAGTCCCATTAAAATATAAATGAACTAAAGTGCCTAGAAAGCAATTTAAAAAAAATGTATTCTTTGGTTTGTATTTTATTTAAAAAAATTACTTCCAAATATTTAGTTATTATATTATTACATCATCAAGCCGTTTCCCTTCCGGGGTAGGCGTGAATTGCTCGGTGGTAAAGTATTGATGTGTGGATGGGTATATAGGTGAAGGGTAGATAGGTATATCGCCCTGAAAGACGCCTCTCTGGAAGGTGACGTTGTTCGTTGTCACACGATAATTTCCAGATAAGATAGTAAATCTATTTTTCCAAAGAGGCATCAATCTCTCTATGCATCACACTATGTGTGGATGTACCTTCAAAGCTTCCAACAGACAGATGATAAGTCTATACAGCTGCAGCGTCTTTACAGACTCACCTGTCAATTAACAGGTTCTCTCGACAGCCTGTTCCATCTTTTTTCGAACCACGTTGTTCGTACATCTCACGCCACACAGACTCAATTCGCCAAACAATCCTGTTTTTTAGGAGAGCTGTAACGATCTTATACAGTGTGTTCAAACAACTTATTGGCCTGCAATTCTCTGGCTCAAACAACTTGCCTTTTGTTGGTAGGAGTGTAGTGCGTCCGAAATGCTGACACTGCGGAATAGGCGTCTTCGATTTTGAATAAGAGGTGAATATGCGGGCGAAATGTTGGTCTGTAGGAGAAAACTCCTTCCATCGGAAGTTCTTCATATAATCTGGACCAGCACCGGAGAAGTTCTTCGTGCCTCTCAGTACTTTTCTGACCTCTTTGGCAGTGATTGATGGACATTCCTCCTCAGACTTTCTGAGGCTGTCGCAAAATTCCTCGAAGCGGATGATATTGCCAGTATCTTCTTTCAACTTTATTGCTTTCGGGATCTCGTATCTCGCTTGATTGTGAGCAGCTTTGAGTTGTTCAGTGTGTGATTCAAGATCCGCAGTTCTTGGGCGAACTTTCGAACCCTTTTCGTGAATGGTCTACCAGATGTTATGTAGTCAACCACACATTGAACACGGTACGCATTCTGCCTTGCCTATCCAATCTTCTTGATCTGTTGATGCAAGCGTCTATTGGTCTTTTGATTCATCGTCGGTTTGAGCCTTCGATTTGAATCAGCCAAAGCTCTCGCAGCACCATAAACTGAGCATATTACCAGATCATTGCAATTATGTCCTAACGCTTCAGCAGTTGAGATCAAAATATGCACTGCATCCCTATCGCTCAATTTGCATTGTTGAATGCTGCTACAAGTTTCTCAGTAAAAATAACTTCTCTTGCTCTCTTCTTTATTTAAGAAGGTCCTGGTACAGATTCGTCAGTAAGTGGTGCATTTGTTGATTTTTCGCTACTACTTCTGCCACTGTTGCCGCTGATACTGGGTTCGTACATCATCTCCACAAGATGTGCTAAAAATTAAATTCTTAATTACATAATATGTGAAACATTCCTGAATGATGTGATTCTGCACGCGCGCTGTTTCATTACTCACCGATTTTCTAGAATGACAAATTCGCACTCAGAGTTATTTGAAAGAAATTGTCAAAAATGCTAATTTTCACAAAATTTCACTCATTAACTCGAATTCAGCGTAAAAAATCTGCAAAAAATACCTACTCATAGTTGTGGTACTTTAATAATTTTATAAATGGAAATGATTATTTTTTAAAACTTACATATCTTATTTTTTCGGCAATGGCGCGTTTCGCCCGTGATTCTTCTACTTCGTTTGGTTCTTGATATCGATTTTTTCTCTCTTCCAGTTCATGGTCAATACCAGTCATATATCCAGGCTGCCCTTTTTGTCTCTGGAGAAGCAAAAACTGTTTGTCTTCTTCTATGTTTATAATCTTCAATGCATTGTCATGTGCAATATCAAAGAGGTTGTTTAGAGTGTCACTGAATGCATCCATCTTTTCTTTTCCACCTCTTTCTCCCTTGTTGGATTTCTTTGTAGGTTTCTCCATTTATTATGCAAGTCTTGCACTTTTGATACGCAGTGATAAATTTCTTTAGTTGGAATTCGTGCCTTCTGCCAAAAAATAAGAACTTCCTGTATTGTTAACTTTGCACTTTCTCGCACTGTTTTTTCCACATAAGACGGCATCGAATCTAATGTGCATCATCGGACCTAATGTGAAAAATTTAATTAACTCACCCTGATAGTTTTACGAAAGGACGTAAAACCCTTTCGGATCTTTAACCGACGCAGACAGAACGCGAATTTAAGTGACATAGCGATGTACAGACGTATAGCCATTTAAATTTAAAATCAGCAGAAATCGTTTTCTACCGTGGAGAATGTGTCGCTTCTGCAAATCAGCTTAGTGAACCTAGAATAGAAACGGCGAATCGGTTCGGCGCAGTTTTTATAGCAAAATGCAACGTTCCAGAGAAAGGTATGAACCTGATAAGCTAGATCCTATCCCAAAAACGAGAAATCTAATACTTGCCCACCTATTTCTTCTCCCTGACGAATGAAGTGTGGTGGTAGCTATAAGTTAGGGTAAGTCGAAAAAGAAATCACTTTTGTTTTCTTGCTTTCTTTAGAATTTTTTTATCTGTTTTCTATCTCATTTTCTTTTACCTTGAATACTAGCCTTGCATAATAGCTAAGCAGTCAATAAGTTTTCCCTTCACCCTTACGCTCGCTTTGCTACCTACCTACCTGATTTCATTTTTACTTTCCTTGACTACTCGTTTAACTTTCCTCTTTTTCTCTCTGTAATCATTTTGAAGTCTATTTCTCTCCGCATCGCTAAGACCTGTGATGTTCAATGCTCTCTTGTACGCTTTCTTCTTTTCTCGTTGGGCTGCCTCAATTTCATCCTTCCAACATGTATCACCAGACATTCTTCCTACAACCGATGTACCACACACTTTTGTCGCAGTTTTACCAACGATATTTCGTAACATAGGTTACCAGATATCACTTATATTAGCACTTCCGATTTCTGTGAATTTTCAATCGTGATTCGCGTTTGTTTCGATTTTCTGGTTTTCTTTCTTCTCCATCCCCGCTCTAAGCTCATTTTGGACACTAGAAGGAGAGCGAGTTGACTGGGAGACGGGTCCCACATCGTTCGTTACTTCGGTCTCGACGCTCGTTAGGACGAGGTCGTCTTTCGGTTGGCGCTCCAGAGGAGAGTGTTCTTGGAGTAGGAAAATAGGTACAGCATCACACGCGATGAATTCTTATGTTTAGTGTTTAGTTTTCAGTGTTTTATTGTTAATATTATTTTATTCTTGAATTTAGAAAATGAGGGTAATACTTGCCTTTTCTAATGCACACTTGTAGCTAGGTATTCAATAATTAAATTGTAAGCTTTCCCTGTGATTAGTTCACCCGTCACTTGGCTCGCCCAAGAATTCTTTATTAAATATTTCGGAGCCACTGGAATCTATTATATTCTTTCTTTCTGCAATGTTCGTTCGCGCGCATTGTGGCTCTTAAGAGTTAATGGATGAAAGTACATCAAGTGTGTTTTTACTCACTTAATAAAATTGAAGTTTTAAATTTAATCTTTTGAAGCTCAATATAAAAAAAACCAAGGTGCTCAACCACTTCATAAAAGTATTTTTATTTTTTTTTATAATCTATATGATAACTATAGAATCTCATGAATTTTACTTCAAAGCCAATCAAAGGTTTGGAGCACCGATTTTTCTGGCCTTGCAATGAATGTAGGACTGAGCTTTGTCAGAAAAATCATAAAGATTTTGAATTTATTTTAAAAATTAATATACTACAAAATTGCTACTTTAAAATTACTCACTCCAAAAGGCATGCACACAAATCCTAATTGTTTGAACTAGGTTGTTAATATTTCGTCTTCCTTCGTTATAGGAACGAAATTAATTCAATTTACGACAACTTCAGCATACCTCCACATATCTTGACTTTGTGAAAAGTAGGTTCGTTTTATTTTGAAACTCAAGCATATTGAAGACGGAGAGATTTGAGAATTCCGCCTTCGGGAAACCCAAACAAAACTTTACGTTCTGGGATGCGAGCTGCCAAGTATAGAAAATAGCATCGCAAAACATCTGAAGCCTGTAGGAGCATGAAGGTAGTCGCGAAAAAGTGGTGTAATACTGAAACAAAAGAGCTCCAACTGCTCGCGGGCCGCGTAACTGACACCGCACCGCAGTGGAGAGGCGGCACGCGCTCTCGCTAAAATGACGATATCTTGGGACCTATAAGAGTCTCCATGAATTTTTTTTTTGAAAAGAAACTTGATTTCACAAGGAATCATTGTATCAATATTTAAAAAAAATTAATTCAAAATTTTTTTTCACTTTTTTCCGGGCAAAAAATTTGATTTTATTAATTGTATTATATTCTCAAAATATATTATTTCAACTCTAACATGTCCAAAATGGATTAAAATCCAATAAGCGTTTCCAGAAATATCGATAATTCAAAAATTCAACATGGCGTAACTTCCGGAATTTTGAAAATTTTCGAAAATCTTTGAGGGCTAAAAATTTCTATTGTATAGCATTACAATTTCAAAAAGTTTTAATAATATCGAACAACCACCTGTAGATCCTGATATTTCTGACGTGTACTGACCCAATAGTTAATTATAATGTACAGTTAATTAAATGATTGATTAATTATTATACATGCTTAGTCATAATTGTGTAATTATAATTCTATTTTGAACTTATAAAAATTTATATTTTAATATAATGAATGATAATTTACACTTTTCAAGGTTAAAAATTAAATCCAAAAATCAAATGTGTGAAAAGAAAGGGTCCTAAAAATGTCTCGGAAAATAAATTATATCATTGAAGCGGATCTCTTAAATTCTTAATTATGTTTAATTTAAATTTGTTTTTTATTTATTTGTATTTGTATTTATTCATAAAAAGTTCCTAGGGCTAGATAGCCCTATAAGGAACAGGTGATACATGTTACAATTAAAAAGTGACGGTGACCGGACTCTTTCGGCTTCTAACGTTGGGGGAAGGTACCAAAGAGGAGCTCAAAACACTGTACGATGATCCGCTCGTGATTTATCGGAGGATGGCATGGCCCACGAAGGAAATTCCTTCGTGGCCCGAGCACACGTAAATTACGTCCGCCATATTTGATATGTATTATACATAGTTTCCACGAAGGAATAATAAGGAGACCGATCTCCGTATATGCGATTTGTTAGAAGCAAGGGCACCGTAAGTGCCAGGCCTGTAAGTAGTAATCACTCTTCAATGAGTGCGGAAACGCACCGTGTCCTTGCGTATTCTCTTCACACGTACGTGAAAGTGCGAGTGAGAGCTTCTGAAAATAGAGTATGTTAGAGAAGTTTAAGCTCGTTTGTTGATCATCATACGAATTATACGAAATAAATCCATAAATAATATTTTTAATATTTGTGAAAGAAGTGTGAACCATTTTGGAAAGGAAAAACATATGTAAGTACATTTTGAAACTAAAGCGCGACGAAGAAATTATGGAATTAACGTAAAGTTTATGTTTTTCGGAGCGTAATAGTAAGATACTTGAATATTGATCATGTTGAAAATTATTATCAAAAGATATAATTTTTTTACAAATATTTAAATAATATTAGTAAATACATATTTAGAAGCAAGTATAATTTAATGAGCAGTGACAATTGTAAATAGTTGGACATAATGAAGCGATGGAATTGTAATTGTAGAAAGCTAATTGTTGACTAATGTTACAGAAATGGAACAGAAAAACGAGAACAATCACAAGGAATTTGATTGCACGTACTTTAGAAGAAACCTTAAGAAAGATATGTTACCCTCAAGACAGTGGGGTTACACGACAGAAAGTACAGCTCACGAAGGAATAGTAAGGAGTGGTATCACCCTATGTGTTTGGTGAGCAGAGGTGGGACGAGCTACGTCCAAGAATTCGTATCGCCAAATTCTCAGAAAAATTTGGGCTTCCGAATTATCTGGAAAGAATAAGATCCAGGCGACTAATATGCTGGTTGTTCCTATACGGCTCTACACGTTTTGTGCAGTAAAATGGAATGTCGATGAGTTGAAGCAACTTGAACGAAGCACACAGAAGATGATGACAATTCATCGCAGTCATCATCCTAGATATTCCGTACTTCGAATATACCTACCTCGAGATAAAGGGGGTAGAGGCTTGCTAAGCTTGAAGTGTCTTTATCGAAGGACCGTTCTGGCTACAGACTTCGCAGTTCTAAATCGTGCAGATTCTCTTATGCGACTTGTACAACAACATGAAGTTGTCAGTGTTGCGGCGTTTCTATACCGTGCCACAGATAGGGCCGCAGAGGAGCTTGGCCTCCCATTTGATTCTAGCAAAACTATACATGGCCTAGCATCACTAACACTTTTGGTGCGCAAAAGTCGTGTACAGGAGGCAGAGCATACGCTTCTACTAATAGAACATGCTAACAAGCCCCTTCATGGTCAATTTTACGGCATCATACGTAGAGAAGAACTCTTGATAGGTTTGTCCAACATGTTTCTCAAGTCTGCTGATTCTGAGATCGGAGACTGAGGGATTACTTTTTGCCTGTCAAGGCGGCGTTATAGACACCTTAGTTTACCGCGAGCGCATTATGAATATACATGTAGGCGATACTAACTGCTGAGCGTGTAAGCAAGAGCCAGAAACACTTGGACATGTTCTGAGTGAATGCCCAAAGTATGCACGTTATGGGTACATAAAAAGACACAATGGGGCTCTAAAAGTGTTATATTACCATCTTAGGCACTTCTATGGTGTTAAGCTATTGCCCATCTTGCCGTACGCCCAGGGGGAACTCGAGTCCGTTGTGGAGAATGATCAGTGTAAGATCTACTGAAATTTCTCATTCTCCACCACCCTTGGGAACGCCAACAATCTTTCCTTTCTTCAGATGAATTTTGGCACATTTATCCAATCCGAAGTCCATCCCAATCAATATATATATATATATATATATGCATATAATATATATTTGCATATAATATATATATATATATATATGCAATAAGAAACATCAACATTGTACTAGAATCCATGCGACGATACACAGTGTGAAATTGACTTTTCATCAAACAGGCTCGCGTTAAATCAATTTAAAAAAATAAGGGAACCAATGTTTAATTTTGGAAACAAGAAAAAAATGAGTGTTAGTCAAGTGATGGAATACCCAACCCAGCTAAATAAAAGTCTTTTCTTGTGGGCACCTTTCAAAGCCCATTTTAAAATAATTTTATATTTTTCCCTCACGCCAATAAAAAAATCCAACAAACACACATCAAAAATAACAAAAGGACCGCGAGAATAAATGTAAACGAATGTTTTCAAAATCTCTTTTGTATACATTCGTTTAGGGAGGCACAGGTAACCCGTACTTTTCCAAAAATTTCCTAACGAACAAAAATGTTTTCATTCCTTGCATCCATTTAAGGGGGCACCAAAGCCAGCATTAACAGAAGCTTACAGTTCGTTACTCATTCACTCACACTCAATCATCTTCTATACTTATACATTAATTTTGATAAAAATTGGATATATAAAGTGACATATGCAGAAACAAAAGCAAATATGTTCTTTTTATTCTATTAAACGAATGAATTTGTCAAAAATTTGAAACATTCCTTTGTTCAGGGGGGCCCTGAAATAGTTCAACATAATTTTATTTCTGTTGTTATTGTTGTTATTTTCTTTATGTGCTGTTGCGTGCGCAACCTGTCTGAAAAGAGGGGATGGAGGCCCGCGGCAACGAGACCGCTATCATTACCAGAGAACGACTGGATCGACAGTCTGCGCTGAATGGTTATGGGGAAAGCCAAAGGAGCTTTAACAAAAGAGAAGTCACAATCACCAAATTACAGTTGTCGATGATTTGACCTTCAATTTTAACAGGTCTGGGCGCAAATTTGGGGAAATACAAAGACCGAGCGCGTAGCGCGAGGTAAACACATCATCGAGCGCGAAGCGCGAGAACCAACAGTCGTGCGCCCTAGACGCGCTCAAACTTGCGAGCGAAGCGCGCGATGAAAATCTGCCCGCGCAGCGGACAGATTTTTATAATTGAAGTTCTTATAACAATAACAATTACATTTTATTTGAATATAAATTAACATTGTTTTACGTATATTCCGAAAAAAAGTGAAACAAAATCTTTCCAATTATTTTTAATATTGAAGTAGCACTTTCTGTAATTAATTTGTCAATAGAAAAGTAAACAAAGTTTCTCAACCCTTCGAATATACACTGGGTTAATTCGAACCCCAAAATTTTTTTGATCGATAAGGAATTTCCATATAGGTTTTTAGCTTAAAATATTACCAAACAAAAAGTTACAATTTGTTTTCGTAAAATTCAGTTTGAAAAAAAAAAAAAAAATTTTCCGTGAATTTTTCAAAGTATGTGAAAGACTTTAAAGTCTCTTATAATACTTATACACTACTTCAACATACTTGAAAGTATACCTCTAAATTTGGGTAAGTAAAAAGGTTCAGTAATTGTGAAGTTGTAGACGATCAAATAGTGAACAGGGTCAGATTGACCCAGGGTGTAGGAGATGTTCGAAAAAATAGGTGTGTAATCAATGGTCTAAATATTATGACATGCTGAATATTATTTCTTCCCCATGATTGATACGATAGTTTATATATAACAAATTCATGGATATGTCAGTGCTTTTCAAGGTCAAATGTATGTAGTGGAAATTTATATCTATGCCATCAAAAATTATGACGTCATATATATATATATATATATATATATATTGTATAATCGCGGAACTGACGAATTGATATGCAAGCTTTTATGCATATGCATGATCTTACGTGTGGTAACATCAAGGACCTTAAGTTTGTTCTTCGTTCATTGAACCACCCGAAACGAGTAGAGTAGAACTGGGACGGCAAGCATGTTAGTCACAGATACCTTGTTCAACGCCGACAGATTGGATGACCAAATCTGTCTGTTGTTCATTGTCACACGATAATTTCCAGATGAGATAGTAAATCAAGTTTTCCGAAGAGGCATCAATCTCTCTATGCATCTCAGTATGTGTGGATGAACCTTCAAGCTTTATAAGAGACAGATGATAAGTCTATGAGAGGTTGAATCGAAAGCTTTTCGGTAGTCAAACCAGGCCATTGACGGGGCGCGTTGATGGGCTGCAGCATCTTTACAGACTCACCTGTTAATTAGCAACTTCTCTCGACAGCCTGCTACACCTTTTTTCGATCTACGTTGTTCGTACATCTCACGCCACACAGGCTCAATTTGTCGAACAATCTTGTTGTTTAGGACAGCTGTAAAGATCTTATGCAGTGTGTTCAAACAAGTTATTAATCTGTAATTCTCTGGGTTGGACAAGTTGCGTTTTTTTGGTAGGAGTATAATGCGTCCTAACACCAGCCACTGCGGAATGGGCGTCTCCGACTTTAAATATGAGGTAAATATGCGGGCAAAATGTTGGTTTGTAGAAGTAAACTCCTTCCACCAGAAGTTCTTGATACAATCTGGTCCAGCACCAGAGAAGTTCTTCGTGCCTCCAAATGCTTTTTTGACCTCTTTGGCAGTGATTGATGGACATTCCTCCTCAGATTTCATGAGGTTGTCGCAAAATTCCATAAAGCGGATGATATTATCAGTATCTTCTTTCAACTTCAGTGTTTTCGGGATCTTGTATACCTCTCTCCAAAAAGTCTCTACCTCGTTGGGCTTGCCCAATTGGGCTACTGTCTGGGTTGTAACGGTCAGCCCAACGAATGCCCAGATTGAGGTAACTAGCTGGGCCTTAGATGGGCAGCCCACTTTATGCCCAATTAATAAAAAAAAGGTACAGTTATTGAATTCATAAAGTTGAAAGTAATAAATGATGAATATTTTTTCTTATTTTTTTAAATTAGACGCTTCTTTAGGATTTAAGAACTTTTGGCATCCTCTTATTCCTTTTGATCTCCAGCCCAGTCTCTTCCGAAAGTCAGCTTAGTCCTAAAAGCATTTAACGTAGCGTTTTCTGCAATAAAGATGGTTCAGTACAAATACTCAACTGAGAATGAGAAACAGCACAAGGCGATGACTTATGTTGTTAAATTTTACTAAAAAAAAACGAAACAACTTTGTAAAAATAGCCTGGTTTTACTGCTTTAGTGCAGACGACAGAGCCCGTCTGCGGCGTTGCAGCTCGCGCAGCCGCACACGTTAACCAATAAAGGCGGGTTTTTCAAAATTACAAAATGCACTGATCGGCTTTATAAACATAAGTTTTGATAATTAAAACTTCTGAATAATTGGAAAAGCTTCAGAATTTGGATGGGTTGGCATCCACTTACTCATATAATTAAAATAACCTGTTAATTAATACAGAACGTACACTATGGGCGTTCTGTGGGTAAGCCCAAGCACAGAATCAAACACTGATCGCCTTTATTTACATAAGTTTTGATAATCAAAAATTCGGAATAATTGGAAAAGTTTCAGGATTTGGGTGTGATTGCATCCACTTAATTATATAATTAAAATAACCTGTTAATTAATTTCACTTTTTGTTAATTGGGCTGCCCAATTGGGGCCCGACTGGTTTGCTCCGATACTGCCCACTTTGGGCGTTCTATGGGTAAGCCCAATGTAAGCCCAAGCACAAAATCAAACACTGATCAACTTTATTGACTTCAGTCATTTTTCTTTCAAATAGATTCTTATAAATTCAACTTTATTTTTCTATCTAATTGTTGACTTGATTCACACACAATAAGAAACTGAGGAAGTTAATGACAGTTTGACGGTTTTTAGATACATGATTTGGAATATTTTGCGAGGAAATCGGTAAGAATCTTCCTTTCAGAAATATTCAAAAATTCTATCTATCACTGCTGTTACTTCTGACATTTGGTCCTTTGACATTCGTCACTTTTAACACTATTTACAGCTCTTCCTTAAAACACATTGAATTTCGTTGCTTACATGAAGCAGGATAAACAGTTGTCACGTGACCTGACTTGAAACGTAAAAAATATGGCACCTTCCAGAAGGTTTATGGAAGTCGCTAAACATCGATTAATTTGTTAAAGAGCAATAAATTATTGTAAATAAAAAGCTGTCTCAACATCAGGGATAAGTAAGTAAAATACTCGTGGTAATTTACTTGGTTTTCTACGGTAATTTACCTGGTATTTTACGTCATCAGTTTTCTGCATGATGTAAATTACATCTTATTCTATATATGAGGGCGCCACCTCCGAGGCGGAAAATTCAAAACTTGTGTCAGACAGCCAATTAGAGGTTTTCTACATGTATTTTACATATTCGAGGTATTTTACGTAAAATACCTCCTTTAGACATGATACGTAAAAAACTTCCAGTTACGCATACCTGCACATCCCTGATAGAATGCATCGAAGCCCGGTGTGTTTTTTTTCTGTTGTTTCGCTTTAGTTGACATTATTATTTTTTAATTGACAATATAGGCATTGAAAAAAAAACTCTTACGAATGCCGATACCAGAATTTTAAAAAAGTGAGGTTATGCATATTTCTGCAGGTTCGCCATCTTGTCACGTAATTTACTAGGTATTTTACCTGTTTTCTACGTAAAATACTTCACTTAGGTATTTTACGTCAGAACAAGCGGGAACAGCAACGAAAATACGATGCTACCTCCTGGATACCTGAGAACCAAGTGTGGGTCTAAAGGTATAACCTGTATACCTGAGAACCAAGTGTGGGTCTAAAGGGCTGCAAACGAATTCAGTCCCGCGGTCCGAAAAACGCTCGAACTCAGCCCCGTGAAGAGACTGCCCGGAGCTGACCTGAATCAACGTCACTCTCCCCCCACTCCTATCTTACTCGGTTGACTTTCTCACCTATTCAGGAAGGAAGGGAATGGGGCAGGATATCCAGTACGTAATTGTTATTGCTACTGAGTAGATGTTAGTGTTGTCAGTGACAGTGTTCTCAGTCGCTTTAGCATCCCGCTTTTTTTCGCAGCATTTCGTAGCTTATTGTAGCATTTGTTTCACTTGACGAAATTTTTTTTTCTTCAATTATTAGTGATAATGTTAGATATGATTGACAATATATGTTCCCCGACATTTTTTAAACACGCCAGCATAATAATAAATACTGCTAGTCCTAGGCCTGGAATCTACTTAGCAAGCAAGTGTGAAGGGAAAATGTTTGTAAACAGTTGGAGCCAGTGGCGGGGGAAAGAAGGAATGAAGGAGAGAGCGTCGCCGGACTCAGTTTGGGACTGAATTCGTGTCCGACCGCTCTCCTCAATTCTGACCGCGGGACTGAATTCGTGTGCACCGGGTCTAAAGATATATCCTGTATACCTGAGAACCAAGTATGGGTCTAAAGGCAAATCCGTTATGAACAAACAAGAAAGAACAAGTCAGGACACGGAATAAGAGAAAGTCTAGACTCATGAAAATCTATTGCTAAATGTAATTAATCATACTAGAATAACTTTTGTTTAACTTATCCAAATCTGCTTTTAAATTAATAGACAACTTATTTTGTTTTTTAATATAAAGCATTTCCATGAATTCTCGCTTTCTCTCATTACTTTGTGACGAGTCGGATGACGTATTACCTCCGGTTGCGTCGGGATCGATCGTTAGGTGAACGATCGTGGTCGTAGCTTCCAGAGGCTACATCTGTGCCAATTTTCCAAAACAACCCAAACCTTTTCTTTGAGCACAAAAGGAGTGCTGTATGGGACAGGCTGCGGGACTCGTATCCCGGATTGAATCGATACAAGGTATTTAGAAGTGAAGGATCACGGTGCGAAATTGTCTTGTTCATTTTCGTTGACTTTAATATGACTGTGCATGATTCCTTCGCTACTCCAAGCCAGTCCCTCATTAATTCAAAACAATAAACCAACAACATGAATAGAAATTATTATGATAAAAATATTGATTTCATGATTAATTCAAAACAGTCCCCTGTGCAAATTATTTTTTTCGAAAATATTCGCAAAATGAACTCAATCCCATGCATTTGGTGTCAATGTTTATAGACCAATAACGGACGACATGTTAGTTTGATACTACGTCGCAACGAGCAATCTAAGATGACGTCATGACGTACAAATTTCTTAACAATTATATTTTTCAAGCGTCAAAGTCATTCAGGTAAATGTGAAGCACCTTTTTTGTCGGCAATGCTCTTATTTTAAAGAAAATGAAGAACACTACAAAAATGTTTATTCAACGGAGAAAGAACGGTGATTTCCACGAGAGTGCACAAGCCAGGACATCTGTTCAGAGTTGATGGCACTAAGGACACCGCACGCTATGACAGAATAGTGAAAAACAACCATCAACCGTGACCGCCTGCAATGGGACTCCGGTGCCGTTTGGAAGACGAAAATCGAACGCACCTCTTTTTCTATCTACACATGTTAGAAAAAGAGGTTTCTCCTATCTTCGACTTTCTACACGACCATGGAATCCCACTGCTGTCTTCGTATTTTTATTATTATATTATTATATATATTTATTATATATATATATGCGTAAATTTCCCGCTCTTGCTTACCTTCTAGGACAGAAGGAGCAGAAGTGGATGACGAACACGTTCCAGTTGCGTCCGGATTGGTTGATTTAAGGAACCATGATCGTAGCTTCCGGAGCCGAAAACTTCTCTCACATAGTTAATACTAAGTTTTACTGTTAAACCATAAGCTTTTAATATTAGTCCACATTGAGATCCTAAATTCAATTTACAACAGTGTGGACGAACGTGCGCTGGTAGCACACAGAGTTGGAGAATCGCTACCCTCGGCCCCTTTTCTTCGTCATAATGGAGGAGGGGAGAAGTTGGCGAACAACCTCGTGTTTTTCGGGATGCTTTATCGGCGCATCGCATCGACTATCTCTGTTTTTGCTAAGACCCATATAACATTTTTTTTATTGTAAATATATATATTAAACTGTAAATAGGCATGCAAATTTAATTTAATTATTATTTTATTTCTAGAACGCACCTACATAAAACTATACTACATTTTCATGTAAATGTAATTAAAAATCAATTCACGTAAATACAATATTAGATTTTATTCATTAATTAGATAATTTTAAATAATTTTTATTCATTCTTTTCATTATTTTTATCAACTGGAATATAATTATATAAGTAATAGTATTCTAGCTTAACTTTAAATGAAAAATTAAAAATCTAGCTTTCTTGCAACGCCTTGAAGAATTTAACATTTCATTATGATCATTATTGCGAAAAAGTAATTTCATGACTTTTTCTATTTTTATAAGGGCCATGGTGTAATGGTATGCGACTCACGTTTCATTTTATTACGTAAAAACAGCGCTTGTAGATATATACAATAACTACTTTACCGACTAGCGCAATGAATTTGAATTTATAAGAATCTGAAATACACGCATTTCTCGAGATAGTTAGATCATTATAAGCAAGTATTTAGAAACGTAGAAAGAAAATATATTCAACATTTTTCCAAGAATTTTTCTATACATTTGACTGAATTGAGGTATTTAAACCATATAATGATGTGATTACAATCTATCAATACCTCAATTGTGATTTCTACGAAAGTCTTCAATATTTTTCCATGAATTTCTCTATATATTTTATTGAACTTTTTTGAATTGGAGTTCAATATAAAGTTTACAGAACTCTTGTAGAGTTATTCCAGATTTTTTCTACATTAAATCCTAAAAGTTATACAGAATATAGAAAATCTGTTCAGGGTTCGCTCTCATCACAGACTCTTGAAATAGTTCAAGGCAGTTTAATGAACTTTTTTTCCGTGCAGTAAGTTCGGTAATGTCCATCCTGAAGATATAATATATTACATTATTTTTTATATCATTATACAAGTTCTTTAATAGGATGGGCCGAAAAATAATAAATTTCTAGCAGTCGATTTCTGATATAAAAAAATGGTTAGTTCTTTATGAGCTGAAAATACTGTAAATTTTTAAAAATTTATTAATATATTTTACCTCCTCACGCATGTTGAAAATTAAGAAAATAGAATTTAAGAGTAAAATATATTTAAAAAATCAATACTTACAGTCACAAATTGTCCTAGTATATGTATAACTGCATGCCTGAAGAATTTACGGAAGCACCTATTTAATATTAAAAACATGTGGACAATTAAATTTCAAAATAGGACATACATTTTTTTATTTTATTTTTATTTTCATTGAATTCCACGCAGAAAATGTCTTCAAGAATATATAACAAGAATTAAATAATTTATTAATTATTAACAATTACAATTATCGAGTAAAATTCGCCTTGCTGCGGAAATGAGGCAATTCAGCTTTTGATTTTAAAAGATAAAATTCAAATTTTTAAATAAATTTTGATCAATTTTTTATCTTTCATACATTTTTAATATTAGGTAGGTACTTCTATAAATGCTGTCGACGAAAATATGGAATGAAGGATCTTCAACATCTTATGGATCTCTTTCTTTGATCTCAAGTATGTCAGTTAATAACTTATTACCTTTTAATCTACAAATTATTACTCAGAGAAACAACATTGTTTAACGAACACCTTTTTAATTAAACCAATATCTATTTTAATGTTAAATTTAATAGGAGAACTCATGTTTGCATGAATAGAATATGGAATAAAAAACATTTGAAAACTTTTAAAACCCATTACATCCACTGTTATTCACTGGAAACTGTTATTTAATGATCGTGAAAAAATTTTCCATGACCGGGAAATGACTGGGGTTTTTTTCGTCGGTGAAAAGGGCCACCCTGTGGATGTTAATTTTGGCTTTAGGGTCAGAATAAGTCATTCAATTGATTTTTAGTTTCGTAGATTAAAAAGTTCCGCCTATCCGAAACAAAGATAATTCCGCACATTATTTAATTTATAGAAAATTATTAATAATAAAATTAATTATAATCTTGTAAACTTTTAAATACTTGAAGATAACAATTCATAATTGTGTTCGACAGATGGAGCAATGTCCATACTGCAATGATAAGTTTAATGATTCAATTATTGCCATTAAGCATTTAGTAAAATATCACAGAAATGTGAAAAATTTTTATGTGCCTTGTGGTCGCTCTGGATGCCCTAAAACTTTTAAAACTGTTGGCGCCAGAAGAACGCACATTTCAAGAGATCATAAAGGTTCGACACTATTGAGGATGATTTTCAAAATGCAGCAGAAGATTATGACAAAACAATGTTCGATTATCAATATGGGACTTCAGGTGATAATGCACTTGAATATTCCAGTGAACCCGACGAAGCACAAATACCTGTAGATCAGGTGAATCCAGAAAAAGAGCAATCAGAAAGAAGTCGTATGAAAGAATACTCTGAAGCACAATTCATTCTGAGCTTAAAAGTGACATTTCAATTGATTGAAGTATTCAATATTTGCAAAAACAAATAAATTTATTATCATTTCATGGTTTTTCTCAGTTTAGTGGTCAGCTACCAGAAATTAGGCTGGATTAGTTTTATTAAAATTTATAAAATTGTATGTAGGTTTAACGCAAAGTCAACGAGCGGTCTTCGAATGTATTCTGATGAATATTTAGTGTTTGGTCGTTATAGCAAGTCAACAGATGGTACTTTTATCAAATATATTGAAATTCTATTTTTTTTAAAGTAAAATTAAAACAAATTTTGTTTTCTATTCAAATCTCAGCAGATAAATTTTGCTACTTAAGTCGACAGTGCTCTGCAGAGATGAAGAAACACGTGAAATACCAAGTGCAAGCAAAATTAGCATCTGACGGAGAAGTCTTAGAAGCTCGATGTGAATGTGTGGCTGGTAATTTTTTAGAATAATCCTAAAAGGAAACATTCGGCATCTCCTATAAAAGCTAAAAATATAGGCAGAAAACATTCAACAAATAATGTTCAAGTAATTATGGAAAAGTCTGATTGTGGCTATGATGATAAGTACCAAGCGGACAAATGTTTTAGAAATATAATTCTAAATTGTACACATAATTCTAGAATGGCATTCAAACAATTGTTTCGACCTGCTAATCCTTATGCGATTGAATTGGATCACCAATACGTAAAGGAAACGTATCAATACAGACTTTTAAATTCTTTGAAACTTCAAAATATAAGTGAAGCAGAAATTGAAAAAATTGAGAATCAAATCATCGGTCGAAATTTAGCTAAAAGTATAATTCATCCCTTAAAATTCTCTTCTAGATCTACTAATAATGGTATTGTACATAAAGCTACAGCAGTGAGGAAATTTATGGAACCGTTCTGTGGAGCACTAGAAACAAAAGAGACTGGTTTAATAATTATGAAGTCCCATCCTTTTCTAAATTTGGGAATAGGGGCCCAAATTAGCCCTAAATGAGCCCTAAATTATGAAATAGGTTATATCTCTATACCTCAATAGTGTGCCAGCTTAACATACCTTATGAATTTGATTAATATAAATTTATTGAAATGATACATTTTCCAGGGTATTTGAGAATAAAATTTAATGTAAAATAAGAAAACAAATATTAAAGTTATCATGATAAATAAAATTTGTACTTTATTTTGCAATATCTGAATTAGCAATCTCATGCTGAGGTACAGAAATAAATATAATATACATTTGATATAATAGTGTTGAATCTAATGTAGAAAAGTTCGCATTTCGGACAAAATCGAGTGCGCAGCACGAGATACGTGATGACAATGTGTTCGTTAAAGCCGAAGGAGATTTAACAAAAGAGAATTCGCAATCACATTAAAAGGTCTGTGCATAAACGTGGGGAAATACAAAGACCGAGCGCGTAGCGCGAGGTAAACATATTATCGAGCGCGAAGCGCGAGAAACAACAGTCGCGCGCCCTAGGCATCTTGTATTCGAAATTTTTTCCATTCAGCAATTTATAATATTGAAAGTATTTAATTTTTAAGATACATATAGAATTTGTCAAATTTTCATTTGCCCTACGGTCTAAATTGAAATATTAATATATTATAAATATTAAATATTATCAAATTTCGTGGGCTACGAATTTAAATTTATCTAATTTTTACCGCTTTCAATTCCAATTATTAATTCAAATTAATTAAGATTATTCACTTAACTTTTCGCATTAAACAACAATTTCTAATTCTCGATGAGCAACATTTCCTTTTGAGCAAATAAAATTTGATTCTATGACTAGCTGCTAAATAGGAGAGGAGTACTGTCTGTCCAAAAAGTTTAGGCAGCTCGATTTTTGTGCAGATTTTCATGAAAATCTCAGTAAAAAAAAATTCTAAAAATATGAAATTTGGGATGATAAATAAGAAGCACTAAGAAACGCGGCTCTGGTCCTAAATTTGTATAATTATGAAAAAAGCAAAAAATAATTATTTACAAAAAAAAACTTTTTTTATAATTATAAAATTTCAGGACCAGAGCCGCGTTTTTTAGTGCTTCTTATTTATTATCCCAAATTTTCAACTCGATGTGGCTATTCGCGTGAAAATAAGTTTACCAAATAAAAAAAGTGTCAGTAAGGTAGGAACCCGGTCACGTGACCCACTCGTCACATGGCCTTAAACATAACGTTACAATTTAATATTTATTTACCCGTGAATTAAAATTTAATTCATGAGTAACACTGACTTAACCTCATGATTTATGTGCATATAATAATCTAATTAATAAGTAGTAAATAATATTAGTAAATATAATATAACAAATATAAGTAGTAAATAACAATAAATATGTGAATATGTAAATGAATGTATTACAATTTTAGTTATTATTCAATAAAGTTACTTTTTTTCATCCAAGCCTGATTCATTATATTATTTTAAAGTATTATTATTATGAGATTCATTTTTTGAAATAAATTTCTTCTTATTTTTGTATTATTTTACTATTTAATAAACAATTAATTGATCAGGTAATAATTTAGTAAATGTAATATGATACATATAAGTAGTAAATAATAATAAATATGTAAATGAATGCATTACAATTTTAGTTATTATTTAATAAAGTTACTATTTTCAATCCAAGCCTGATTTATTATATTATTTAAAAAGTATTATTATTATTATTATATTACTTTTTTGAATTAAATTTATTTTTATTTTGTTTTCAATATTACTATTTATTAAACAATTAATTGATCAGATAATAATTTTAGTTAGTCATTATTACATGTATTGCGATTATTATTATTATCCAATAAAAATATTTTTGCCAAATTTCTGATAAAATCTGAATTTCCGGTCAGGTGCTCTAACCACTAAGCTACTGGAGAGATCAGAGGAAGAATTCTTTTTTCTGAAGTACGCTTTAGTTAGCAAGATGTTATGTATAAATTTTTATCACAAATCTGTATTATCATCGGAGAAGGTAACGGATCGAGAAGAAAAATTAAAGATTTCCATGTTATGTGTGGATTTCTCTTCTCGAGCCGTTACCTTCTCCGATGATAATACAGATTTGTGATACCACAAATATGACCCAAAAATGAAAAAAACTATATTTTTACGTATTATTGTTAATTTTCAGCAATTTTTGTCATCTTTTTTCATATAAATAATTACCAATGGACAATTTTAATATCTGCTATGACTTTTCAAACAATTTTTCATTGTTTAAATAAATGTAACTCATTTAAACAATTAATTATTGTTTATTTACCAAATTTATAAAAACTCAGCCAGAGATCTCCACTTTTGTCTCAAATTGGTATCCTATGCTACTTTTAGTTCAATAATTACATAATTTTGATTCATTTCTTCTAATGTTCAACAAATTTATATTTGTTTAAACCCTTTTTATTTGCTTAAACAGCTTTTTTCGATAACTTTAAAAGAATAATATAAAATAGAATACATACAATTATTTTTCTGACCTTATAGTGTATAGAATGAATATATTAACTATTCTTCAATTGCTTAAATATAATTTGTTTAAAAGATTACCTTCAATTTTGAAAGGTCTTCAAGCGGCGAATTTGAAACAAATTCAACGCTGCATACGTGAAGTATAGAAATAACTCGAAAACAGTCTTATAAATAATCGTATAAACCTCAAATGAAAGTCAGCAACAGGTTTTAATATTCATAACTAGTATGAAAATGTAACAAAGCAATCTGTCACAAAATTTGAAGTGCTTTTTTGAAACATATTTAGGGAATGATAATCTTTTATTCTATTCACACACATTTTAAGCAATTATTACATTCTTCAAAATGTTTCTTGAAGTCTTCTTTCCTAATACGACCACTTCTGTATGGTATATAAAGTTTCGGGAAACGTATGAAGTAGAAGAGGTTATGATCCTTGTATGCTTTGGTACGTCTATCACTTTTGCACAAGCCGTGCACACAACGTTTACACCCTCCCTTACTTTGTCTTCCATTGGCATTCATTTTCACTTTGAAATTTTTTGTCGGTTATTTGTCACATAAATTTGAAAATTAAATAAAACTGTTAACACTGCGTTGAATGAGAAAAAATTATAGCAACAACTGGGCACAACAGAAAGTATATTGCACATGCGCAGTAAGCTTTCCGATACGTAAAATGGTCTATTGTGACGTCATCTGGCGAGATGGCTCCACGCCAATGGTCAAGCAAACCATAGACCTTTTCATTTAAGAGCGGAAGCTTAGGCGCCGCCATGATACTTAGCGGGCATGTAAAGGTTTCGGACTATGTCGTTAAAATGTAGGGGAAACCACCCTACAGTAGATAGCAAAAAATTCAACAGCGTTTTAACTGCATCAGTTCCCAAAAATAAAGTAAGGTTATCGTTTTTAAATAAAGCTTACGTATTTAATTGCGTATTCTTATAGAAAAAAATATCACGAAATTAATCTATTAGCTGTATTAAACATTTTTATTAGACTTGGCCAAGGGTACGATTTTGACACCTCTGTCCATCAATAGATAATCGTTTCTAGTATTGCTCCTGCGTATGATAAAATACTCAATTCTCGATAATTATAATTTATCATTAGTATACTTACAATTAAAATCAATTTATTGAGTAAATAATAGTTCAAACCATGATTATTTTACGAAAATCATAAAAGTTTAAATTATTGACATTTTTTTATCTCTCATATTCCGTGAGATTGGTACGATTGGTACGAGATGTTTAATCTTGTAACATCAGAATTTGTCTATCTAAAATATATGTATCAAATTCATATACATGTGTGTTCATTTATTTATTGTTCTCTGCTAATTAATTCACACTGCCAACAGAAATAATAGAACGTTCAAACCAAAAAGAAGATTTTCTAACAAAGAAGTTCAATTTTTAAATAAAAAAGTTGATTTTTCTACAAACCAGTTGAAATTTTGGAACCGAAAATATTAATTTTTAACAAAAGAGTCAATTTTCAATCGAAGAGTTGCCTTTAACCTAAAAACAAACAATTTTCAACAAAAAATGCAATAGTTAAATATTCAGTACAAGAAATTGATTTTCAACAACAACAAAAAAAACGAATTTTCAAAAAATGTGTTGAATTTTAAACAAAAGACATGAATCTTCAACTAATAAAATTAACTTTTAACAAAAAAATGTTTAACTTTTAACTAAGTAGTTTTATACCATAGAGAGATTAATCTACGGCAATATATATCAATAGTTAAATTTTCAGTTAGTCAAATTAATTTTCAACCAAAAAGATGAACGTATTTTTAACCAAATAGTTAAATCTTAAACCAATAAAATACATTTTAAACAAAGTAATCTACATTTCAGCAAAACTAGAAACGATCTATTTTCAGCCAAAAATTTATTTTTAAAATATTCTCAACAAAATAGTTAATTCTTCAACCGAATAATAGATTTTTTAACCAAAAGAGATAAATTCTAAACATATAATATAATGGTATACTTTTCAATTAGAAAGAATAAACTTTCAACGAAAAATAGTTGGATTTTCTTATTTTGGATTCTGCTAATTCAATTTGCATTTGAGCGAGAAAACGAGTTTCTTGAAAACAGAGGGAAACAATATTCTATTATAGTCCGAGATCCCAATGCGTCTTTTGGCAGGTGAGAAGCCATCATGATAAAAGTTACTGGAGATGATAGCTTAGAAATTCTATACATTGGATAAAGATGTTCTGTATGAATGTTCAACATAAAATGTGAACTTTAAAACCTGAAGAAAACCAATAAAATCGCGTTCAAAAGATATTAGATGTTTGATTTCAGTTCATTTAATATGCGTTTCTATGAGAAAACTTCTCGCAGTATTATTGCGCAGTACAAAACGTGGGAAAGAGTGAATTTCCATTTTTCAAATGTACGATTATCTGTTCTCACTGCTGTAAAAAAAAGCTTCTCATTTTTTTTGTTTACGTTTTACATGTATTGTTCTAATTAATAAGATTACACGAGTGACATCAAATTGAGGTTATAATTGACAATTCGATATTTCAGTTTCTCTTTGTTAAAAAAAAAAAAAAAAACAAGCAATACGACACAGTAAATAATTATTAATCTTCTGCTCGAGATTTCACAAGGGTTTTCTGCCAAGGGTTGTATACTGTAAAATAGTTATTTCCGACACAAGATACAAGTGCGTATACCAGGCGATTGCAAGGAGTGTGATACTTGCAGCATGAACCGTAGGCAAATTCTGCAATCACACGAGTAGTAATTACTTGGTACGCTCGTATGTGATACACATTAATGTTCAAATAAAAGATCTAAATCGACGTAGTCAAAGCTAAATATTTAAATTGGAAAATGGCGGCCATTGTGTGTTTTTTGAGCTTATGTTCGGAACGGTTTATTTTAGCGCAGTTGAGGTCGTTTACGCTTTGCCACCTATGAGCTACACCCATGTACAAATTGTGATCGCGATTTGGAAGGGCTTCGAATAGTTTCCCCTATTTTTGATTGGGCGCTGATCAGGAAAGTAGATGAACAGGGGTGCTTCTGGACATAGATTTATGTTACCGACATGTTACCGACATTCTGGAAGATTCAGAGTTGATGACGTCATCGGTATTATTTTTTTAGAGGCAGCAAAGGAATGTTGGTCCAGGATTCCGGCTCGGATGAGGCGGGCGTTGAGAGCGAAGAGCACAAAATTAACGTAACCGGGAGGCGAACGAGCCAAGACTAAAAATGAGACTCGCTGTCCCTCAGGACTTCGGGTCCCCTCGGGGAATTCCGATCCCTTTCGTGTCGGCCCTGCGACTCCTTGTCGCAGGGCCGCCAAGCTGAACTGTCGAGTAACTATTCTGTTACACCCCCCTCCCCCGCGGGGGTTCGGGTGTATAGTTATTTTTGTGTTAATTCCCTAAGTTCTTTGTCTAGGTCTTTTACCGTCCCGTCATCAATATGTAGTTCAATTTGGTATTCGTCGATTTCTATTTTTAAAAGGTTCTGTATTTCTTTATTTATTGTCTCCCAGCCCCCTGTAAGTAAATTTGTTTGTTACAGTCTGGATTCGTGAAGTTTTTTTCATATCTATATGGTCTATTGTTACAGAATGAGTCGTGAATCAAGTAGATTGATCTTGGAATCACTTTTTTACCAAATTGACAATGTAGTCCGTCTGAGTTTTCCCTACTTTTCATCTTAATTATTTTAGTGCTTTCTTCAATTCTAACTCTTAATTCTTCTTCCATGGTTAATCTGTTTCTGTAATAAGAAAAATAATAAAAACAAAAAAAAAAAGGTAGGGGAGCAAAAATTGTTGGTTGAGTTCGAATTAAGTTAAGTTTTGTATTTCGATTTTATTTTATTTTCTGGGAGTACACAAGTAGTAGCTACTAGAGCTAAATTATACGATTTATGTGTATTTATAGTTTTCATTTTAGAAATTGAGAATCAAGTAAATTAAATTATCTAGACTTGGTCTTAATTTTAGATTAGAGAAAAGAGAGAAGAAAAAAAATTGTTAATTGTAAGACGCCATCGTTGAAGTGGTGAAATGTCTTGTGTTGTTGTGAAATGTTTAGACGTTTGTTTAGGTTAATATTCACATGTCACTAACTATAACTTAACTATACTTCAACTATAACTTAACTATACTTTAACTATAACTTAACTATATTTTTACCATAAGCTATAGTTAAAGTATAGTTAAAGTATAGTTAAGTTATAGTTAAAGTATAGTTAAGTTATAGTTCAAGTATAGTTAAATTATAGTTAAAGCATAGTCAAGTTATAGTTAAAGTATAGTTAAAGTATAGTTAAAGTATAGTTAAGTTATAGTTAAAGTATAGTTAATTTAACATTAAAATATAATCAAATAACTTTAAACTATTATTAAACTTCTGTATCAACTAGATGCAAGGTTTTTGAAAGATAAAGAAGACTATATGTATATATTATGTTGTTATTTATTCCAATACCATCAATATACTTATAATCTATCCACACACACACACACACACATTCATTCCCTATTCACAATTTATTTGATTTAATCTGGTGTTACTGAATTGATGAGTGAATAAGGCCGGAATCACTGATTGACCAGTGAAATGTCCAACTACTATTTCAATCAGTGAAGTTTTCACTGATTCATATTTAGACAGTTCAGTGAATCCATGTAACGTAGGATTATTTAATTTACGATCATTATTATTAACGTAATAAGTCCGGAAATAAATATCAATAATAATTAATGTAATTATAAATTCAAATACTAATAATGTGTCTCACTAAATTTATCCTATTATTATTAAATGGAGATTTAAGAAAATTCACAGAATATATCATGAAAGAAGGCACGAGTGGTGCCAATGGAGACATGAAAATGTCCACAAAATAAATGATGATACCTTAAATACAAACGATACGTTATCATCATATTTATAAATAACGCATCAAAGTATATTGACAAATCATTAAAATATATTGTTACTGCACTTTTAGGTTATGTAATTTAATATTGTGAAAAAACTTAATTTTCGAACAATGACATTTTGGCTTCTTCATCTTCTTTTTCCGACTCCTAATATGATGGTGACTACAACTCTCTTCCAATTCATGCTGATACTGATTATTATGATACTGATTATTATATAATATTATATATAATAATGAGTGGGGAACCACACATAACAATTTTGTGAGGCTCTTCACTAGTGGTGATCGCTAGAGAGATTGATCAGTAACCTGGGTCGGAGCATTGTCGCGGAACGAATGTGTCATCTAAATAAATAACACGAGAATTCTAAATCAATCTAAAAAATATATACTCCCTACCTCACATTACTCCTTTCCTCACCGAGCAAGTCACGCCTACCCCGAAAGGGATGGCTTAATGATATAATAATAATATTTTTATTTATATATTTGCTCAATTTGAATTGACAAAATATATAAGCAAAAACAAACTCCGCGTATAAAATACATACTTAACCTCTAAATCCAATAAAAAAATAAAATTAGAAATACAATATTTAGTTTACTTTAAAATAAGTTTATGTGAAAAAAAGAAACTCAACAAAATGAATTTTATAAGTTTTTAAATAAAAAATAGATACAATAAACTTACTACTCCAAGGACAGTTCTTGCATCAGCTGCTTTTACTTCTCCAGGGTGGCCATTCACCCCGGAGAACCGGGAGAAAACCGGGAGAAACTTTCACCGGGATAAAGCCGGGAGATTTCCCATATTTCATAATTCGCGCGTTTTGTAAGTTTTGAGTAAAAATGATTTTTTTCTTGAGAGAGAGAGAGAGAGAAATGACATTTTTTAGTAAAAAAATCTATGCAGTCTTATTGAACGTCACTTGATACTACATTATATGATACTTATCAATAATATATTTGTCGTCTTTAAAATGTCCATAATTTTAATTTAAAATTATGGGTTTAAATGCGCAATTCTAAAAGTTTAATCTTTAAGTTCTTGAAACTAAAGTTTAACTGTTTTCGTTTGTGAAGTTTTTTTACGCATTTGTATGTGCTTGAAATAGCAGATTAAAGTGACCATATTTGAAACGCTTAAATGTCATGAAACAAATTTATTCAATTATGTGTCACACGTAATGTTGAAATCTCAAATTTGATTGGTCGAGAACCTAGAGAGGAACTCAGAAGCGTCCAAGTATAAAAAAAGCCCTTTTGCGGGACATTTGGCAAAAAATCATATTTTACAGGACGTTTTGCAGGACATTTACCTTCGCAGGACACATTGTTCAAATGCGGGACTGCCCTGCGAAATACAGAAAGAATGGTCACTTTATAGCAGATATAAGTATTGCATCTGAATGATTAGTTATATTTTTCTCAGAATTTTCGGGCTAAAAACCGATAGCAAGACAATTTGTACATTTTTTTGGAATTTCAGGATTCTAAAGCACGGCCTACAAAATAAGAAAATTACTTGTTCACAAGATTTAATCATTTATACCATTTTTTATAATGAATTGATTTTTAATTCGCAGCATTTGCGTAGTTTTTTTTAAAATAATTCAAATTTAATTCTGTAAACATTTTAAAAATATACTTGTCTGCATTATCCAACATTCTTTTTCTGATTTCTGTATTTTCTATAGGTGAATATCATGATACTTCACAAAAACATACACAGCAATACAAGAATCTGAATTTTAAGAAAAACTGCATAAATTTCATTTTTACCTTAAATTAACTAAATCAATTTTAACCATGAATTGTTATTAAATACCATGTGTCTGAAATCTTTAGTATTACAAATGAACAATTGGTAAGTATGTTAACTTTCGAATGATTTTCAGTCGTGCGATCTGAAACAGGCGCGAATCCAGAGAAATGTCCTTGGGGGGGAGGGGGGTCCAAAAATTATATACACATGCTGTATATATATATATATATATATATATATACCATTTATGACAAAAAGCTTTGATTCGGAAAAATTTTACGGTGAAAGCTGGCTAGTTCGTTTGCAGTAAACAATTTTTAAAGGGATACATTCTCCACGAGAAAATCCTAAAAGGACCCGATGGCACTATTTTGGGAAAGGTAAGTAATATTATATTTACTGTAAAATCGAAATCACAATTTAAACATAAAGCAAAAGTAAATTGTTTTTCATTCGATAAACTGTATTATTAGGTATTTTCACTTTCTACTCGTTAAAAAAAAAATCTGTCTGTTTTCACATTAGAAAGTGCAACAACAAACACAATTTATTCACATTTTTCAGAATACAAAAAAAAATAAGGTTAATTTAAGGATTAAATTTGAAGGATACAAAATGTCTAATTCTAATCTCAAATTTTCTTCTTTAACAATGCATGCGACCAAAATCTTAAATTCATGTCACTTTTTTGTATGCTGCACCAATAGACTATTCATTAGATTGACTTGGTACAAATGCTCATTCTGAAAATTACGAAAAATATGCATACATTGTGTTTATTGTTGCACTTGATGAGGGGAAAACAAATCGTTTTTTGTACGAGTTGTAAGTGAAAATACCTAATAACACAGTTTATTGAATAAAAAAGACTTTACTTTTGTTTTATCTTTAAATTCTGATTTAGATTTTACAGTAAATATATATAATTACTTACCTTTCCCAAAAAATAGTGCCATTCTGATTTAGATTTTACAGTAAATATATATAATTACTTACCTTTCCCAAAAAATAGTGCCATTGCGTCCCTTTACGATTTTCTCGTGGAGAATGTCTTTTCTTTCAAAAAATGTTTACACCAAACGCAGTGGCCAGCTTTCACAGTAGCAAAGCTTTGATAGTTGGGTCTTTCGGAACGACGAAAAAATTATTTTTTTCATATTCGGGATATTCGGGTTCTCTGAGTTCACTTTTGTAACGACCAGTGGCGCACAAAGTTGGACCGACCGTTCGACGGTTGGCCCGACCGTGGGCCGACGGTCAATTCGCACCTGGGCATAAGCACACATGTTACATTTTTTCTTCGAACATGAAATATACCTATTTCCGGTTACTATCTGGATATGATTATAGTCCCAATTAATTCGCTATAGGTCCCAGTATCATCCCCCACTCAAACCCAAAAATTATTATTTTGACCTCAACTTAGAAAAACGCGAATAATCTCCTAAACTAGAACCGGCCATAAGGACCCTTTTCATGCGGAAGCCCACATATATTTTTAGAATTGTATGCAGTATTTAAAAAATATATGATATAAACTGCATGCAACTATCCCATTCATTTGATAATTACACAGTGAAGAAGGGTAAAAGGAAAATATACGAACAAAGGTAGCAAAAATTAAAACGAACAAATGGAATAATAATTTGACGAAACAGATATAAGGGATATAAAGTCGATAAAGGTACCACAATCAACTAATTTATATTTTTCTTCTTAGCATATATAGTGCCAAAAAACGCTTAATCTCGTTTTTAATGGGGATTCAAAAAGTTTAAAAAAAAATGTATCTATTAATATACCAAAATATTACAAGGGATTACACAAGCTTACATGGGATTACACTAGATTACATGGGATTATATTGGATTTCACGCCTACCCCGAAAGGGAAACGGCTTAATGATATAATAACATAAGATTACAAGGATTACAGGGGATTGCATAGATTACGTGGATTGCCTAGATTAGATAAGATTTCAAAAGATTAAGCAAGGATGCGTTATGTCCTCATGGCTATATTTATTATATTTATGGATAAGTGTCTAAGAGTGGCCCTCTTTGACGATGAAGGTGTAGATCTCGAAACAGTGAAGGTGCGTGGATTGGCTTTCGCAGATGACAAGATTGTTATGGCAGAATCAATTATTTTCTTTCCGATTTTCAGGTTACACTGTTACAAATAATCAAACTTTAGCATTTTAAATTTTGTTTGTTTCCCAATTTCATGATCGTTACCTATCAATATACATCTGCATACAAATAAAAATAATTGAATTTTCATTTTGTTAAATTTATAAATAGAAAGTAAAAATAATGTCATGAATTTTAATAATCGTAAATTCAAAATTGACGTTTGAATTTCAAATGTTTCAAGTTTGACATGTTCTTAGATTGGCAGCCCTACTTGTCAGTTTTGTTGTGTTATTCTGGAATCAAAACCGCCGCGCATCGACCTCCAGTTTTTCAGCTTGAAATTTCGACAATTTTGACAGAGTTTCTTCTAAATTGGGCCGATTTATTAAACAGGACTTTGAGACAATAATTATTTTTTAATTATTTCGTGAATTTATCGCTTATTAATACAGTGTTTTCAAGATTAGATTTGTTTTGTGGAGCATGAGACAATTTGAAATGGATTTTTTTGGGCGGGAAACGGTTGCAAGTGTTGACTTTCGTGGACAATTTAGTGAATTTTTCATCGTTTTGACAAACAAGAGCCGGGGCAAAACTAGCGTAAGTTGCACTCAATATAAAACAAATTTGTAGTTATTTTTTTTAACGAATTATGTCAATTTAATTAATATAGGTTAGGTTTTTGCACAAACTTTGTTCTATAACGGTTCACTCTCAAGTTATAATTTATATATCTATATCTTAAAGACTTTAGTTCTAGAAACGAGTATATTTCATCAAATAATGGCATAAGTTATAATTCAGTTTTTCATTTACACAATATCTATTATTAAATATTGAAAAATAGGTTTTTTCCTTTGACGATTATAGGGGGTAAATTCCAATAAAACTCAAAATTTTGTTTCGTAACGTTTCAACAGCTTGGTTTGCTGACCTCTTCAGACTGAAATTTTATTTAAATATTTATGTATGTATGTATGTATGTATATGCGCTTAGGTAATCCTCAAAAGGATAGACACTTAATTTATATGGTCGTTTTTTGTTTTTTACAGGCTCTGTCATCAGGTTTACCAGCATGCATATTGCAAATTAGTGAAACCATAAAACGTCCAGGTTCGATAAACTATTTACTATGTATTTTCATTGCAGTCTTGTCAGCAGGGTGCTGCTGGATCGGGAAACCGGGAAATGACCAGGAATTTCATGAAACCCGGAAATGACAGTGAATTGAATTTTTTGACCGGGAATTTGACAAATTTTTAGAAAAAAAATCTGTCCAAATTTGATTTCAACAGTTTTTTCAATAATTAGTTTAATTGTTATCTTTTTCCATTCTGATATAATTCAGTTTACAATGCGTAATTCGACAATCTTTCACTTAAAAATGTTCCATTTTAGATTTAATTTTTAAGCGTATATTTTCAATTTGATTGGCCAAGTGGCCAATCAAGTTTGAGCAGTTCCCACCATGGGGCGCTCTTGCCAATCATAGGCATCGTAGAGAATCTATATAACAACAGCGTAACCAGAAACTTCAGTTTCAGGTCAGCTCTGAAAAAGTGAACTGCTATGTTCATGAAACGTCGGCAAGTTTCGTAGTTTTGCACACGATTGAAACCCGCAAAAGCTTTAAATTTTACATTTTAATTTATCATAATAAATCATCGTGAAAGTATTAAATCTATTATCTAAGTTTTAAAGACTTGAAGAATTACAAATTAGAAGTATTTGAAATCGACAATTTTGGATAAATAGTATATTACGACCCAAGGCTAGAAAGTTGCGTTTCCGGACGCACGCCAGGGCATCCAATATTTCTGGCCGTGTGTAGTATACTATTTTTCTTCATCCCCAGCCGAAAGTACGTAGTGCCGCCGCGCCGCTGCTCTCGGTCAGCTGAGCGGATGTAGTGATACCACTTCATACGATTGTTATTAATTAATACAAAGGCAAAAACGTTCATATTTACACCATTTTTTCGCACGATGTTCTTTAATACACAACTTATTATTGCAATTGAATGCTCATACAAAATTTATTCTAAAAATTTATGTACCGATAATTTTTAATAGTTCATTGTCCGGAATTATATCAAAAAGAAATTTAAATTTAAAAAAATAATTATTTTATCTCACCTGGTACTCCAAATGCATTAGAACAGGTGCTTGTTTATTTGCGGCTGTAATTCCTAATGGCACTCTTGCTTTATCGTCCTGTGATAGAACAATTACTTATTTTGGTCCAAGAATTGAAGCTTCTATTTCCGCTTGTCTAATACTGGTAACACAAAAATATTGGCCTAGATGAATTTTATGTAAATTTGTTTGAGCTTTTGTCAGTCGGACAGGAACTGTATTTATGTGTCTTTTTCCGTCTCGATTATCGACTTTTTTTGGGAGTAAACCTAAATAAAGGCCACTTTTAGAAACAGAAAATTTCATAGAAAATAATTCTGCACGAAGATCGTCTAATGTTCAGCAACTGTTTAGTTTTTCAATTCGTCTTCTTGCATTGATAGAAGCGCTATGACCTACTAATTCTACAATAGTTTTCAGTAATTCTGGTCGATCTTCTTCTAATCTAGGACGTCCAGGTCCATCACGTACATTTAATTCACTTGCGACCTCGGGATTATTTTTACATACTTTTTGGAAAGTAGCTGTCTTTTTGTCTCGAAATTTTTTCTGGCGATCTGCGTTTTTTTGCAAACTTTTGAGTTCTTCTTCTTTTCCTTTCAGCAAATTTTGCAACTTTGCAACATCTTTTTTACATTCACCAATGTCTAAACCATGATCTCTTGTTATGCAAGCTTTATATAATTCTGCTTTAATTTTTGAAATTTCGTCATTCAAAGAAATCCTCTTTGAGTGAAAAAGTTTGCCTATTATTTTTTTTTCTTTCCTTGTGTCGTCTTCCAAAACATTGAATTTTTTAATTTTTTAATGTTATTTTTCACCAATAAAACAAAAACTACGCGCCCTATCAAAAAGTGATTCATAACAAATTTGTAGATCTTTTTTGGTTGCACGATTTTTGTATCTTCATCTTTTTTTGTAGCTTGCATAGTTTGACCGCAAAATGGAATTTTAAATTTTTCATTATCCTTTGTGCGATCAAAATTTGAATTTTCGATTTTTCTAAAAAATTCAAAAAGTTGTTATGATCATCTTGTAGGGCTCTTAAAAAGAAACACTTTTTTTTCTCCTTTTGACTTTTTTTCATACCATGCGTTGTTCGGCTTAAAATATTAATTTTCATTTGTTTTTTGGGATTTTGAAAATGCTGTAACTCTGATAATTTTTATTTTATCAAAAAATTTTACTTGGATAAATTGCTTGTCTTTTGGAGTACTATTATTGAGCGTACATAGAATTTTCAAATTTTGAAAAAATGTGGTCTCTAAAATTTTCAAAGTGTGCTCACTTTTTGAATTTTGATCCAAAATAGCTGGTTAACGAACTTGTTGTTTCTTTTTAGGTCTTCAAAAAGTGTGCCAAAGCACAATCTAATCTGATCAATCTTTCGAAAGTTATTGCGCCTACATGATACTACAGACTACAGACAGACGGGCAGACAGACAGACAGACAGACACCTTCATAAAAACCGTTTTTTCTGACTCAGGGGGCTTCAAAACTTCGAAACTTTATTGAGTCCGCGAAAGTCATTTTTCACATAAAACCAATACCTTCTCATTGAGACGAGAATGTAAAAATTAATGATCTTCGGTCAAACAGTTGGATTTAAAACCAAATAGTTGGGAAATTTTAAACAAAAGAGACGAATTTTTAACAAACTAATTGAAGTTTTTTTAGATGACAGTTGCTCCCAGTGGGACCCTGCGGTGGTTGTTAACCTTTAGTTTTTAATTATATATATAATAGACGTTGTCGCCTCATATATAACGTTGTCACCTCCGAAAACGGAGGTGGCAACAACAACAATTGATTAACTTTAAATTGAAAATTTTTTCATTAAATGCTCTTAAAATAGGAAAATTTTGAAAGGCAATTTTTAAAATTGAACAGTTTCATTAGAAAGGAGTTCCTGTGGTATGAGTACTGCTTCCAAGCGTTCATAATTAAACAATTTTATTTTTAATTGAAGAATCTCGAAATTGAAAGATTTCAGATTAAAATTTCGGAAGCAGAACAATTTGAATCTGTTCAAAATTGAATAATTTCAGATTAAAATATTGAAAATTGGATCATATAAAATTCAACGAAATCCAAGTTGTATTATTTATAATTTGAAGCTTTCAAGTTTTAATAATTTAAAATTGAAAACTTTAGAATTTTAATAATTCCAATTAAAATTGATTACAATTCTACAATTTTAAACTGAAAACTGAATTGAATCTTTCAAAGTTAAAGCTTCTGGAATTTCCGAATTTTAAATTGTTAGTACAAGATGGAAAAATTTTCAATTATAAACTTTTACGATTGAATTATTCTAAAAAAAGTATGAGAAATAAAAAAATTTTAAGTACGCAACATTAAAAATAAAAACATTTCTAATACGAAGTGTTGATAACACAGGTTTTCAAGATATCCTAACTTAAAAGTGAAAAAACGCGTGTTTAAGCTGTTTTTGAGGTTATGTAACCGAACAAGAAAAATGTCTACCATAAAAGCTAATATGGAATTTGAAAGTACTAATCTTCCCTTTTCAAACCTACGTGGATTTATTAGGATATCTTTATTTTTCACCAAAATATTGTAATTTGAAATATGCGACTAAACTTATTGTTCCCAGACACACATTGAACACGGGACGCATTTTGTCTTGCCCATCCAATCTTCTTGTTCAGTTGATGCAAGCGTCTTTTGGTCTGTTGATCTATCGTCGATTTGGGCCTTCGATTTGAATCAGCCATAGCTCTCGCAGCACCATAAACTGAGCAATTGATGGTCCAGTGGTCAGACTCTTGAGATATTTTTCCACGAAGGGAGGCATCCATTTCAGCCAGATCTTGGTGCTCAGGAAGAACTTGCATGTTAATGTTCCTTCTTGTCCTGATATCGTGATCATCTCTTAGAAGGTGCCTGCTTTTCGCGGTTGGTATTATTGTCGCTTTCTCATCTTCGGCTGCTGCTTGATCAGGCAGCGGTTGGGGAAGCGCTCCGCGTACAAAGCCATTTTTTGAGAGGTAGGCAAGTTGATTTCGCAAGCATAGAATCGAAACGCGCTGAAGCTCCGGGTGTTTCTGGCAACACAGAGTATGCATACGCGCCATAAAGCCTCGATGAACAGGGATAATGCTGGCATCGCAGCAGTCTAGAAGGTCCTCCTAGAGTTGATTTGTCCACTCAATGTGCGCGTTTGGCCGGTTTGTCGTCGCGTTTCCATCTAAATTATTTTCAGCACCCCGAACTCTAGGATGATCGGCATTTTTTGCCGACCCATTGTCGGGTGCTTTGCAGGTTCGATCGTTTTGAACCGCATCTACAACTTTTAGGTGTTTTCTTGTTGTCATTTTTGTTCCCACGAGCAGCTAGAGAGATGGTTCGTCCATCCTTGTAGAGCCTCGCATGCAAGGATAAGGCTGCATACTCTGAGAGGTCTCCCAATGCTCCAGAGTCACCGTTCAAGACACCTCACCCAGGTGCCATTCAGCTTTCGGTACGTTTGTTACGCCTTCGCTTAGGGGTTATTCCTTCGGGACCATCCCTGGACAATTGTCCGCGACTGCTTATTAATTATTGTGTTCCCGATGACATCCCTGTGGACCTATGCCTAGTTATAGTTAAATTTAAGAAAACGCGTCTTGCAATTCTAGGTGCTTACAGGAGTCCAAACGTGGCACTATCCTGGGACAGTGATTTGGAAGAGGCCTTAGCTCGTGCCACCTGCGAATCAAATCACATAGTTTGCTTAGGAGATTTTAATATCAATGCAGCGGATACCTCCCATACATGCTGGGCTAGGTTGCTTCAGATATCACGCTCTCTATCGCTCAGGTAGGTTATTAAAGAACCGACCCGCTCGGACTCGATTTTGGACCTTATTTTTGCAAGCGACGATCTCCCACTTTTAGATTCGGGAGTAGCCAAGCTATCAGGAAAATTTGACCATGACTTGATTTTCTGCGACACAAACCTAGATCTGTCAACAAGACCGAGTATCTACCGCATAGGTAGGGACTTCAAACGTGTGGATCAAACAGCTTTTAATGAGGCAGCAAGTCGGGAGTACTGGGCCAGTGTATTGAACCTCCCCTCGTTAGATGAGAAAAAAGATCGATTTTAGCAAATAGCGTTAAACCTTATTAACAGGTTCTGCTCGCACTAGGGACAGAGCTCGTTCCAAATGGCGCACTTCGAATAATGTCATAGACAGATACAAATATGTTCTCCTCTGTAACCTCGCAACTGGCTCCCTCCGATGCGAAAAAAGCGGGTATCTGTCTAGCCTCTCAGATAGGCCCTCTTCCAAACACATGTGGGAAATGGTAAACCTGGCAGTTGTCTGGTCAGGACAAAGATAGTTCTCTTGGGGAGATCTGCCTTTGGATCCCTTTAGCATTAATGACTATTATCTAGATACCATACCGCCAGCGGTAGCGTCAGAAGCACTGATCCGCCACCTTCAGTCATCTGCTAGCAACATTATACCTGACTCACAGAATACTTTCGCATTCAAGGAAATTGATCTCGACCAACTATTAACAAAATAGTTTAATCTTCAACAGAAACAGATTAATGTTTAGCCCAACAGTTCAAGTTTAAATTGAAAAGATGAAATTTCTAGCAAAGAAGATACATTCCAAAAAACGAATTTTCAACAAAATAAATTACTTGTAAACCATACAGACGAATTTTTAAGATAGTAGTTGACATTTTAACCAAGTTCTCCACAAAAAGATCTTTAAACTGATAAAGATTTAATATTACATCAAACCCACTTCAATTAAACCAAGAAAGACACATTTTCAACAATATACATGAATTTTATATTCCCAAAATCTATGTCCATTTTTCCGGTGAGGAGCTGGTGAGGAGCTGAAAACGCTGCTCATTCACATAGCGTCCAGCTTTGCTGTAGTTTTCTCAGCATCCAGTGAGAACGCTTTTCCTTCAATATACTCCAAGAGCTGAGTGTAATCCCGTGTGCCGTTCTAGGTCCATCGGATTTTTTTACTGAATATTTTACAAAATGTTGTGCTGATTATGAAAAAGTAGGGTGCCCCCTCCCCCCCCCGAAAAATGGGGAGGTTTCGAAATATTCGCGTTTTAATTATTTTGTAATTAATGCAATATTCCTATTGTAATTTGAGGTTTTCCGAAAGTTCAAATATGTCGGCTAGAAAACCGATTTACGAAGATAAATTTCTCCTATCATTTTTTGATTCAATCAATTGTTAACATAAAAAATTAAAAATTACGTGGAAAAATGAGGGAAAATAAAATTGTGCTTATTTTGTTTAAAATATTGATTGCCCAGCAAAAAGCTTTCTACAAAAGTTGGACTACTCTCAGAGAAGCATTTTTCTCTAAGAGCACATTTTTTGATAAAAGTGATCAATGTCGAGAAAACATCGATTGAAGAAATAAAAAAATTCAGAGCCGAAATAGAAAGCTGGTTTTCTTTGTAGGAAACAATTAAAAAATTATTTATCTCCTCCATGTTTCCAGGCCATCCTGAATGTATTGAATATTATAAAAATAGATTAATAAAGTTCGTGAAATCAACATCAATATTACAAAAAATGCACTGGTCCACACAAATAAAGATTTCTTTGAAAATTATAGTTTTTTTAAATTCGCGGGAACCATTTCTCGAGGAATGCGTGCGCATGCCGGCAAATGTCCAGTGTGCGAATTTCACCGATCTCGCAAGTCGCGTTATATTCATTTATTCCTATATTTTCGCATCATTTTCTGCTGTGTGGTTTTCTGGTGGTTATGCAATAGTGTGTGCAAATAAAAACTTTGGGAACCACCGCTCTTTCGACGGCAAAAATCTTATTTGCTTCAGTGCCGGATTTTAGATCTGTGCACGAAAAACGGAATTAAAATCAAGGTCTTTGTCACATACAAGTCGCGTGGCGTGAAAATCTAACCTCATTGCCAGTTCGCATTTAAATAAGAATCACGGAATCGAGATAAACACCTATTTCATTTCGTTACTGCGGTTGAACCAAATTACTTTTCACAAAATTTATTTCTTTTATCTCAAGTTGTGGACTAAATTAATAACTAGAATTGAATGAAATTGATTGCATTTAAAATTTTGTATTGTAATCTGTCAGAGTAACGAAATATAGAAAAAGTTTCCCTCGGTTCCGTGAACTTGAAACAGTATTCGTTCCGTCATTAAGAGTTTATTTATGTAAACCTCGTTGCCAGTTGGCATTTAAATAAGAATCAGGGAATCGAGAGACCTCTCTTTCATTTCGTTACTGCAGTTGAACCAAATTACTTTTCACAAAATTTATTTCTTTTATCTCAAGTTTCGGTCTAAATTAATACATTGGAACTCGGAATTAACGTCGGTTTTGGGGCTGTCCTTGGACCTGACCTACCCTAACTAAACCGGATTTAGCTACGTTTCATTGTGCCTGCTTCTCCAAACATCTTACACTCACTTTAAAATATTTACAGTTAGAAAAGCATCTAGATCAAATATTTTGTACATGCGATCACACCCGTCCCGAAATTGCCGTTGAAGAAATAGAGTCTTCTTCATTTTCACCTAAAGTTAAGAGCCGAGAGAGGCTGCTCATTGCCGGTCATGCACGAGGCCGGACATTGTCGGTTGGCGGGCAATTTAAATACCTAGTTTCAACGTTTGATACCATTCATATGGTTCATACATTAATTTTTAACTTTTATAAGTAGGACAGTTGAAAGGTTGAAAAAAATATATAAACACACGTTATCCTTTAAACTGAACACTTTTTAAAGTAGCCGTAAAAGACAAATATCTAACCACTGAACTTTAACTTTGAACGGAAATCACATGTGTTGTTTTCATCATATCTTTATGATGTCTCCACGTAGTTTAAAAGCTCATAAAAAGAAAAAAGTTTTTTCTCACTTTTAACAATCTCGTGGCCTTTACAATAATGGAAAACGAATCACACCATTTTTCTGAAATTTTGTTATAAAAATTTTGAGCTTTCTCGTTATTGGATTGAGTCTTCGTAGAAATTCAGAAATTGTGAATTTCGAAAATTTTTCAGGAAATTCATGTTGATTTTTGTTGAGATACTTTTAATTGAAATCTCCTTTAACCCATCTAGTCCCAACTGGACAAATTTTTACAACGGATTTCAACGCTTGTATTTTCTGTGAAAACGAGTTGTGAAAAATATGAAAATAAGCGTTTCCGACGTAAAATTTAATAATCTTTCAGAATATATGATCAGACTTTTTAAAAAATGTAACTGTCAAGAACTGTATATGATTTAAAAAAAACATGGTTTAAAAAAAAAAATTTTGTTTATGTCAATCTTTCACTTTCATAACATTTAAAATTTAACGTTTAAAGTACAGAAATCGCGATTATACATTTCACGCCGTCAAGGCGGACGCGGACTTCTGAATCTCCAGTGTCTTCATAACCGAATTGTTTTGTGTACAGCTTACATTCTTGCAAATGGAAAAGATCCTCTCCTTTAAATGGTCAGGAACATCAAGTACAGAGAGTTCAATTTTCGCATGCGAGGACAGTGTCATTTTCACATTAGCATACCGTGACCGCATTTTAGGTCAAGGAGTTCCAATCGATAGATGCAGAGCGTGTCAACACACGTTGAGTACCCAGAACACATACTATCGGGGTGTCTCACCCACGCAGGAACGACGTATATCTTCAGACACAATGCGGCCCTAAGAGTACTTCATTACCATCTTTGTCGCCCTTACGGTGTTGGCCACGAACCTGCTCTGCCGAACGCTCCAAGGGAGATAGAGTCAATTGTCCAAAACGAGAAGTGCGAAATTTTCTGGAACTACGACTTTTGGACAGCAGTCTCCGTTGCACACTAGAGGCCTGACATTGTTCTCCAAGACTTTGAGAAACGAACTATATTCGTGATCGAATTTTCGGCTCCTTCCGAATACAATTTCACTGCCAAGGAGAAAGAAAAGGAGGAAAGGATGGATGCAGAAAGCTGTCATCCTTGGGTCGCTTCGTGGCCTCAAAATACACGAGGGTTTCGCCGGCCTGTCTTTGTAATTTCATCGTGTCCTGTGACCACCCATCTCACAATTGTGAGACGTGGCCATAAATGGGATTTACCGCGGTCCTACTGGGAGCTGATGTCATTTTGTAGATGACAGTTGCTCCCAGTGGGACCCTGTGGTGGTTTCTTACCCTTAGTTTTTAATTATATATAATTTTCAAAAAACAGTTAAACTACCACCGCAGGTTTCAACTTGGAGCAAGGTCGCCGGAACAAATTTTTCCCAGGTGTGGAGTTACGGACGCAGAATGGGGGGGGGGGCGAATAGAATCCTCATGGCGTGATTCCTCCTTCAACTTGGAGCCTATTTTAATTTTCTCGCGCCTTATCTTACTTTTTTCTATGACTAGACACTCAGGTACTTCTTCAGAAATATCACGGGAAATCATACCTGCTCGATTGGCAGGGAGGAGCACAGGCGTGCTCAAATGTGCCGCAGCCCGTTGACTTATACCATATCCTTGAGCAACTACTGCTGCTTCAGATAAGTCAAGTCTGGCCTGCGGTGATTCTCTCTGCACAAGTCTGCGTGGCATGTCGTGAAAATCGTCATGATCGGTAGAAGCATCAACCTTTACCTTAATTTCAGGAGGAGGATTATCATCCCCTTCACCTTCCTCAAAGAAGGAATCTAAATCTATATCCATATCAATCGTAGAGGAATATGTGGAGGCCGATGCAGTAGGAACGCTTTCCCCACCCTCTTCCCGTAAAAGTTTACCTGTTTTTGCATTACCTTCTGCTCTCTTATGTATTTTTTTCGTTTTAGAGACATCTACGCTGGCGATTCCCATGGGTCTTTTACGTTTTTGGTCAAGACAGAAGGCATGCTCTATGGCTGTAACCTTCTTTTCCTTGGGACAGGAGCACCTAGACAAGACAACGCATTTGCAAGCGGCTATGTTAAATAATTCAGAGCAGTACTCTTTGAAGGCGGCGATTTTCTCATCATTATCACTTTGAGAATTTGTTTTACGCTTCAATAAATTTTGCAACGTAGTGTATTTTTTATGATGATTTGTGAGAATTCCTTAATGCGCTGCTCTGAGACCGTTGGGATAGAAGCACATTCTTAAATAACTATTGGTTTGGAACGGACTTCGTCGGCAATGTCTCCGAACGAAGGCTCCTTATCTTTTTCTGAAAGACAGCCCTTTTGCCTTCGAACCTCCTGACAACATCGCAGAACGTCAGCCCTCGTTGGCAAAACTTTTTCTATAATAAGTGTATGTAAGTTTAACATTGGCGTAACGCTCGAGGGGCCCCCCCCCCCTTCCAAAGGCGTTAGGTATTTATTGAACGGCCTCAAAATATTTCGATGTATTCTTAAGTTATAAATATGTACATGTAAATATTAATCAAAGTTAAACAAAATTGCATTTAATTTGAACTGTAAATATTTATGAAAGCATACAAAAAAATATTTGTCTTGAATGAAAGAAACCGTGTCTTTAACATAATTTCTTCAGTCAACCAAAAGAAACATCAAATAAGGAAAATCATCTCAAATTAAAGAAAAATCTATATTCGAACAAAAAACCATTTCTTTGAACTAAAGAAATGGCTTTGAATCAAATAAGGCCGTGGCTACGGGTACCGAAATTTCGGTGCAAATAGGCGCATTTTTCGGTACAAATAGAGCTGGAAAAGAATCTATTTGTACCGAAATTTCCGTACAACTGACTACATTTTTTCGGTACTTGTAGACACTTCCATCAAATAAACTTTTCATTTATTCAGAGCCAATGAATATATTTCTTTATCTCAAAGAAATTTTCTTTGAATTGAAGAATATTTTTCCGATTGTTGATAGTGAAATTTTTGTTTTTACACTTTTTAATATTTGAGCGTAATCTTTGTTACAATACATATCTTTGTTGATAGCATACAAAACTTTTAACATTATTCACATTTGGGAAACAAACAAAATTAATTATCTTTGGATTTTTTCATTATAGTACTTATTTTTACGCCTTCCGGAACTAATTCCAATAGGCTAATTTCAGAAAAAAAAAAATTTTTTTCTCGTTTCGTTCACTTGAACGTTCGGAACTTCAGGTACATAAAAATACTGAAGTTTGGTTTTTTTTGTAACGGTGTAACCTGAAAATCGGAAAGAAAATAGAAAATGTTGGAGTCTACTTTGCTAGATAAGTAGAGTACTCGAAAAAAGAAATTCGGGTTTCCTTGTATCTGCTGAACCGCCCATTGACAAAATCTCACTCGGTTCTGAAAAGTATCGCCATAAAGTTATGGATGCAGTGAATTATGATCAGGATGATATTTATTACGTTTTATTACCTTTCAAACACTCGACAGAGACATTCCGGAATCGCTGCTTACTTGTCGAGTACTAACATGAGGGTCATTATTGACTGCAGCTAAAATCGTAATTTCATTATCAACTCCAGAAACTGTTAATCGACACTTCCTTTTTTTCAGTTCTACTCTTCCGTCAGCGATGAAGTTTTTGACAACACGGTAAAAAAAAGCGGGTGAAGGAACACTTTGTGGAAAGCGTTGAGCATAAAACGTGAGAACAGCATTGATATTCCAGCCACTTTCTCCATACATGAGAATCATTTCAATCTTTTGTTTTTGAGATGGAATTTCTATTGTAAAACTAATGAAGTCAAGTAATGAGGGAATACAACGACACCCTAACCAACTTAAACGAACGTGACCAACAGCAATAACCCAAACGAAAGCTACTGATTACGACCAACTGAAATGAATGCAACCAACACACCCACATCAAATGAATACGTGAGCCCATCCGCGCTGCGAGCTTCATTTGTTTCTTGATCTTAATTCTCTTTAGACAATGTGCCGTCTAACTTGGCAATGTTCGCTTGTTTTTAGTTAGCCATAGTCGTTTATGCGTTACTTCGCTCTACGATTTTCATTTGTTCTTGTTCGAAATTTACGTTCACATGCCAATCTCATTATGTATCACGAAAGCATCATTAAAGATCCAAATTCGTTTAAGGCCATGTGACGAGTATACCAGCTGATCAACTCAGTCCTGAGGTCAAAATTTGTTCACCCATATTTAAAAATAAAAGTTAAAATAACGCGGAAATATTTCCGGAAAATATTAATAAATATGTAGTTGAACTTTCAACGAAAAAAGATCAATTCTCAACAAAAAATGTAATAGTTGATATTTTAACAAAGAAAACATTTTCATTTTAAATCAAAAACAGTTGAATTGGACCAAAAAGGACGAATTTCCAACAAAATAGATTAATTTTTAACAACAGTTGCATTTTTAAACAAAAAGATTTGCTTTCTACAAAACAGTTGTATTTTCAACGAAAGGGTTGAAATTTCTACCAAATTGTTGAATTTTCAAGCCAAACACGAATTTTGTACAAAATACTTTTTCAACTCGAGAATATAAGTTTTTAACAAAAAAGTTCATTTTTAACCAATCAGTTGAATTTTAAATAAAAAAGTTACATTTTAATTCAAAAAAATTAATATTTAAGTAAAAAGAAACGGAATGTCAACTAAAATTATAAATCTTGAACCAAAAAAATGAACTTTTAAGAAATTAGTTCAACTTTCAACCAACCACTTGAATTTTCTACCTAAAAATATTAATTTTTAAAGAAGAATGTGATAGTTGGCATTTCGATCAAAAGAGAATTTAATTTAAAATAAAAAAATCGTTGGATTTAACCAAGAAAAACGAATTTTCAACCATTACTTGAATCCTCAACTAAAGCAGATTAATTTTCAATCAAAGAGTTGCATTTTTAAGCAAAAAAATTAATTTTCCACCAAGAAATACGAGTTTTCAAGAAAATACATCAATTTTAATCAAATAGTTGAATTTTCAACCAGGCAGTTGAGTTTTCAACCAAGACAATTATTTTTTTTTTTACCAAAAAAGACGTATATACAACTAAATAATTTGAATAATGAATGTGATGTTAGTCCAAATGTTGTTTGATTAATTTTTAGTTTATATTTGTTTCGTTTGTTAACTTATTAACTAAATAATTGACTTTTTAAACTAAACGAGATCAATTATTAACAAAAAACGAAGTTACACATAATACGTAACGCCTTTTTATTTTGTTTGAATAAAGTCAAGAATCAAATTTTCATGAAGCCAAAAGCGATACAGCGATATAAACGAAAGAAAAAAGCGTCTCGTATTATGTGCAGGACTGCTTAGGTCCAATCGCGTATTGCAATTCAAGATGACAGTTGCGAAAAATACATAAAAATGTAATCCATTTGCATTTGCATCTTAGTGATCCTTATTAAAATAAGTAACTCGTAAGCAGATTCGATTATGATTACATTATTATGAAAAAATACGCAGGATCACTTGAATCGGTTTGATTACCTAACATTGCATGATTGGGTTTTCAATAAAAGAACATGCTGATTAATTAAAACGAATCAACGAAGGGAATTGTATGATTTATAATGCAAAAAACCTGCTTTAGAATTGTTATTTCTCGAGGTATTTAGCAGTTCAATAAGCTAACAAAAAATTTGTACAAGATAAGACAGTGGCAAGGTGAGCATGGTTTTTATCAAATCAACCAAAATCTTTTCATAGATCAGCAAACAAGCTTGCTGAAATGAACTGAAGTATTCTTTTCGACTGAGCATTATATTTGCTTGGATGAAACCAAAGTTTTATTTGAATTAACCAATATATAAAATTGATGATTTACAAAAAATACTGAAAATATCTTACTTTTTCACGAAAAGATGTACGTATCACTCGACAAGTAGATCTACAGTGCAACGGATTACTCCTCGTCTCCGCGATTGGCTTCCGTAAGGGTTTACTTCTCCGCGGCATTTCACGTATCTGGGCTAAAATCGATGTTTTCCTTTGGACTCGAAAACAAGCTACAATATCTGTAAATTGTTTACAGTAGGCATGATTCAACCAGCTCTGAATAAAGCCCGAGTGAGGAAACTCACATGACAACCGAGCGAGTCACGCCTACCCCGAAAGGGAAATGGCTTAATGGTATTGAGGATCATGCCGGTTAAATATATTAATTGGTGGATTGTGGAAAGTAGTAGATAAACTTTCGCCTGCAAAATATATGATAGCGTAATAACGCTGAGGGGGCCGATCGCTATGTAACAAATAGTGGGGTAAAGACGGTGGTGTGCAGCGTGATAAATAATTTTCTTGATAAATACAGTTATCCTGCATTCTTAAAATAATGTTCTCTGGAGGCAAGTGGTTTTGTTGAGGCAATTGTTGCTGTTCAAGTGGATTTGGTTGTCCGTCTGCACCTAATTTTGTAAGAAAAAATTCATAGTCAAAAAGTTTTCCTGCACTTGCAACTTTAAACTTTCAAAAACTTTGAACCATCACTGGTCGCAAACAAATGTACTGTATGTATTAAGGTGATTTTTCCGCTTTATTTTTAAATTCAGCTTTAAGCCCCTACAAATTTGTTTTTTTGCCAAAAAATGACCTCTAGTTTGGCTCAGAATTAAAACAAAAATATTTAGAGGCTGCTCAAGGCCATTTTAGGGCAAAAATGGCTATTCTCAATCAACTTGACGCTATTTATTGATTATTCATTCTCGACTCATATAAATAGTGTTCTTCATAAGTCGAAATCGCACCCACATTTTTTCAGTCTTTTAAAATGACATCCAAAGGTGGCTGAAGGTTATTTTCTTGATAAAATGTTGATTCACTTAAATTTTCCCGATTTCTTTCTTGAGAAATAGTGTTAGTTTATTCATTGCGGCGAAGCAATTAGTTAAAAAGTTTAGTAACCGCGTGTCATATAACTTTGAGGTCATTCAAGGTCATTTTGCGAAAAATGGTCATTCAAAATTTTTTTCTTTTCCGTGGTATTTATTTTCCTAAATTTTGTATTAAATTAAAAATATAGAACCTTAACAACAGTAGGATATAGCAACTTCATTAATATATGATCAAGTTTCGTTGTGAAATTGATATTATTCATTTATTAAAAATACAATATTCAAATATTCTTATAAACAAAATTATCTTTAATGTTTAAAGTTTGTAAAATAATTTTTTGAATTTAAAATACCAATAGTTGAAAATAATTTTATTCAGAATTTTACAGTGTCGGCAATTTTATTTTTTGGGATTTTTCAGTCATCCCCTGGAAAGAATTAAATTTTTTGAATGTTTCACAATTCATTTGCATTTTTTTTAAATTTAAACTGAATTGCTTTGAGGTCCTATGAATCGAATTCTTTGGAATTCTGTGAAATTTAAAAGAACAATAGTGAGCTTTAGTCACTTTTTGGGTTAACACAGGTCACTTTTTTACTATTTTTATGTAAATTAGGCCGTGGCAGTTCTGAGAATGATAAATTAAAAATTTATAAATTTGAATGTAAAATTGTTTTATTTCATGTATACAATTTTTTTATCAACAATGTTACAAGATTAGAATTTAGTTCTTTAAATATTATTGGACAAGAAAAATGAAAAATTATTCAGGGAAAGGTCAGGGAATTTTGAAAATTAAGTTTTTCGGCCACCTTGACTTATAACTGAAATATTTTCTATTCACCCTTGAACGTGTATCTGTCAAATTTTGTAATTAATGTTTGTGAAAATTTATAAATGGAGGTAAAACTGAAAGTCAAATGTAAATAAATTGGATAAACACAAATTTTTTTCATTAATAAGTATAATAAGGATTCGACTGAACAAAAACAATCTACATTGTTATTAAGGCTAAAATCCGCAACAGTTTTTGGTTAACTCACCCTGATGAAAAAAATTTGACATGATAAAAAATTGCAAACTCTTTGATATTTGAATCTTCAGAATGCACGGTAAATAAATTTTTATTTTTGCTTTGGAGTAGAGGTGCTTCGAAAATCTGATTTAGACACGATGAAGTTGGCTTTATTTGATTTTTATTCATTATAATATTATTGCTATCAATTTCATTACGCATAGATGACGTAACCTGATGAAGCGTTCGTATTTCGTTTTGAGCAATACGCTGTACAAGTCTCAAGTTAAGAGTATCAAGCTGTTCTTTAGAGTCTTAAACGTTACAGAGTATCATCTGGTCGATGTCGTACTTATCGTTAGAGGTCAATTTGAAACCAATACCAGGAAAACCACGATTTGTGCACGCAGCTCGATTCAGAAGATGTCCAAACACGTCGATACTTATTTTAATACTGACGCTTCAGTTAGCTTCAATATCTTAATATATGATTTGAGCTTCTCGCAATTCCTCGAAGATGAAAATAATTTAATTGTTATGACTTGGATTTCCTGTTGCTTGAGTTGCTGTGAGTAGTCGACGGCGGTCACCAATCTCGTTAGGATCATCCCAATAAATCTAGTCTAGCCGCGAATCTTTTCTTGCTATTAAAAATTGAGGTATTGAACTCTTCAATCGTATTTTTTTTCTTTAATGAACCTCCACTTGTTGATGATCGTTAGTGTGGAAAAAGTTTTGCTATACAATTTTTATTCTTTAGAGTGTTATTCGAATTAATAGGTTTTCAGGAACTATAATTCTTCTCATGTGCAATTTTGGCAATAATACTTTCTTTATAGTTGTTTAGATCATACTGGTTTATACAATTTTCATCAGATTTTTGTTTAAATAAGAGTTCAAACAAACCATTACTTTTCTGATACAATTTTTTCAAAATCTTCAGATATTGTCCATCAAAGCTGATTGGTGTATCACCAATTATGAACGTTCCACTATTGGCTTTCCGTACACCGTAAACCATATCCAAATATTGTTTTCTATTGTTAATTAATAGTCCAATAAATTTATTTGTCAACTTGTCATAATTTTCAGTAGGATCATCATTTTCTTGGACCATAGTTGCATCATGTCCTCAACGATGAAATGGCAAATTTAGACATTCACTGTCATGTCATATTCTGCGATAACTACTCCCCCCCCCCAACCCCCACGTCACAGATTGTCACAAAACCTATGTTTCCCTTTCTCTCCTGGCAATATGACGAAGTGATCGCACCGCACCTCATATAGTTTTTTCGCTTTTGAAATTTTCAAACTTTTTTGCTGAATTATTATTAATCAATTAAATTATCTACTTTATGCAAAAAAAATTGTATTTCATTTGTCAGTAGTTTTACCTTCTGTTGGTAGCTACATGATCCACATCTTTATCAGCAGAATATTGATCATGGTAAATAGGTAGAACAATATTCTCCGCGTAATAGATAGAATCTGTTGAATGTCGACCGTAGTTCTCAGTTATATCTCTATGAATAAATTTAAGGAAAAAGCATTACAAAATGAAAAGGTTCATTAAAAAGAGATAATTTCCTAATAACGGTGCTTATATACCAATCTCTTGAAAAATAAAGTTAGAATAATTCTCATTCGTAGTGGAATAATAGACTTATGCTTATTCGTAATATGATGATACAAATGATACAAATGCATCAGTATTAACATGATTATTACAAATACTTTCTTGAACGAAAGCGTACCTTTAGCATTTCTACATATCAAAAAGGTGTTTTTTACTGCAATTATCCGCGAAGAACTTCATAGTGATTTCAGAATTGCACGATAGAAATTATATAACAACTACCGTAATTTTCAGTAACAATTTCTATTAAAAAAATATATATCAATCTGCCGTTGACCCGAAAAAATAATTTACTTTGTTTTTTAATTATTGCTGGAATCCTCTTATATTTGATAATCAATCAACATAATTAATCTTGAATTTATTTGTGTTATTGTCACAAATATTTTGGTATATAAAAACTTATCTTTGTCAATTTTAATTGAAAAATGTTGTTCTTGTACTTTATTATTATATTCACCAATAGAATTAAGGGTGACCACGAATGTGAAAACAAAAATATAAACCATCCTCATTTTTGCCAAGTAGAAGTAAAACTGATTAATGCTTTAATCTCTATTGTGGTTAACAATGTAGTCGTTACTTCACAAACTGTTGCCTTTAAGATTTCCCTGCTGAAGTTTTTACATTTATTATTATCATTTTTATAATATGTGTTATAAATGTGTTTATGGGATGTTGAAAATTATAACCTGGTTTACAAAATTGCCGTACCTATATGATAAAAGTGTGCTGACGACAAAATAGTATATAATAAGAATATAATTACACTTCAGTGATACAATTTTTTGAATTTTTCAAGGTAAAATAAGATTAAAAATAAACGTATCTAAAAAGTGATAACCATTTCTCTTGAGGTTATATTTTTTACACAATCAATATCGTACTTAAATTAGATTAATATTTTTTTTCATTCACATTCTTGCGGTTTCTTAGCCCCGAAAACAAACCTTATAATATATTCGGTTTTCTCATTAGTTGATATACATTTTTCCTGAATAAACACTAATATAAAAATACAAATGGAAGATAATTTTTCAAATATTAGGAAATATTTTTATACCACTTTTTGGCGTGATTTTACTTGTTTCTTGAGGAAGTTTTTAAATTATATATTTTATTTTCTGTTTTTCAGGTTTTCGAAAATGTACGCATTGTAGTTTAAAAATGGTTACAATCTATTAAAAACGTATGAATTCTGCTAAAGTCCTATAAATTCATTCTAATTTTACTTGTCCACACATCAGATTTAAATACATTGTTTTTATTCTCTTAGTTTTCACATATTTAATTAAAATATAAAAAAAATTGCACAGAACATAAAGATTTAACAAAAAAATGGATGAAAACTGACTTATGAAATGTAAATATAATATCTCAAAAGAACAAGCTTTCTTGGAATGCCTGGCATTGTCTGAATTCCTTAAATTCTCTTAATACCCTTAATTCTCAAAATTTCTTAAAATCTATTAATTCCTTGAATTCTCTAAATTCTTTGAATTCTGTGAATCCCTAGAATTTTCTGAATTCCCTCAATTCTCAAAATTCCTTGAATTCTCTGAATTACGTGGATTTGCTGGATGCCTCGAATTCTCTTATTCCCTTGAATTCTCTTAATGACTTGCATTCTTTGAATTCCTTGAATTCGCTGAATTCTTTGAATTCTCTGAATTCAACAAATTCTCTTAATGCAAGGAATTATCTAAATTCCTTAAACTCTCTGAATTCGTTGAATTCTCTGAATTTCTTAAATTATCTACATTCCTTGAATTGCTTGAAATCTTTAAATTCCTTGAATTCTATAAATTCCTTGAATTCTCTAAATTCCTTGAATTTTCTGAATTCTGTGAATTTGCTGGATGCCTCGAATTCTCTTATTTCCTTGAATTATCTGAATCCCTGGCATTCTTTGAATTTCTTGAGTTCTCTGAATTTCTTGAGTTCTCTCAATTCTTTAAATTCTCTGAATTCAAGGAATTCTTTAAATTCAAGGAATTCTCTAAATTCCTTAAACTTTCTGAATTCGTTGAATTCTCTGAATCTCTTGAATTTTCTAAATTCCATAAATTCTCTGAATTGCTTGAATTCTTGAATGACCAAGAGAAATGTGTAACCCATCATTATACATCATCACATAAACAACAGTAAAAAATTTGATAAGAGTTATTGAAAAAATGTTTTTCAAGCTTACTTTTTGTTACATCACAAGGAAATATATAAAATTAATAAATGATTTTGTGAAGTCAAAGAAAGAAAGTAACTTGAAAAAAAATAAATACCTACCAAGTAGGCACGGTAGGAAGCGGCTACATTACGCCTGCTTCACGTGCATGCAATGACGCGGTATTAGAAATCACTCTGAAAACAAAAGTGACCGATCAACTCACGAATCAATGGATACTGACGATCCTAATGCAACGGAAGATTCTTCTTGGGAAGAATCAGATGATGAAAGTCCTAAATTTTTCGACCAAGACGGATTAGACGATTTTATACGTGACCTTGATCTTCCAAAAGATAAAGCTGAGCTTCGCGCTTCAAGACTCAAAAGAGAGGAAACTATTGTTGCCTGGCACTAGAGTAACTGTTTACAGAAATGGAGAAGGAAAGTATATCAAGTACTTTTCAATGGACAGTGGGATTGTGTATTGTAATGATATCGAAGGACTCATTAATTCATATGAAATAAACTTATATACGCCAAAGGATTGGCGTCTTTTCATAGATTCGTCTACAGAAAGTCCGAAAGCAGTACTATTACATAATGGAAATAAGTACGCTGCAATTCCAGTAGGTCACTCAAATACACTGAAAGAATCTTATGATACTTTCCAATTACTTCTGATAAAAATAACATACAATGTCCATAATTGGCTTATTTGTGGTGAATTCAAAATGATAAATCTTACAATAGCTTTTACAATCAGGAAACATTAAATACCCTTGTTTTCTTTGCGTTTGGGACAGTCGTGCAAGGGATGAATATTGGATAACGGAGAAATGGTCAGACAGATTGGAGTGGACAGTTGGTCAGTATAATGTTGTTTATGAATGTCTTGTTGAGAGAAATAAAGTATTATTGCCACCACTTCATATAAAACTAGGGTCAATGAAGCAATTTATGAAAGCCCTAAACACCGAAGGAGAATTTTTCAATTATATCAGATCTACATTTCCGCATTTAAGTGATGCCAAAGTTAAGGAAGGTATTTTCGTTGGGCCTGATATAAGAAAACTTATCAAAGATGATGACTTTATCAAAACCATGACATCTATTGAAAAGGATGCATGCATTTTATCATAGTACACTAATGAAGTGTCACGTTGAGAAGATGGAAATTGTTGCGAGATTATTATAGTTTATTGTTGAAGATCTAAAGTAGAGATAATTATACGGCTTTTGTGTTTAGTATTTTCAAACGTATTGTTGCTCGCATCTTATAATAGACGGTAGGTAAATTTTATTCCAGCTATGCCCATTTTTTTGTGAATTCGAAAAATTAAGGGGGTTGGTGGCAAAATTTATAGTAACTTCGAGAGAATTTAAGGCATTTTTTTGAAGTGAGATATCCCCAGAAAGTTCTTTTTGCTGTGTAACGTTACTGTAACGAGTTACCTTAAAAAAAATTACTTACCCGACCCATACATCGGAGCGGCAGAAAATCCAGGTGGAGGGTCTATCTGCACATTCGATTCTGCAAGATGAAATAGAAATTAATGAATTTTCAATTTTAAATACTCACACTGAGAAATATGTGCCAGAGAAGTTGCACTTTCATTGACTTAAGTTTATGTATTGTGGAGTTGCAGGTTTCAAAACGCTCCACTGCTCGATACGTGAATATTTCCATGAAATAATTTAGGCTGATTTGTTTCGAGTTTTATTTTTATTGATTGTATCGCCTTCTCGGAATTAAGCTCAGCGATGAACAACACTGGGCACCAAAAATTTAAGTTGATTCCAAGGAAGTTAAAAGAATTTTGAAGGACTTGAAAAATCATTGAAAAATGAATATTTTTGAGGTGAATGTTTTTAATTTCAAGAACCCTACCATATTCCTTTGTGAAAAAATTCGTTTGGAGAATAAAACCGTGCCTTTCGAACTATTATGTATTATTTTTTTTCACAATTTGATTCTGTAATTAAAAAATTTGAAACATGCCAACCTTTTTTATATTTGTGTATTACGAATTGGCGATGCAGTGTTTGCCGAGCTCCGGAGAGCGCGTTTAATGTTGCAAAAAAATTGAGCCGATTCCTTTGAAAATAGACAAACTCTGAATATGTTTAGGAAAATTGTTTAAATAATTAATAATTATTATAAATTTTCGAATCATCAAAGGAAATAGCCCTCGAAAAGAAATTCTTAGTTGCCTCGAATTTTCTGATAAAAATTGTTTAAATTATTAATAATACTTGGGAATTTATAAAGTAGCACAGAAAAAAGTAATCGGAAAGATATTCCTAGTTAATACTGTAAAAAAATGTATCCTATTCGTTGATAAATAACCAAACTCTGAATTTTTTTTTAAGTTATTATTTTTTGAACTTTAAAGTTTAATTTTTATTTCTAGGCTGAACCGAAATTTGAGTACATTTAAGAATATATAGAATTTTTGCAGATCTCAAATTTGAGAAACATTTTTTGTATACATGGACTTTTAAAAATTATACTAAACGCTTTCTCGAAAATCGAATTTTTAATATAAAAAAAAAAAATAAAAAGAAATTTCGAGATGAACCATAAACCAGTACTGAAAAAAATTTTCTTTAATAAATATATTTTTTTCAATTGAAATAATCAAATATTTATATAAAAGCAAAAACTTTTTTAATGTTTTTCAAAAATTATACAAAAAATGTTCCCAAAAATAGAATTGTTGATTAAAAAGAAATGAAAAGAAATTTCGAGATAAATTAGCGCTGATTTAAATCAATAATTTGTTTATACTTTTTTTTAGAATTATTTTCATTTTAAATTCAAACAATAATTTGAAAAAAAAACTAAATTTAAAACAAAAATTTCTTTCATAAAAATATTTTATCATCGTATTTTTAATAAATAATATTTGTTAGGAAACAATTTTTAAATTATTTAAATTCTGGAATTATATAATTATGGAATATTCTAGTTCGGATATTTTATAATTCGGCAATTTTATGTCGGGAATTTTATTATTTGGGAATTATGGGTAATGAACCTATCAAAAATTTACTATTTATTATGTTTAATTTATTATTCTATTTTAATCTTTATTCTTCGCGTATTATTTAAATAATTTCCAAAATTACCAAAACAGAATTCGGAAGATTTTAAATCAATGTTTTAATCAGGCAGATTTTTTTTTTTAATTTCAAGACAAATTCTAATCGTTCTAGGAGATTATAAATTTTTTTTAATTAGTAAGATTTTTAACAATGCTATGAACAGTTTGAGCTAGTTAAAACGATATTGAGAAAGCATAGAGGTTTCGAAAAGAATAAATATATTTTAAAACTGAGATGAGAGATATCCAAAAAATAAAATAGTTTTACATTGCTTGAAAGCTTCTAAGAGTCTTATATATCTTTGAAACTGACTTGAATTTTTCGTAATATTTTGTAAAATACTTTATAGTAAAAAAATTTTCTTTTAAATTTTTCACATTCTTTTTTGATACATCTGAGATCTTGAAAAAAAATTTTAATTTCCATAAGTGAAAAACTGGTGTTTGTACACTTTTTTCCAATTTTCAATTAAAGTGAGGTAACAGTTAATTAATGTTAAGAAACAAGATTGCTTAAACAATTTATTATTATTGGTGATAATATTCTCTCTTTTGGAAGAAACTTATCTTTTTCAGTTGAAAACTTGCCTTTCGTAGTCTTTTTAGGTGGAAAATTAATCTTAAGTTTGGAAAAATCATAATTTAGGTTAAGGATTTAAATATCCTGTTAAAAATTCGTGTTTTTTATTAGAAAAGAACAGGTTTTTGCAAATTTTATTCAGAATCCTCAATTCCAGTTAAATTGAGTCGGAACTTAACATTTCGCTCAACAATTATATATAGAATATTAATAAATAATTACTTTTCAAACAAAAGTCTGTTTTATAGGGTCCCAAGAAAACCCCATAATTGAAGTTGGATTTTGCGAGTATTCTGTTTTTTTAATTGTGAATCTTTTTCATGCTTATTTTGCATAAAATTATTCATGATAAAATAGATTTCTTTTCAATCTTAATTTAACAAAATTTTTAAATAGAGACACTAAACACATGATTTGTTCCAATCTGCAGGGTTTGCTTATGAATAATTTCAGAATTCTTTTAACTGAGTCTTAATAATTTTACCTCACTTTATTGAAAGAAATCTATTTTTTATTTAAAATTTTTGAAAGAAGATTGCATTAAATATTAGCTATGTTATAAATACATTAAATTTTTGATCGTTTCTTTTCCTAATTGGAAAATGTAATAATCTAAATAGATCGGTTCATAATCAACCTTAAAATTATTACTGTATGATTTTCCTAAAATTTAATAAAGAATAAAATGTTCTCGGCAAGAGTTTTTTTTCTGTAAAGCACATAGAGAAGTTTTAATTAAACGTTATAAAAATTGTCCTTTACTGACTTGATTATTTATTTATTAATTATCACTAATATTAATAAATTGTAGACCAGTCTCGTATCAGTTTTTGAATCAGTTTATTGTCGGATAATTTCAGTGAAAAAGAACTTCTCTTTTGTATGTAAAAATGATAAATCTTAGTTTACTGTTTAAAAAAATCTTTATAACAGTCACATTAATTATTTTTTAAACAATTTATTTAGTTGTCGTCGCAAGAAATATAATCCCAATACTAACTGAATAAAAGATTTTTTTTCTAACAGAAAACGGCCATTTGAGAAATTTTTTTAAAAAATAAATTGTTTTTAACCATCTATATTATTCCTCCCCTAGAGGCTGTAACACCTTGTAGGTGGTGGGGAGGCTTAAGCGTGTGGGACAGGGGGGTCAAAAGGACCACGGCCTGCATGCGTATGGATATGAATGAAAGGATCCCTATAAACGGGCTCTCCTGGATGAGAGGAAAAGGATCCCTATATCTCAACATATAATATAACCTAATGATTTTCTCTCTCTGAGAACTTAATTTGCTAATTTCTACTTAACTGAGATTACAGTTACAGTATCTATGTATGATAAAATTTCGTCAGACCTTGCATTATATTACACTGGAAATAAATTTAATTTGAACCATTATTCAACAAGAATCTCGAAAAATTAATTTTTAATTGCCACATAGACAGTATTGAATAACATCAATTACATTGTTACTTGTTAACGCATTTCATGCAATTCTCACACATATGACAATCAGATACCCCTGTTGTGATCTCTAGATGTTCCTGCTGAGGGGGCCTCGTCGGTTTAAATGATTGATGTTTTGTTTTCTTCTTGAAGGCAATGAGGCGTTGTCATTATTTTACCGGCGATGATTCGCAGTTGGTGCCCCCTCGTTTGTTATTTCTTCGCTCGACTCTTCCACTGAAATCAGCCATTTTATTTTTTGTAAATAAGTTTCATCACATAGAATATAATCAACTTTGCTTCCCGCTGCAATCGCTCTCGCGCCAGAGTTTAATCCAGGTTTAATAAAATAGCGTCTGGATATTGACAAGCTTTGACATGAATCTGCCAATATTCTGCCGTAATATATAATTAGTGTGAATGATCTATCCTTGTTTAGGGTTTATAAATCGTTCTCAAGGATTTCCGATAAAGCACTGCCCATTGCCAGAACACACATTCCGAGCTGGTTTTGAGTGACCATCTGGTAAGCATCCCTCTTCACGGACGTAGCACTCATTCCAGAATTCATGCGCAACTTCGCATTCAATTTTGGTTGCTGAAGCATTGCGGAGTTTTCACTCAGGGGTATTTAGTTAAGAGTTCCTTTTTCCTTTTCTTTTATTAAGCCTTTTTTCGATATTGCTGTCCATCTATCCACTAATGCTTGATGGATGGGAGGACCTGTACATTTATTAAGGGATGTAAATAATTACGTAAATAATGTATTAAATATTTCAAACTTCTTTGAAGTATCTAACACATCGAGATTGATAAAATAATTTATAATTATTTTAAATATTTAATCATTAATTTACTAATTCTTGAAATTTAAATTTCGCGAATTAAAAAATTCTAGTTAGTTTGATAATTTTTTAATTGAATAATTTTGAAATTATAGAATTCGATAAATTTGAATTTCTGAAGTATTAAAATTCAGGCATTTATTATTCGGTACTTTTATTTTTCAACAATTTTTCAATTTAAAATTCATTTTTTCTTACATTTTTTACGTGCTTTAATATTTTACTGCCATTTAAAATTTTATTTCTAAGTATTAACTTTAAAGAAAGATCATAAAAATTGTGGGAAATTGGTTTTGAATATTTTCAGAATGCTTGCTGAAACCTAAGAGTTTCTTTTCACAGAGAAAAGTTCAGAATAAAAAAAAAATTATTTCTAAAAAATTATAACTCCTACCGACTCCATTTTTATAACGTTTTTTGTTTTATTTTCAAATTAATTTTCCAACTAAAAAAAAGATTAAAAATAGCATTTAATCATTATTTTTCTCCAAATGTATGTAATGTAATGTAAATGTATTAATTTTTTTTTTAATTTGTCATTTTTCTTCGTGAAAAGATACCCTGAGAAAAAAAATCCCGGCTATTCAACTTTTCAATGTTCAAAACTTTTAATTTAATGTATTTTCTAACCAACCTGAAATGCTTTAGTGTAGAATTACAAATGGACATGTCTATTTGTACAATTTCAAATAGAATATTCACGGAAACATCACAACCAGTAAGAATGGGATTAAAATAAAGGGTATCAAAAGTCGAAATTAAATTTTGACTGATGCAACATTTTAGTTTTGCATAAGAAACTTTATTATGAAATCGCTAAATAATTTAATTACAATTGTAATAACCTTAAAGATCCCAGTGAGATGCTAAATTGTCTAGCATAAACTAATTTACTGTGTCCAGGGTACCGTAGCATGAGTTTATGTTTATCCTTTGAATTTTCTCGTCAATGGTGATATATTTCCGTGTTCGAATGGATCCAAGGTTGCAGCACGACGGACCTGAAGCGGTTTTTTTACAAGTGCTCTAAAAACGGCTGGACAAGTAAGCAACTTTTTATCGAATGGCTTAAACACTTCGCCAAGATCATTCAACCATCAGTGAATGATCCAGTTTCGCTCATCATAGACAATCATTCAAGCCATATTTCTCTTACAGCTCGCAAATTGTGCCAACAAAATCATATTGCTGTTGTTACTCTGCCTCCTTACACGTCCCACCGCACTCAGCCTTGGGTGGTCACTTTTTTCGCACCTTTCAAAAATGTCTTGCGTCATACTTTTGGTGGATTTAGACAGTATTAAATGTATTGAAATAAAAACCGCTTTGTTTTCAAGTTCAATTATTTCCTCATAACTTTTCGAATTTACAGGAAAGGCCAATTGAAATTTAGGAATACATTTCACTTTCACGGAAAATGTATGAGATTTATTGAAATATTAATTCGAAATGGTTTAGGGTATAAATGTATATATAGATATATATAATGTTTAGTTAATAAATTAGATGTCAATTATTAAATCGCGACTTTCTTTCGAATGTTCCATAATGTGCTTTATTATGCAACAGTGCGCATTATAACCTTACTTTGTGCACTATTTAACACCTTGACTATTTACAGCCTTCCCATCATTGAATAACATAATAATTGGTGATAAGGATAAGCTGAAGTCATAACTATTTGTCTCTAGTTCCCAAAAATTTGTTTTAACTTATAAAAACCATCACTCGTTAATAATAATACGAAAAAGAGCTTAAGTGCGCACTAATGTGCTTCCCTCCCCTACGTCCGACATTCTGTCTTGCCCATCCAATCTTCTTGTTCAGTTGATGCAAGCGTCTTTTGGTCTTTTGGTCCATCGTCGGTTTGAACCTTCGATTTGAATCAGCCAAAGCTCTCGCAGCGTCATAAACTGAGCAATTGACGGATCAGAGGTCGGACTCTTGCAAGATTCCTCCACGAAGGGAGGCATTCATTTCAGCCAGATTTTGGGGCTTGGAAGGAACTTGGATGTTGATGTTTCTCCTTGTCCTGAAATCGTGATCGTCTCTCAGAAGATACCTGCTTTCCGCGGTTGGTATCAATGTCACTGTCTCATCTTCGGCTGCAGCTTTATCAAGCAGCCTGTTGGGAAAGCGCTCTGCGTCCATATCTATTTTTTGAGAGGTAGGCACGTTGATTTCGCAAGCATTGAATTGAAACGTGCTGAAGCTCCGGGTGTTTTTGGGATCGCAGTGTATGCATACGCGCCATGAATCCTCGGTGAACAGGAATAATGCTTGCATCGTAGCAGTCTAGCAAGTCATCCTTGAGTTGATTCGTTCACTCAATGTGGGCGATTCGCCGGTTTGTCGTCGTGTTTTCATCTAAATTATTTTCAGCACCCCGAACTCTAGGATGACTGACATTGTTTGACGACCCATTGTCGGGAGCTTTGCGCGTTCGATCGTTTTAAACCGCATCTACATCTTTTTGGTCTTTTGGTGGCGTCATTGTTGTTCCCACGAGCAGCTAGGGAGGTTTTTCGTCCATCCTCGTAGAGCCCCACGTGGAAGGATGAAGCTGCATACTCTGAGACCTCATTCGGTATCCCAGAGGCACCGTTTCAGACACCTCAACGAGGTGCTATTCAGCTTGCGGCACGGTTGCGACGCCTCCGCTGAGGAGTGATTTCTTCAAGATCATCCCTGGAAAATTTCCCGCGACTGCTGATTAATTATTGTAACCTATGACAAAGCCACTCATCCCCTACTTCCCCTCCTTTCATTTCATTTTACTTTCCTGATGCCTCCCCCCCCCCCTCTACCCTCCATCAATTTCCCTTTAATTTCTCTTCACTTATTTAAAATACTTCCTCATGCCACATATGTCCTCACTTCCACTAATTTCTATACCCTCATATCCGCACACATCCCTTACTTCACCTCCTCTCATTTCCTTTCACTCCCCGGATGTCTCCTCTCCACTTCCCACTCTTTCTCTCTTTCATGATTTCCCTTTAATTTCCCTCCCCTCACTTCCCTTACTTCCTCACCTCACATTTCAACTTACTTCTCCTACTTCCTATACCTTCATCTCCCCACACATCCCCTACTTCACCTCCTCTTATTTCCTTTCAGTCCACAGATGTTTCCTCCCCACTTTCCACTCTTTCCCCCTCCCATGATTTCCCTTTGATTACGCACCCTCACTTCCAATACTTCTTCACCTCACATTTAACCTCACTTCTTCTACTTCCTATACCCTCATTCCCCACACATCCCCTACTTCACCTCCTCTCCTTTCTTTTCACTTCCCGGATTCTCCTCCCCCCTTTCCACTCTTTCCCCTTTTCATGATTTCTCTCATCTCTCCACACATCTTCTACTTCACCTCCTCTTATTTTCTTTCACTGCCCGGATGTCTCCTCCCTTATTTCCCCTAGTTCCCCTCCCATGATTTCCCTTCATGATTTTCCTTTAATTTCCCTCCCCTCACTTCCCATACTTCCCCACTTCACATTTCCTCTAACTTCTCCTACTTCCTATATCCTCATCTCCCCACACATCCCTACTTCGCCTCATCTCATTTCCTTCCACTTCCCGGATGTCTCCTCCCCCTTTCCACTCTTTCCCTCTCCCATGATTTCCCTTAAATATTCCTCCCCTCACTTTCCATACTTTCCCACCCCACATTTCAACTCACTTCTCCTGTCAAAAGCGCTATCGGCTTCAATAACAACAATAACATTAAAAATTTCGATGGTAAATTTTCTGAGGAAAAATTTTCCGAAGAAAAATTTTTTCCCTATAAATGTCAAAAACGCTATCGGCGCCAATAACAACAATGACATTGAAAATTTCGATGGTAAATTTTCTGATGAAAAATTTTCTTCCCAACAATCTCAAATGTACTATCGACTTCAATAACGACAATAACATTGAAAATTTCGATAGCAATTTTTCTGAGAAAAAATTTTCTGAAGGAAAAATTTTTCCCAAAGATTTCAAAAGCGCTATCGGCTACAATAACAACAATAACATTGAAAATTTCGATAGTAAATTTTCTAAGGAAAAATTTTCTGAAGAAAAAATTTTTCTCGAAAAATGTCAAATGCACTATCGACTTCAATAACAACAATAACTTGAAAATTTCTGTAGTAAATTATCTGAGGAAAGATTTTCTGAAGAAAAAATTGTTCCCCAAAAAAGTCAGAAGCGCTATCGGGTTCAATAACAACAATAACATTGAAATTGTCGATATTAAATTTTCTGAGCAAAAATTTCCTGAAGAAATAACTTTTCCCCAAAAATGTCAAAAGCGCTATCAGCTTCAATAACAAGAATAGCATTGAAAATTTCGATGGTAAATTTTCTGAGGAAAAATTTTCTGAAGAAAAAATTTTTCCAAAAAATGTCAAAAGCGTTATCGGCTTCAATCACAACAATAACATTGAAAATTTCGATATTAAATTTTCTAAAGAAAAATTTTCTTGAGGAAAAATTTTTCCCAACAATGTCAAAAGCGCTATCGGCTTCAATAACAACAATAACATTAAAAATTTCGATGGTAAATTTTCTGAGCAAAAATTTTCTGGAGAAAAAATTTTTCCCCAAAAATGTCAAAAGCACTATCGGCTTCAATAACAACAATAACATTGAAAGATTTCAAAACATTTCATAAGCTTTCTAAAAATGTAGAAAAAAAATTGTAATAATTTAAGGGAATTTTGCAGAATATAGCAGAATTTTATCAGAAAATCATAAACTTTTCTTAAGATTTCTGGAAACATTTTCAATGAAGTTTCATTTTCAAAAATTAATTTTGAAAGATTTCAAAAAAAGCTTCAATAGATTTTCTAAAATCTCGAAAGAAATCTTGAAAATTTGAAGCAATTTTTTTTTAATTTTAAAAGATTTTTCAAAATTTTGGGAACAATTTAAGTCCGTTGAAAAGATGTTTGAAAATTCGTCTCTTTTGGTGGAATCCTTTTTAATTGAAATTGCAACTATTTTGTTGAAAAGTAATCTGTTTTGGTTGAGGATTCGTCTATTTTGGTGGAAATTTTTCTTTCTTGAATGAATTTCATTTTTTTTTATTCAAAATGAAATTTTTTTTTAGTTAAAGTCTCAGTTATTACATTTTTTGTAGAGAATTATTATCTTTTTGTTGAAAAATCCACTTCTTCCGTAAAAGTTGAACTATTTTGTTAAAAATTTATCTCAAGGTCGAAAATGTAAGCATTTTGTTGAAAATTCATGAATATTGCTGAAAATTTGTCTTTATTGATAGAAAAGTAATCTTCATGCTAGAAAATTTATCGTTTCAATTGAAAATTTATTTGATTGTTTCAAAGTTAAACTATAGATTTTTTAATTGATAGTATTTTATTCAAGATTTATCATTTTAGTTGAAAATTCATGTCTTTGGTTGAAAGTCTAACTAGTTTGTTGAAAATTCGTCTTTTTTTGGTGGAAAATTAATAATCATTGTATAAAATTAATCTTTTTGGTTAAAAATTCATCTAACAAATGAAAAATTCCTCTTATTGGTTGAAGATATACTTCTTTTTTCTATATTATTTATATTTAATTAATGTTGCAAAATATCTAGATTGCGCAGTGCCTCACAGCACACCCATACTACTAACGCCGTAGTCCTTGCTTTATTCAAGGACATTATAAAAGCGCTTGTGCCCGTGCAAATATGGATGTTTCTGTTGTTGCCATACTCTTGTGCCTTGTAGGCGAACTGGAGCACAACCATAATCTTAGATTCTAGGACTGTGGCGCAGGATCCCATCGCGATTGCGAAGTAAATTGCACTACTACTACGAAAGATACCAGCTCCTGCTTTTTCCTTGTGCCTGAAGCCAAATACGGACCAATTGTTTCCTTCACCAGGTAGCTGTCCCTCGGCGTTAAGCTATTCCCCTCTCGTGGATAGGCCAACACGATGCTTCTATTCGAAGACGTAGCGAACTGACGATTTTTCGCTGAGCATGATCAATTAGTCTGGATCGCGAGCTCGCTGTATAGATCCACATAAGTGCCTGCGGTTTCAAGCTTCAGCTCTCTCTCATGGCTCACCCACAGAGCTACAGAGTTGCAGTGAGCTTTTGCACTTGTTTTTCAGGTACTCGATCTATAACAGCTTCTCATCTAGGATGACTCCTAGATATTTAGCTTCTTCTTTAATTCCCGGTTGTTCCACTTTTTGTTTCAGTGTACTCGTGCTTTCCCATTTGTAACGCTCAGTGAATATAACCACGTCCATCTTATGCGTATTGACCGATAATCCGATCTTATTGCACCAAGAATTCACTATCCCCAGTGCTTACTGCATTACCCCAAATAGCGCATCTAGATGCCGGTCACGCACGATGAACAGTATTTAGTCCGCGTAGCCTGTATTCTGATAGCCCTGACTCTTGAGTATATGAAGCCAGTCATCCAATACCCAGCACCAAAGAAGGAGCAATAAAACGTCTCTCTCCAGACTACTCGCTTGGCTCTCCATGCCGTCGGGAAACAACACTGTGTTATACTAGCTCTAGCATTTTCATAGAATTTCATAGTATATCAAAATATAGAGTTGAAACAAAGATTCTACCAAAACAGGTTTTTGTTGATCCAACGTTGCCTCTGCCAAGGCTTCAATTATCAAAGCTGTAATTTAGCTTTCTTATGAAATAATGTTGTTATCAGACAAAGTTAAAAAGTGAGATAGCGTGAACTATTCCTTGTAAGAAAATTTTGTGGAAATGAAAAAGGGTCGAGTTACTCTGCCATGCTTTTTAAAAAATAATTACATATACACACAGAAGAGACAGAAGTGAATTTTCTTTTCGTATAATTTTCTAGTGGGTGAAATTATTTTGTTTGCGTCGACCGCAAAGAAGATAGTGAATCTTGCCACGTGAAGGTAATTTTCGTTTGGGTAAAGATTACACTTCGTTTTTTCTGTGTAAGTCAATATGAAAAATTGATGATTCACTAAAGTTTATAGATTTCTATTGTCCTTCCACAGAATCAAGCTCGAGAACATCTTGTAACCGCAATGATGCTTCAGTACGAGTTCATTAACCAGCCATTTTTGACCAGCGGTCATCTACAGATTTCTTTGTTTGAATTATATAAAATAAAATTTCGGGAAAAATGACAGGAAATACAGGAAAAAATAAATTGACAAAACTTTTTTACCCAAAGAAGGTCTAAAAATTTGTTTCGAATCATTTTTTGATAGGACGTGTAGTTTTTGTTCCAGTCGTAAAAAAGCATTTTCAAAAATTGAAATTTTTGGATAAGCAACAGAAGATACGAAAAAAGATGAATTGACAAAATTTTTTCACCAAAACAAGATCGACAAATATATTATAAATCAGTTTTCGATTAAATTATGAAAACAAAACAATGAATATACGCCTGTTTCAATATAAATGCAAATTATGAATTGTCATAGTAATTATTCATTTATTGAAATGATTCACGTTCCAGGGTAGCTGCACATCTAGTTTGAGCGCTCTTGCGGTGCGCGTGTGCGCGCTCGCGCTCGCATTTAATGCGTGCTTTTTGACTGCATTTTTTCAAATATCATAAATATTGTAAATTAGAAATCTAAAACTGTGATTTAAGCCCCTGATGAACTGCAGTCATAAATTGGAACTGAAATTGTTTTTCAATTCGTTTTTAAATATGGTTCTCAATAAGATTTACAAATTGTGTCAATGATATTTTTCAATTGGACACCAATTAAAAATGTTCTAGATAATTATTAATCAAGTAGATTAGCTATATTGGGTCATTTTTAAACGAAGTGTCTCTTCGTCTCGAAATTCGGGATGACTGGACCAATATTTTTCATGAGCTTGGCTATTCGTCCTGAATTTTTGGGACGACTATTCCATTCCCCTTTCCAAATGCCACACTTTTTCGGGACGACTAGACGCAGCCATTTTCAAAACCCAGTGGAATGATTTTCAATATCTTTTTGAAACAGACTATAAATTGTTGTAGATCTGACTTAGGACCGAACTTTGAACGAACGGAATGAAAGTCTATGGCTTAATGCCTCTGTTTAGTGAATTATAAAAAAAATATATTTTTTTTTATCAACATTACATCGAAAAGCATACCTACTTCTTATATTTCTTTTCCATTTTGCTCTACATCGTTTAGTTTTGAAAGAGAAGCTCCTGTATGAAGTAATGGTTGAGTGCGTGTATCAGAATGAGAATGTAATCGTCAAAGTTGTTGATGCTTTGAGAACCATATTTAAAAACAAATTGAAAAAAAATTTCAGTTCCAATTTATGACTACAGTTCATCAGGGGCTTAAATCACAGTTTTCGATTTCTAATTTACAATATTTATGATATTTGAAAAAATGCAGTCGAAAAGCACGCATTAAATGCGAGCGCGAGCGCGCACACGCGCACCGCAAGAGCGCTCAAACTAGGATTTAATAAAAAAGTTGATTTTCGAACAAATAGTTTGATTTTCTACCAAAGCACTTGAATTTTTGAGCCAAAAGATGAATTTGCAAAAAAGTATTTCAAATTTAAAACAAGAATTTGACGTTTCAACTGAAATTGTAATAGTTTCAAACAAAAGCACACTTAAATTCAACCAAAAACGAATTTGGAACAAAATAGTGAAATTTTCAATCAAAACAGATTAATTTCTATCCAAGATGATTAATTTTCTAACAAAAAAAGGATTATCAACCAAATACAGATATTTTTAACCAGATAGTTTCATTTTTAACTGAAATAAAACATTTTGCAATCAAAAATGGAATATTTCAAGTATCAGTAAAAAACATTGTTTATCCAAGAAATTAATTTTCACCAAAAATGTTCTCAATCTTGAATGAAAAACATTTTAGTTTTTGATAAAAAGTAAATTTTCAACAAAATAGTTGAATTTTTAAGTCAAGAAGACAAATTTTTCGCAAAACAGTTGAACTTTCTACCAAAGAAATGTGAACTTTCAAGAAAAAATATATTTTCAAGCCAAATAGCCGAATTTTCTGCAGAAGAAGTTGAATATTCCAAGGCTTATTTCACCTGAGAAGTATTGTTCAAATTCACTATAGAATACAAAAATCAAAAATTCAGAATCACGAAAAACAGATCAAAATTTGCAAGATTTCGTAGATTCCAAGATTCAACGATTCAAAAAAGTTAAAAGAAGAGTTTCAAAATCTCGCGGGGAATCTCGGAAGTATTTCAAATCTACAAAAATATTCGCGAATATTGAAAAAATCCTTAAGAGAATTTATGATTTCAGATGTGAATAAGAGATTATAAAATTATAGTTACATTTAGAAAAAATAATATACCCTATAAAAATATGTTGAAAAATAAATAACTTTTATTTTTCGTCTGGGAAACAACAAACTGATATGAGGACATGATGCAACTATGGTCCAAGAAAATGATGATCCTACTGAAAATTATGACAAGTTGACAAATAAATTTATTCGACTATTAATCAACAATTGAAATCAATATTTGGATATGGCTTACGGTGTACGGAAAGCCAATAGTGGAACGTTCATAATTGGTGATACACCAATCAGCTTTGATGGACAATATATGAAGATTTTTAAAAAATTGTATCAGAAAAGTGATGGTTTGTTTGAACTCTTATTTAAACAAAAACCTGATGAAACTCATATAAACCAGTATGATCGAAACAACTATAAAGAAAGTATTATTGCTAAAATTGCACATGCGAAGAATTATAGTTCCTGAAAACCTATTAATTCGAATAACACTCTAAAGAATAAGAATTTTATAGCAAAACTTTTTGCACACTAACGATCATCAACAAGTGGAGGTTCATTGAAGAAAAAAAACGTTTGCAGAGTTCAATACCTCAATTTTTAATAGCAAAAAAAGATTCGCGGCTAGACTAGATTTATTGGGATGATCCTAACGAGCTTGGTGACCCCCTTCGGCTACTCACAGCATACTATGCAACAGGAAATCCAAGTCATAATAATTAAATTATTTCCATCATCGAGGAATTGCGAGAAGCTCAAATCATATTTCAAGATATTGAAGCTAACTAAAGCGTCAGTATTAGGATAAGTATCGACGTGTTCGGACATCTTCTGAATCGAGCTGCGTCCACAAATCGTGGTTTTCCTGGTATTGGTTTTAAATTTACCTCTAACGATAAGTACGATATCGACAAGATAATATACTCTGTAACGTTTAAGACGCTGAAGAACAGCTCGATACTCTCAATTCGAGACTTGTACAGCGTATTGTTCAAAACGAAATACGAACGCTTCATCAGGTTACGTCATCTATGCGTAATGAAATTGATAGCAATAATATTATAATGACTGCAAGAAGAAACAGAAGATTAATTTTTCTCAAAGTATGTTCGTATATCATCTTCTCCTTGAGGCTAAATCGCGATACAAGGCCACGAAAAATGCGAAAAGATTACCCTGGGAAACTTATTGAATGCTGCACCAAGAGAATTAATAAAAAATTATTCTTGATTAAAATATACTCATGTAATAGGTTCACGGATTCTTTTTGAGTCAAGGAGTTTTTCATTATTGCATCAACTTTGAATTATGTTACTAAGAAAATTTTTGCTATAAAAACCCATTAAAACAATGATGAAAGTGCAAATTTTTTGTTTCGAAAGAATTTTGCCAATTTTTGGATATTGTTATTAAAAATAACACCTCCAAATTTGATGAGTTTATCTACAACCGTCTTTAAGACATCTACTCCACAAAAAGGTATGACAGTGTTACAGCACCTAGGGCGCTGGACTGATAGCTGCCCAGAGGAATAGTCCCCTGACGGTGATGGTGGTGGATACGTGCTACCCAAACTCGCAGGAAGATTACCTGAAGGGCGCTGGAAACACTGCCCCAGATCAATGGCCAAAATTCAAGACCTCCTTTCGTAGGAGAGGGGTCTTTGTATTTTTTCGCAGCAAACTCAGCGGCTAAAGCTTGTCTACATGATACAGTGGCCGAGATAAGGCTCTGTGAAGGTGCAAACATAGTAGGTAAGGTTAAGTTGCTATAAAAGATGGTGAGGGCTGCGGCGTGGTTCCCAGGTAAGCTGGAAGACCCGCCAGGCACGATCGGCCTCAGGAAGAAGAAACAACGGGAGGTTCCGAGCAACTCCGAGTTGTGTAAATTCCTATGTCCTAGACGAGGGCCCTTACGGTCCTTAAAAACAGGTACTTTTTCCACCTTGGACAGGCCAACTTCAGAGTTGCCAGCCAGAGACAGGCTAAGCCTGTCGGGTTACAGAAAGATCTGGGGTTATTAATAAATTTATCCCCTCCACTTGAGACTTGATCATCTCGCAACGTGTTCAGAAAGTCAGACGAGTTCTCGAGTCACACGGACATAGAACGGAAAGATCTGTGGAAAGTGGTGGGACTGGATTTCTCGGGTCGCTTCCACGCGGCGAAATCGGCGATTAACGCCTCACTTTCAGGTTAATAACAATTCAAATTTTCTAGATGAAAAGCTAATTATTTTTAATATAAAATAGTGATTCAAAAACTATCAATAACATCAAAAACCTCCAAATCGATTTTTCAACGCTAAGGTCCCTTTCCTCATGACGCGTCACATATACAGCTATTCTGTTGAGCTACCGTTTGATAAAAGCATTCGGGAAAGTATTATTACTGTTTAAACAAATTGAAAATAGCAGACGTTAGTGAAATTGTGAAAATCGACGAATATAAAATAGGTTGTCGAAAGAACTAAAAAGGAATCATCGATCTTGGGAATGATTCACAAGGGGATCCTGAAAAGTATCGACTTGAAATTTAACCTGGTAACAAAAGAGATGACACGTTTTTTTTAATATAGACCAAAATAAAAATTTCTTTACAACAAGCAGAATCTTATTGTATTGAAAACATGTTAACAATAACTGTTGATACTTTTTGAATGCCTATATAATTTAATTTAGTTGAAATCTAAAATGAGTTTTTTCATTGAGAAATGTTTACTATTCCTAATAAGGTGTGTGATTGTAGGTATTTTGTCCCTGACACTATTTTTCCGCGCGATCACAGTTTCGAGCTTCTGTCGCTCTAACCCCCTCTAATGTGGTTGTGTAGCGGTGGTGGTGCTATTGTGGTGGCTCTCTCGGTCGACTGGACGGTAAACAGATTTCTTCTTTCGGTCCACTTTAGACCTTCGTGTGGGACATTCATGGGCATTTTCCGAGACCGAGTTTAACGTGCTACATTCTTTTTTTTCACAATACTAAATTGCATAAAGATTGAATTTTAATTTGTTTCAATTAAGTACATAAATGGATTATTTGCTTTATGGTTATCTATTTGGATATTGGCTATAATTTGTATAATTACAGATTATTAACATTTAAAGTACCTCTATTCCAATTACGTAATTTCCGTCAATGTTTGTGATGTTGTAGAATGATTATTTGAATTTTATTTTCCAAATTATATGTAAATATGTTTCAATTTTCACTCAAATTACTATAAAAGGTTACGTATGAATCAATTTTTCCGAAATTAAAGTGAAAATTAAAAGAAAATGTAAGGAAAAAATTATATAAATGCCTGAATAAATATTATAGTTTATTGGTTTTTATATTGTGAACAGATTAATTACTTATTAGCTGATTTTTTTCAATATTAAATTGCATAAAGATTAAATTTGAATTTGTTTAAATTAAGAACATAAATTGATTATTTAATTTAACGCTATGTAATTGAATATTGACCGTAATTTTTATAATAAAACGTTATTTATTTTTAAAATACCTCTATTCCAATTATATCATTTTTGTAAATTTTTTTATGTCGTGAAATAAGTATCTGAATTCTGCTTTTAATATTATAAGTACATATGTTTTAATTTTCTTAGGAATTAGTTTAAAAATTAATACAAATTTTCAGAAAAATATGAAGTTAAAATTATTCGAATGTTTTTATTAAAATAACTGTTTATTCCTTTTTATGTTATAAACTAATGATTTAACTATTGTTAACTATTGACTGATTAATTTTTTTTTATTTTTATTTATTTTTCCTCTAAAAAATCTTCATTACAATTGAATATATATATTTTTAAGTTATTAATAATTGAAATTTTGAGATAAATATTATGTACAAGTTATTCTAATATTTCGCAATGAAAATCATTATTAAATGCTTTCTATTGTCTGAACTCTAAGTTTCAAGGGATTTCCAAGGATATCAAAGGATTTGAGATATTTTAAGAAATTTTAAAAGATACTCTGAATATTTGTATTTATTTAAATCATTTGAAGGGATTTCAAAGAGTTTGAAATATTTTATAGTATTTTAAAAGATTCCAAGGCATTTTCAAGAGATTTAAACCATTTTAAGAAATTTCCAAGGGTTTAAGTGATTTTGAGAGATTTTAATATTTTAATGGATTCCAAAAAATATATTCACAAGAAGTGATGGATTTCGCAGACTTTAAAAGGTTTGAAGATTTTTGTGCAATTTATTTGGAATTTGCCCTGAATCCTTATTAATTTATCGTCAATTTTTAAAAATTCTTTTGAATTCTTCTAAATTCACTCAATTTTACTCAATTCAATAGAGTTTTCAAAAGTTCTTGCTTAATTCATCTTGATTTCTTTTAAACTCATTTTAAGTTCCTGGGAATTTTATGAAATTCTTTTAAATTCTCTTTAATTTTTGTAAGCTCATTTGAAGCTTAAATTAAGCATTTTTTCATATCTTTGAATTAGATTGAAAAAAATTCCAATTCATTCAAATTCTTTTGAATTTTTTTGGAGTCATAAGCCACTTCTTTGGTTAGAAATTATTAGGGTTTTGGAAATGTTAGAAGATATAAAGTTGTTTTTAAAATACACCCTGAAATTGTATTAATTCGCCCTGAAATCTTTTGAGTTCTTTGAAATTTTCTTGAACTTTTGTAATTCACTTGAGTTCTTCTGAACTTACTCAACTCTACTCAATTCAATGGATTTTTTTTTTATTTTCAAAAGTTTTCATTTAATTGATCCTCGAGTCCTTTAAACCCACCTTGAATTCTTAGTCATTTCATCGAATTCTTTTGAATTCCATTGAATTTTTCTTAGCTCAATTCACAGACTGAATTCAATTAAGTTTTTTCATATTTTTAACTCCTGTCCCTGGCCGCAACCCTAAAGCTGACCTGTCCAAAGTGATAGAAGGACCTGTTGTTGAGCGCCGCAAAAGCCCTCGTCTGGGACTCAGGAATCTGCACAACTAGGAGATTTTTCGTGCCTCCTACTGTATTCTTTTCCTGACGCCTATCGTGCGGACGATTTACCATGACGCTGTCTTAAGTGAGGTGTTGAAACCCACTCGCCGCTGGGGTACCTCAAATGGGTCTTCCGGTTTACCCGGGAACCACGTCGTGCCTCTCACCATCTTCTGGAGCAACTCAACCCCACCCACCTTAGGCGCTGCACCTTCCCACAGCTTTGTCTCGACTACTGCTTTGAATAGGCAAACTTCAGCCTCTAGGTCGGCTGCCACAAATACGAAGAACCCTCCCCTGCAGAAGAAGGTCACAAATCTTGGCCACTGATCTAGGGACACTCTTTTGAGCGCCCTTTATGTAGCCTCGCTGACGAGTTTGTACTGATCCGTAGTGAGTATTGAGTAATGGTAATTGGTATCGGCCACCATTATCGTCAGGGGGTTAGTCCTCTGAGCGACCGTCATTCCAGCTCCCGACGACTCTCTGTTCGTCGGCTGCTGGGACGCCTTGTGCTTCTTCAGAGCCTGAGTCACCCTCTGAGCCCCTACCTCTCTTCTGGGCCTCAGTGCTGCATGTCGGCCCTGTGGCTGTGGACGTTCCAGCTCCCGCAGCTGCTCTACTAGCCTGCTGCGCTTGCCTCTTCAGTTTCCTTTTCAGGGAATCGTTGAGTCGTTTCCTTTTGTTGGGGGACTGTTTGACATCTTCCGTTGCATAGCCTCGTTCAGAGGTACCGTCGATCCCTCAGCTCTTGAGGGAGCTGGGGGCACGGCCTCCACCAAAATTTGGTTTGCCGGATAGACAGATGGGGAGGAAAGGGTTTTGTTAGTCCCTTTATGGCCCAACCCCTTTAAATATCTTTACGATATATTTAAAATATTTTTTAAATATTCGTTAATATTTGTGAAATTATTGATATCCCTGGGAAATCTTTAAGAAATAATTGAAGTCTTTGTGAAGTTTTTTAAATCTTTCCAAAATTTTGGAATTCTTTGTGAAATCATCAGGAAAATCGTTTAAATCTTTGTGAAATCTTTCAAATCTTTGGGAATTCTTTTAAAATCTTTGCAAATTTTTTGTTGAAATATTCGTAATATTTGTGAAATCTTTGTAAAATCTTTGTAAAATCTTTGTAAAATTTTTTAAATATATCTGAAATCTTTGTGAAATAATAGAAGTCTTTGTACAATCTTTGAAATCTATCTGAAATCTTTGCGAAGTCTTTGAAATCTTTGTGAAATCTTTGTAATATTTGAGAAATCTTTGTGAAATCTTTATGAAATTTGTGTAAAATCTTTGTGAAATCTTTGTAAAATCTTTGTGAAATCTTCAGGAAATTATTGCCATTTTGTCAAATCTGTCAAAAATTTTTCCAAAATATTTGTTGATATTTGTGAAATTATTTAAATATTCATTCAAGTCTTTTAAATCGTTGTGTAATCATTAGGAAATCATTAAAATCTTTGCTGAATCTTTGAAATCTATCTGATATATTTGCGAAATATTTGAAATCTTTGGGAAATCATTGAAATCTTTGTTCAATCTTTGATATCTATCTGAAATCTTTGTGAAATAATAGAAGTCTTTGTGAAATCTTTGAAATCTATCTGCAATATTTGTGAAATATTTGAAGCCTTTGTGAAATCATTGAAATCTTGGTGAAATCTTGGTGAAGTCTTTGCAAAATATCTGTGAAACCTTTGTGAAATCCTTGTGAATTCTTTAAATATCTTTACGATATATTTAAAATATTTTTTAAATATTCGTTAATATTTGTGAAATTATTGATATCCCTGGTTCTTTAAACATTTTAACTGTAAAATGTATGTAAGTTAAAATTCAAAATTTTGCAGTTTAATGGCTTTCAATTAAGATATTTTCAATTAAAAAGTTTTAAATTTTTATCAATTTTTATTTGCAGTCAAAAATATATGATGTCCAAACGATTGCTATATATTTGAAGAAAAAAACTTCAAACATAAGGTTTTTTTTGATAACGATTATTCATTTTCGTCATTGAATATTCTACCATTTCTCTAAAGTTCAAACATAGAACTTTTTTTTAATAGCGATCATCTACACATCCTTATTTAAAATTATCTCATTGCAATATTCTGATTATCTGTCATCCTATGTCGAAAAAGAACAACTTTTTCGCTGCACACCCTGTAAAATTCTGAAGATTCTTGTAGTTGTAAATTATTGTAGAAAATGAAAACTACGATAAAATACAATGTACAAAAAAGTACAACAAAAAGTACAAAATGTGCCTCAGCAATAGAAAAAAGTTGTACTTTCTCGTAATTTTGGTTGTAATTTATTCAACGTATTTATAGATTCTTGTAAAAATAGTTTTAGTTTTCTGTACATATTTGTTAAATATTTTCCACCGAGGTATTCATTATATTCATGGACAATTGTGTCAGAATGGTTTTATTAGGCAGATGATGATATTGTCACGGCATAATCTGCCTATGATATAAAAAAGAATTTTGAGTAGATTTTACCACTATGAAGACCATGGGTTTTAAGATTCAAATAAATAAAAGAAAAATTATTGTATTCAAAATAAGGGATAAGCAAACAGTATGCACCATTACCGTAGACAAAGAGAGGATAGAACAAATTGATAATCACTTAGAGGGAAAATGGTCTTGAAACACACACACCACCGTCCACTTGTCAGTTTTGTTTGGAAAGTGAACCATTTTTTTACAGAAACATAATTATTTGGCTGCAAGATTTAACAGCGGTCTTCATCCGAATATAAATATAACGGAGCCAAATCCTGACCAGCATTGGTGATTGACAACAGGCAAAATTGCTGAAATTAAATAAAGTAAATTAATTCACAATTTACTGATTTTGGAATTTATTATTAATAATTTCAAAATATTTTTTTAACCAAATGAGTCTAAGAAGGAAAGTGCAATTAGAAACTACTTGCTTTTTTGTACTTTTTTGGAAAGAAAATTTATTTGTCATGAATATTATTAATTCTAGAAATATGTTTCAAATTTCTACATATTTTTTAAATAAGAATGTGAATGAAAATTTTTATTTTTTAAATATAAAATTGTTGTCATTTAAATAAATCATTTTAAAAAAGATCTGAAAGAAAAAATAATGCGGAAGAATTAATTCATAATGAATGAATTAATTAAAGCAGAGAATTTATTTAAAAAAAAAAACGACAAACATTCGAAGAAGCGAGTTTTAAGGTGAAAAAAAATGTTTAAGTGTTAATTTTTTTATAATTAAAAAAAATGACGGAAAATTCGAATTTTCAGACATTTCCTTAAATAAAAAGCAAAACAAGAAGTGGAAAAATGTGCACGCGGCGAGAATCGAGCTCGCATCCTTCAAAATGAAAATCCAGATTGCTATGCCAGCAATATTTGATTTTGGAAAGATTTACTATTCAAATCTATTAATAAATATAATATAAGTATAGTATTCCAACATTTGCAAAATCAAAAATAATAAAAATTTTAAAACGCCTGATTATAAATATTTAATGTGAGTGCCGTGCCAAAACGAAGATCTCTGAAAAAAAAACTTTTGTACGATTTAAAGAAACAAAATGATATTGCGGATAAGGTCATTTAAAAAGAAAAACATCACTTTCAATGAAAAAATTAAAATCTCACAAAATCAGTGATTTTAACCATGTTTTTTGGAATTGAATTTGTTTTAATCCAACTCTAGAAAGTTCCTCAGAAGAAATTTTGAAGGATAATGCAAAACGACGCTAAAAAAAACTAAACCTCTGATTAGATCTTTACACCGACCTCCTGCAATAATAAAAGAGGGAAAATCATCTAGGAAGGTCATTTCAAAACCTACCATTTTAGGAGTACAAAAGACCATCTCCAAACCCCAGGATGATAAGCTACGGACCGATTTTACTTCAAGACCTGCTAGCGGCAGGAAGATGATGCAAACAAAACTAATGGTCCAGATCCTCCGAAAAAGTCGAAGTGTTTTACTAATTTTAGATATACTTCTAGCAGCCCTTTCATCACACAAAATACCCAAAAGAGTTCCATCAAATGACGCAGAACATTTGCAGGAAAATTTTGGAAAGGAAATCGCAGAATAAGAATGATAACAAAAAGGATCAGTAGCAGAAACAGAAGCGTGGGCCATCATAACCCTGAGTCCTCCACAAAGCGATGGTGATGAAAGCTCAGTAGAAGAAGAAAGAGACGAACAATGAATTAAAAACGGAAATCAAATCAATAGTTGACAGTAAAGTAGAGAAGAATTACAAAAAGTCATTCTCACAATTTAATGCTTCTTGAAAAACCACAAAGAATGGGAGAAAGAACAAGATACACAAGAAAACGTGGAAGCTTATTGAGGTATTATGGCCGTGTCAGGAGGCGAAAACGACCCAGAGATTCTTTATGCAATTGAAGAATTTGAGCAATAGAGTAAAACGGAATTGAATCGAAGAATAAATTTATTAATGAACTGGGCTGAAAAAGAATTAAAGGGGCTCGAAACTCAAGAAGTTGGGAATGAAGACGCTAGTGAAGGAAAGACAGGGCAAATGCCCCAGCGCTAACAGAATTTTCCGCCGCACAAGTAGTATTGCCTCATGCTTGATAACGCAAAAGCGTAACCTTTGCTTCTGAGTCAAGACCGTACGACCGTAGGAACGTAGGGCCGTACGACTGCACAACATCTCTCTCTTCTCTTTCTCTCTCTCTCTCTCTTTGGATTATGATACAATATAATGCATTATGATACAGTAAAAAAAGTGCACGAACGTATGAACTTACGCTCGTGTGACCGTACGACCGCACGTGCGTAGGACCGTACGACCGCACGGCATCTTTCTCTCTTCTCTCTTTCTTTAGATTATAACACAATATAACGCATTATGATACAGTAAAAAAACTTATGACCGAATGACCGTACGACCATACGAACGTAGGACCGTACGACCGCACGGCATCTCTTTCTTTCTTATCTCTCTCTTTGGATTATAACACAATATAATGCATTATGATACAGTAAAAAAAGCGTACGACCGTATGACCGAACGACCATGCGACCGCACGGCATCTCTCTCTCTCTTTTCTCTCTTCCTCTCTTTGGATTATAATACAATATAATGAATTATAATACAGTAAAAAAATGTATGACCGTATGACCGTACGACCGCACGGCATCTCTCTTTTCTCTCTCTCTCTCTCTTTGGATTATAATACAATATAATGCATAATGATACAGTGAAAAAACGTACGACTGTATGACCGTACGACCGTACGAACGTAGGGCCGTACGATCGCACGGAATCTCTCTCTCTCTTCTCTCTCTCTTTCTTTGGATTATAATACAATATATTGCATTATGATACAGTGAAGAAAACGTATGACCGTACGACCGTGCGAACGTAGGGCCGTACGATCGCACGGAATCTCTTTCTCTCTCTCTCTCTCTCTTTGGATTATAATACAATATAATGCAATTATGATACAGTATAGTACATTTTCATGTATTATCTGTTCTATTGTATTTAGATTCAACCGAAATTAACTTTGGATTTGAAATACAAAAGAGATTTTTGACCAAAAAATATTAAAATTTTCACAACAAAAAAAAAATGTCAACTAAAATTATTCATCTTCAACCAAAAAAATGAGCTTTTAACAAACTATTTCTGCTTTCAAACAAGCAGTTGAATTTTTAAAGAAAAATGTAATTGTTGATATTTCAACAGAAGAAGATTTTACTTTAAAATAAAAAACAGTTGGATTTAACCAACAAAGAAAATTTTTTAACAAAATTCTTGAATCCTTAACTAAAATAGATTAACTTTCAACCAAACAGCATTTTTACCCACAAAAATGGATTTTCTACCAAAAAAGACGAATTTTCAAGAAAATACATAGATTTTCACCAAATTGTTGAATTTTCAACACCAAAAAAGTTTCTAGTCGAGCAAGAAAAAAATTTTAATCTAGTCGTTTAATTTTCAAACCAAAAAGACGATTTTTTAATGAAACAGTATGACTTTTTAACAAAATTGTTGAATTTTTAGCGATGTAATTCGATTTTGAATTAAATAATAAAATTTTTAATAAAAAATGTAAACTCTTGAAGAAAAATTTAATAGTAGACTTTTCAATAGCTTGTAAAACCATGGCGTTTGTCGATCGAATCGAAATTATTTATACTTTCTCAGGGTCCTCATACGCTTATTTTCTGAATTTCAAAATTTAGTTTCTTCTTGTAATAAAATTGATAGTTGACTTTTCAGCAGCTTGCAAAACCAAGGCGTTTATCGATCGAGTCGAAATTATTTATACTTGCTCAGGGTCCTCATACGCTTCTTTTCCGAATTCCCAAATTTTGTTTCTGCTTGTAATAAAATTAATAGTTGACTTTTTAGCAACTTGCAAAACCAAGGCGTTTATCGATCGAATCCAAATTAATTATACTTTCTCAGGGTCGTCATACGCTTCTTTTCCGAATTCCAAAATTTTGTTTCTTCTTGTAATAAAATTAATAGTTGAATTTTCAGCAGCTTGATAAAAACAAAAAATCATAAGTTGCCCCCACCAAAATTCTCAAAGAGTCAGTTTGATCCACGTCGGAAGAAATTGTGATTCATCCTTGATGCTCTTGTGCCTATCCTTATGCTTTTCTTCACAGAAACTGGTAGGTATCATACTCATAATCCTTTTTAGATACTTGGCATATGTTGATCCTAAGTCAACACCTGGATCATTTGCTTCTGATGTTATAAATGTTGTCTATAGTTTTTCATATTTTACCTTTAACCGCAGCATCAGCTCTTAAAGAATCCTCATTAGTGGAAAGGCTTCTAAAAATAATAAAGACCGAAGGAATATACTCGCCACGCCTAAACCCGAAAAGTTTACGGCTTCGACACAACATTCTTCTTCAAGAGGGCATCAAGCTCTTGATTTGCATGGATATGACAAACCTCCTTCTATTCTAGGATATTTTCACCAATTAAGTTCAGCAGGTCGAAATCCATAGGATCATTCGGACAAGATATAACGTGTTCTGTATATATTTTTGTATATGTGTCTTTTTACAGAAGCATCTGATATTCTGAACAAATTCAAGAAGAATAAAGGGTATTCTTCTTGAATTTATTTGTCTGCAGAGAGAATCCAACGTGGTTAGATTGAACCACCTCACTTAAAAGAGAATGGTGCGTATCAACTTTACCCCGAAACTCCAGGCAAGAATCCGTTGATAGGTTTATTCACCATTATAGCGGAAGGGCTCACCCTGTACCTCAATCAGGTGATAATACTCTTGGTTTCCATGATTCTCACCAGAACACTTATGATCGAAATTCGCATAAGCCAAAAAATATACCAGAAGAACAAAGAGGTAGAAAATCTGAAAACAAAATGTATCACTGTTTTTGACATTTCACATATTTCAAAGTTTTCCAAAGTATTCCCAAACATTACCAATTATTTCGCAATATTTCGAAGTATTCAAAGGATACTTTCAAACCACAAGGGATACTTTCTAACCAAAAAGGATACTTTTGAATCAAAAAGTATACTTCTTAAAAAAAGGTAACTTTTTAACCAAAAAGGATACTTTCAAACCAAAAAGAATACTTTCTTACCAAAGAGGATACTTTCAAACCAAAAAGGATACTTTCTAACCAAAAAGGATGCTTTTTAACGAGAAAGGATACTTTTTAACGAGAAAGGATACTTTTTAAAAAAAAGGATACTTTTTAACCAAAAATGATACTTTTTCACTAAAAAGGAAATCTTTTTCACTAAAATGGAAAAACAAAGAAGAATATTTAAAAAAAAGGATACTTTCTAACCAAAAATGATACTTTCGAACAAAAAAGGATACTTCTGAACCAAGAAGTATACTTTTTAACAAAAAAAAAGGAACTTTTTAAACAAAACGGATACTTTCTAACCAAAGAAAGATAATTTCTAACCAAAAAAAGGATACTTTATAACCAAAAAGGATACTTTTCCACTAAAAAGGAAACTTTTTAAAAAAAAGGATATTTAAAAGAAGGATACTTTTTCACCAAAAATGATACTTTTGAACCAAAAAGTATACTTTCGAACCAAAAAGTATACTTTTCAACATAAAAGGGAACTTTTTAAACAAAAAGGATACTTTCTAACCAAAAAGGATATGTTCTAACCAAAAATGATACTTTCCAACCAGAAAGGATACTTTCAAACCAAAAAGGATACTTTCTAACCAAAATGGATAGTTTTTAACGAAAAAGGATACATTTTAACAAAAAAGGATACTTTTGACCCAAAAAGGAAACATATTAATAAAAAAGAATACTTTTTAACCAATAAGGACTCATTTTAACCGAAAATGACACTTTTTACACAAAAAGGATACTCTTTAACCAAAAACTATATTTTTTACCTAAAAAGGAAACTTATTAACCAATTTCAGAAATCAATTAAATCTTCGTTAAATCATTGAAATCTTTGTGAAATCTTTGTGAAATCGTTGTGAAATTGTTGTGAAATTGTTGTAAAATCTTTGTCAAATCTTCGTGAATTCTCTATAAATTATTGTGAAATATTTGAAATCTTTGTAAAAACTTTGAATTCTTTGGGAAATCATTGATATCTTTGTGAAATCTCTGAATTCTTCAAAAATGTTTGCGAAATATTTGGCATATTTTTGTAATATTCGGTATTATTTGTGAAAATATTAAAATTATTGTCAAATTTTTGAGAAATGGTTGGAGTCTTTGTGAAGTCTTTTGAATCTATCCGAAATCTTTGAAATCTGTCTGAAATCTTTGTGAAATAATAACAAACGTTGTGAAATCTTTGAAATCTATCTGTAATCTTTGCGAAATATTTCATATCTTTGTAAAACCTTTGAAATCTTTGTGGAATATTTCATATCTTTGTGAAATAATCGAAATCTTTGTTCCCTCTTTGAAATCTACCTGAAATCTTTGTGAAGTCTTTGTGAAATAATTGAAATCTTAGTGGAATCTTTGTGAAATTTTTCAAATCTTTCGGAAATCATTCAAATCTTCTAAATCTTTGGGAATCCTATAAAAATCTTTGCGAAATATTTTTGAAATATTTGGTAATATTTCTAAAGTTATTAAAATCTTTGTGGAATATTTGAAAAATGATTCAAGACTTTATGAAGTTTTTTTAATTTATCCGAAATCTTTGAAATCTCTGTGAAATCATTAGGAAATAATTGAAATCTGTGCTCAATCTTTGAAATCTATCTGAAATCTTTGTGAAATAATAGAAGTCTTTGTGAAATAAGAGAAGTCTTTGTGAAATATTTAAAATCTATTTGAAATCTTTGCGAAATATTTGAAATCTTTTTGTAATGATTAGGAAATCATTGAAATCTTTGTTCAGAATCCGAGAAAGAAAAACGCGGTTGTATTCACCAGACGGTATAAGTGGGGAACCACGAGTAAACTGAAATTGGGAGGCCAACAACTGGAAATCAAAGAACGAGCTGAATATCTATCAGTCATCCTAGTTAATAAGCTGTCATGGAACGAAGACCTGGAAAACAAGTGCAAAAAGCTGGTAGCAACTCTGGCCCTTTAGGAGAGCGATAGGGAAAACCTGGGGCTTAAAACCGGAGACACTTATGTGGATCTACACAACGATCCTGCGACCAGACTAACCTATGCGGCTGTGGTCTATGGAGCAGGGTTGAACAGTCCACTGTGAAGTCTCGACTGAAAAAAATCAGGGGAATGATTCTAAGAGGCGTCACTGGTGCTTCAAAGTCGACACGCACGGTATTGGGGGCACTAACAGGGTTGGAGCCTCTTCATCACACCTTCATGGCCGTGGCTGCGAAGGCAGCCTGGAGATTAAATATGGTAAAAGGCGGGAGGATCTCGACGCTAGTGCGGATCCCAACCGACATCGCAAGTAGACCGACCCTGAGCATGCTCAGGGACAAAACACCCACTCGCTATCTCTTCGACAAGAAGTATTGTGTTAGCCTATCCACGAAGGAGGATTGGGTTCACGGCCAAGCACACCTTTCCAGTGATGGGGATAACTGGTTTATAGATGTGTTTAGAAACAAGGAGAAGGCAGGAGCCGGTGTATATCGTAGGAGGAGTGGAATAGGTTTCGTAATCCCGATGGGCCCCTACGCCACAGTTCCACAATCTGAGATTAGGACCATGCCCCAGTGCTCCTATAAGGGACAGGAGTATGGCAACAAAAGAAACATCCATGTCTGCTCAGACAGCAGGGCTGCTAACATGGCCCTGAATAGAACAACGACTACGTCGCTACTAGTATGGGAGTGCTTTGAGGCACTGAACAACCTAGGGACGGAAAAAAAAACAATGATGAATCTTTAACCCAAAAAAATAATTATTTTTACCGCAAAAGACGAATTTTCAACCAGAAACTAAAATTTTTAGCCAATGAAAATGAATTCGCAAACATATATATGAAATTTCAAACAAGTAGTCGAATTTTTCAATTAAAAAAATCTAATAATTAAAAAAAAATAGAATAGTTCAATATTCAGTTTAAAAAAAGAGGTTTCACAAAAAAAACCAACGAATTTTCAACAAAATAGTGAAATTTTTAACCATATTTAGGAGTCTTCAAACAAAAAAAAATGTTTCAACAAAATAATTGAATTTTCAATAAAGTAATTGAATTTTTAACCCAACAGTAGTATCTTCAATCAAACCAATTAACTTTCAAGCCAAAAAGATGATTTTAATTATATAATTAAATTTTCAACAAAATAGTTGAACTTTGAAGCAACAGGGATGATTTTTCATCAAAATAGTTGAATTTTTTACTTTGGATTAGAAGTGGAAAAGCTGGATTATAAGTGGATTACTCCGTTAACGAGTGGAGTAATTTGGATTACAAGTGTATTATTTGGATTACAGGTGAATTAAAAGGTTTAGAACTGGATTACTCCGGTTTGATCTGGATCACTCTTGATTTTAAGTGGATTACTTTTCATCATAAGTGGATTATTCTAATTGCAAGTGCAATAATCCGGTTTAAAAGTGGATTAATCGTATCGCAGGCGAATTACAGGGATAAGAACTAAGTTACTCCATATTTGAACTGAATTACTCTTGATTATATTTTTACGTCGGATTAGAAGTGGAATACTTTGAATTGCACGGATTATTTAGGATTACAAGTACATTACTCAGGATTGAAAGAGGATTATTACAATTAGAACTGAATTACTTTATATTAGAACTGGGAAGAACTGTATTATAAGTGGATTACTCCAATTTCAAGTGGAATAATTTTGTTCTATTTTTTGAAAATTTTCAAAATGTTGGAAGGCATATAACTTTTCTAATTTCTATAGATAATAAAAATGGTATTAGAATGATTGGCAAGTTTTTTGTCGCGTACTAGAAACTTTGACAAAAAATTTAAAAACTCCTAAGACAATTTTGTTTTAAAATTACAAATGCTCTAAATTTTTCAATTTTGGTCCGATCAAAAATTTATTTGGGAGTTTCAAAATATAGTTGATATATAGTTAAAATTTGGAATGAAATTGCTTAATACTTCAGAAAAATATTTTTTTCCAATTCTTTAAATTTTCGAAATGTTGAAATGTTGTTGTAATGATAATTTGTCTATAATTTTCAAAATTACTGGGAGTCATAGAGGACTTTTCGGGAACTTTTTAAGAAAAAGTTCAAGCAAGCCTTTACTTTTGGGAAAATTCAAATTACCGACATGAATGTAGTTTGAGCTGAAACTTATCTGAGAATCTTCAATCATCAAGCTATCTTTCGTTAAGTTTCTCACACCATACACGTTATCGAGTTCTCTACTTCTTTCACCCGACAATATGAGATACGTGTTTGCATCATCATCAATTCATGAAGATGTAGGCGTTTGTGAATTATTTTCCGCTTTACTACAAGTTGACAACTGTAAATTACTGGGAAATTCAGACTCGTCTGCTTCATCCTCATCATAAGTTGACTTATATGACAAGTCGTCATCATCATCAATACTTTATTCAACTTTACTCTTTGGTTTCTCTTCTCCTTCTCTACTTTTAATTGGCTTAACTTTTTTATATTCTTGAGACCACCAACTATTTTCTCTAGTGGATTAACAATGGGCTTAAAATTATCACTTAATGTGCGCTCAACTGTTTCTTTTCCCAAATTTATTAACCTATGTTTTCGTCGAATTGATTCACTGTCTCTAGCAATTTGACGCAAAATATCTAAGTATTTCAAGTGAGTGTAAGTTGGGGGAAGTAGGGAAAATGATAAGAAATGAAGGAAAATTTGAAAAGGAAAGTGAAGGCTGAGGAAGGGAAGTAGGGATAGAGGAGTGTCATTTGGGGTGGCGAGGAAAGGGGGAAGTGATGAAGCAGAAAGTTGGGAAAGGGCGAGCAAAGAATGAAGCAAGGGAAGTTGTGGTGAAGTGATGGGAGGGAAGGTAGTGGAAGTGAGGGGAAATTAGGGAAGGAAAAATATCGGATGTGAGGAAAGGAAAAGTAAAGGAAATGGAAGTTCAATTATGTAAAAGGGAGTAGGAAAAGTGCGAAAAAATGAAGAAAATTATAGAGGGGAACTAAGGAACCATAGAAAATGTGCGTAAAATGGAGAAGGGCGAATAGGAAAGTAAGGGGTAATAAAGGAAGGGGAAGTATTTTAAGAGAGTTCAAGTTAGGGGAAGCAGGGAAAATCATAAGAAATTAGGGAAAGTAGGAGAAGGAAACTGATGGCTGAGGAAGGGTAGTAGGAGAAGAGAAGTGTCACTTGGAGAAGCGAGGAGAGGGGGAAGTGTTGAAGCAAAAAGTTGGGGAAGGACGAGCGAAGGGTGAAGGAGGGAAAGTTGTGATAAACTGATGGGAGGGAAAGTAGTGAAAGTGAGAGAAAATTAGGGAAGGAAAAGTATTGAATGTGAGAAAAGGAGAGTTTAAGGAAATTAGGGTTCGATTATGTGAAAGGAAGTAGAGAAAGTCCGGAAAAATGAAGAAAATTATAGAGGGGGAAATAGGGAAGCATAGAAAATAGGCGTCAAATGGAGGAGACGGAGTAGGAAAGTAAGGGGTAATGAAGGGAGGGAATGTAGGGCAAATACGAGGGGGAAAGTATTTCAAGTGAGTGTAAGTTGGGGGAAGTAGGGAAAATGATAAGAAATGAAGGAAAATTTGAAAAGGAAAGTGTCGAAACATGAAAACCTTCGATATAAGCCATATATACCTAACTATAAGAAATATAAAACACTACAAATTTTGGTGATAAGGAAATTTATTTACGTTAACGTCATTTTATATTTTGCTACTTCGTTGATTTAAGAAGTGAAAGCCACCCTTAAACTTCATCCTCAAAAACAGTTTTTCTTTAATATCTCAAAAACGAGTCGAAATCTTCTAACTAAAGTCAGATAATTTTCTAAAAAAAAACACATTGCGAAATATTTTTCATTTCGGGGGGTTTCAACCCTTACTTTTTACAAGAGTGAGTGTGATTTTTTCACATTTTTTTATACAGAAACGTAAAAATCAGCTGAATTTCACTGTATACTGTACCGTTATTTAAAAAAGTAAATTAAAGTTGACATGTTTCGGGGCTTTCAAGAAAACTTAATTGCAAAGGGTGATTTATCCCTGCAGTTAATTTATTGCTTTTGGAACACTAATTACAACATACTTTTTCAATTTCAATCTTGAAACGCTTACCGACATATATTTTCCATTAAAAATGAAATAGCATGAGCACCCTTATTTTTAGGAAGGGTGACTACCCCAATGAAAATGTATCATCAGATTGTGAATAGAAACAGTTTTTTCGCCATGCTCTTATTTATTAACCTTTTCTTTTCCCATCTAATTACAATATCATTACATTTATGCTGAAGAGTTGGAATAAGACTAGTTTTGATATTTTTGTATGAAGGGTAATTGTTAATAGATTTTCAACAGTTGTTACATAATAATTTTGATTTGCAGCTCGAGTTATATTACCTTTATCAGCTTTCAAAAGAATTACCCACTTCAATCAATAAATAAGACCATCAAACAAAGAATCCATGAATATTATAATAATTCGTATAAAAATACAAAATGGAATAAAAATTACAAAAAATCTGAACTCAAAGTGTCGTTACCATATGAATTTTCAAGCTTCAAAGATGAATTTTCAACCAAGGAAGATTACTTTTCTACCATAAAAGATGAACATGTAATCCAAAAGTAAGCATTTCCAATAATACAATTAAATTCTCGACCAAAAAAGATGAATTTTCCACAAAATAGTTGAATCTTCAACCAAAAGAGATTACATTTCAACCAGTTGCATTTTTAACCAAAAAAACATGAAATTTCTACTAAAATAGTCGATTTTTCAACCCAAGAAGGTGAATTTTCAGCAAAAAGGCTCACGTTTGACAAAAAAAAAAAAAAAAAGATTTTGTGACAAAATTGTTGAATTTTCAACCAAATAGTAGAATTTTTAACCAAAATCGAGATGGATTCTGAACCGAAAATATAATATCAGACTTTTTAACCGAAAAGATTAACTTTCTACCATAACAGATGAAATTTCAATCCAAAAGGACGCATTTCCAATAACAAAATTAAATTCTCGACCAAAAAAAGATGAATTTTTAACTAAATAGTTGAATCTTCAACCAAAAGAGATTAAATTTCAACCCAAAAAGGTGAATTTTCAGCAAAACGGCTGCAGTTTAGAGAAAAAAAAAGATTTTGTTAAAAAATTGCTGAATTTTCAACCAAATGGTACAATTTTTAAGAAAAATCTAGATGAATTCTGAACCGAAAATATAATATCAGACTTTTCAACCAAAAAGATTAACTTTCTACCGTAAAAGGTGAAATTTCAAACCAAAAGGACGAATTTTCAATAAAACAGTGAAATTTTCGACCAAAAAAGATGAATTTTCAAGAAAATAGTTGAATCTTCAACCAAAAGAGATTACATTTTAACCAGTTACATTTTTAACCAAAAAATATGAAATTTCTACTAAAATAGTCTAATTTTCAACCTAAAAAGACGAATTTTCAGCAAAACGGTTGCAGCCTAGACAAAAAAAGAAGATTTATGAAAATTCAACTGTTTTGTTGAACATTTGTCTATTTGGACAAAAAATTCGTCCTTTTAGATTTAAAATTCACCTTTCTTGTTAAGAATTAAGATGTCTTCTGAAAATTCAATTATTTCGTTGGCAATGCAACTGTTTTTGGTTGAGATTAATCTTTTTTGTTTAAAATTCGATCATTTGGTTGAAAATTGATCTTTTTTATTTTGAAACTCAACTATTTGGTCGAAAATTTATCTTTTTTATCTGGAAATTGAAGTATCTGGTTAAAATTTCATGTCTTTTTTGGAAATTCTTTTTTTTTTGTAGAAAAGTAACGATTTTGGTTTAAAATTCAATTACTTGATTGAAAATTAAACTCCTTTGTTAAAAATTGATTTTTTCTAAGATTCATCATTATAGTTGACAAATCATCTCTTCGATTGTAAATTACCTATTTTGTTGAAAATTTGATTTTTTTTAATACATTTTTTCTTAACTAAAAATTTAAGTAGTTTGTTGAAAATTGTTTTTTTTTTTAACTGGTAATTTAAGCAATCCAGTTGAATTGTCCACAATTTTTGTTAAAAATTCATCTCTTCTGCGGTTGAAAATTCAACTATTCTAGTTGAAGATTCACCAATTTGTTTAAAATTCATCACTTTGGTTGAAAATTTAACTATTTTGATGAAAATTCGTTTTTTTCTTGTTATAAAATTAATTCTTCAACTGGATTTTTAACTATTCCATTTTTGCTTAAAATTTTACCTATTTGGTTGAAAATTTATCTTTTTTATTTAAAAATTCAAGTACTTAGTTTCAAAATTCGTCTTTTTTGGTAGAAAATTAATGGTTTTGGCTGAACATTCAATTACTTGAAACTTAAACTCCTTTGTTAAAAAATCATTTTTTTTGTTTTGTTTTGAAGATTCGATGTTTTTTAATTAATTTTTTTAACTAAAAATTTAAGTACTCTACCAGAAAATTCAACTATTTAATTAAAAACTCATGCATTTTGTTGGAAATTCGTCTTTTTTGGTAGAAAATTAATCATGATTTAAAAATGCATTTTTTATTGTGAATATTAATATTTTTGTTTTAAATAAATATTAATATTTTTCTTTGGTTGAAAATTTAACTATTTTTTTGAAAATCCGTTTTTTTTTGTCGTTGAGAATTAACTTTTGTAACTAAAAATGTAACTATTCTATTTTTTGTTGAAAATTTAATTTTTTTAATTCAAAATTGATATTTTCTACCAGAAAATTCAACTATTTAATTAGAAACTCATGCATTTTGTTGGAAATTCGTCTTTTTTGGTAGAAAATTAATCTTTTTGATTCAAAAAACTTTTTTTTGGTTGAAAATTCAGCAATTTAGTGAAATGTTGCACTCATGATTTGAAAATGCATTTTTCATTGTAGAGATTAACATTTTTATTTTTAATTAATATTAATATTTGTCTTTTGTTGAAAATTTAACTATTTTGTTCAAAATTCGTTCATTCTTGTAGTTGAGAATGAACTTTTTAAACTAAAAATGTAACTATTGCATGTTTTGTTGAAAATTGATACTTTTATTTCGAAATTTAACTTTTCTACCTGAAAATTCAACTATTTCATTGTCAATTCATGTTTTTTTTTCGAAAATTTGTGTATTTTGTTAAAAATTCATTTTTTTATGAAGATTTATTATTTCAGTTCAAAATTCATCTCTTTGGTTGAAAATTTCGCTATTTTGTTTAAGATTCATTTTTTTTTTGGTAGAGAATAAACTTTTTTACTGAAAATGTAACTATTCCATTTTTAGTTGAAAACTAATTTTTTTAATTCAAAATTGATCTTTTCTACCAGAAAATTCAACTATTTAATTAAAAACTCATGCATTTTGTTGGAAATTCGTCTTTTTTGGTAGAAAATTAAAGAAATTTCAACTTTCTTCTTCGCAATTTTTCCAGCCTTATAATTTTTTCATTTAATTTGCATTGTTATAACAGTTGCTTCATTCTTGAAACAAAGTTGACTAAAAGTTTTTTGTTCTTGAATACAAATTAAATTGCACTAAATTTACTCACATATTATTCTTGGAGCAATTAAAATTTTTTTCAATTTATATATAAGACATTTTTTTCTCACTTTACACATTTTTCATATAAGATTTCTAACTGTTCACATTACGAGACCAATTTTTCTCAAAAGGATTTTACATGGTCGACCTTATGAATTTATAAAAAAATTTTATTAGGTTTTTATAAGAATGAGAAATACTATAAGGACATTATATCAAGTTTTTCTTGATATTTGTGGAATCTTAAAATTTCTGCGAAACCTTCAAGAAATCTTTTGGAATCTTTTAAAGCTTTTGCCAAATCTTTAAAATCCTTGAAATCTTCGGCAAATTTTTTTAAATCTCTATGAAATCTTTGAAATATTTGTGAAATCTTTTTTCAATCTTGGTTTATGAAATCCTTCGTGTTCATTTGAAATCATTGTAATCTTTTGAAAAATTCTCAAATTTGGTGAAACCTTTTGAAATCATTCAAAATATTTGAAATATTTGAAATCTGGTGTACTGTACTCTTTTTGAAACCTTTGAAATTCTGGAAATATTTTGAAATACTTATAAATTCTTGAATATAATTTTGATTTTTTTTTAAATCTTTTAACAAAAATTGAAATCATTCAAACTTCCTGAAATGTTTGAAATCTGTTATACTGCACTCTTGAAATCTTTGAAATTCTAAAAATCTTCGAAATCTTTCTCAAACCATTGTTTGTGAAATGTTTTGTGTTCGTCAAAATTACAGAATTATTTGAAATATTTTTGAAATCTATTATAATCTTCTAAAATGTTTTTGAACCTTTCAAAATCTTTTTGGCATTCCTGCTTAATTTTTTTAAAATGAAAATTAATTTTTTTACCGAAAATGTAACTTTCGCATTTTTTTGGTGAAAATTGGTCTTGTTCAGTTGAAAATTTAACTTTTTTTTTATGAAATTCAACTATTTTTATAAAATTCAATTATTTTGATAAAATTCATCTATTTTGATAAAATTCAACTATTTTGATAAAATTCCTGTATTTTTATAAAATTCAACTATTTTGATAAAATTCATATATTTTGTTGAAAATTCATTTTCTTTTAAAATCTTTTTGGTTGAAAGTTTAATTATTTTGTGAAAAATTAATTTCACTCTGCTTATTTGGTTTGTTTCATTTCTGTATCATTTTTTGTTTCTTTCATTTCTTTTTCTCTTTTTGATTTTTTTCTTTAATTGGAAAATTCATCTTTTTTATAAAAATTAACTATATTTATAAAATTCAAATATTTTGATAAAATTCAATTATTTTGATAAAATGCATATATTTTTATAAAATTCAACTGTTTTAAACAATTCATAGATTTTGTTGAAAATTAATTTTTTCCTTAATTAATTTCTTTCTCATTCTTTATTTCTTTCATTTCTTCCTCTTTTTCGAAAAAATAATAATAATCTTCTTGGTTGAAAATTTGTCTTTTTGGATAAAAATTCAACAATTTTTTTGAAAATTTAATTATTTTGTTAAAAATTAATTTCACTCTGTGTTTATTTGATTTGTTTCATTTCGATATAATTCTTTGTTTATTTCATTTCTTTTTTTCTTTTTTTCTTTTTAATTCTTTCTTTCATTCTTTTCTTTAATTGGAAAATTCATCACAGTAGTTGAAGATTCAACTTTTTGGATTGGAAATTTGACTATTTTTTTTGGCATTCCTGCTTAATTTTTTTAAAATGAAAATTAATTTTTTTACCGAAAATGTAACTTTCGCATTTTTTTGTACATTATTTACTGGCATAATTGTATTCCTTGTGTTTTATTCTCTATCAAAAATTCTAGTCAAAATTAAAAAATTACTAACAGTGACTTGAATGCTCAAAATTTTATTATGTTAGTGGATTTTCATGAAAGTCAGTACAAGGTGGTGATTCGAGTTTTAGAATACGAATTTTGAGTCAAGATTTCGAAAAATAACTTGAATGATGAAAATTTAATTTAATTGGTAGATTTCCGTGAAAGTGTGAGGGATTTCTTCAAGTTTCAAAATATGGATTTGGGGTCGAAATAAACAAATTTAAAAAATTAAAAATTAAATTTTTTGTTCACAATTCATATTTTCGATTTTGTTAAAATTTTTCTTTTTGGGTGCAAAATTCTATTATATTCATAGAAAATTCAACTATGTGGTTTTAAATTAATCTATCTATAGAAAATTTATGTTTTTCGGTTAAAAATTCAACTGTTTTGTAGGCGATTCGCCTTTTTAATTTTAAAATTAATCTCTTTTAATTGAGGATTCAACTATTTTGTAGGATATTTATCCTTTTTAGTTCAATTCAACTGTTTTGTGACAAAATCGTCTTTTTGGCTTAATAGTTCAACAATTTGGTTGAAAATTAAATTTTTCGTTCAAAGTTCATAATCTCTGTTAAAAAATTCTACTTTTTTGGACTAAAAATTCATCAGTCTACCAAAGAATTGTTTTTTTGGTTAAACTGTTTTCACTTCATGTTTAATCTTGTTTGTATGGTAATTCAACCTTTTTGTTGAAAATGCAACTTTGTTATTTGGAAATATAACCATGAGCTTAAGAATTCGTCCTTTTAGTGAATTATGAAATCATGAAAAAAATATTTTCTGGAAAACCATACATTTTTTATTCTTTGGAATGTTTTTAAAAAGTTTCTACTGATAGAAGAGAGGCATCTCATCAGCATCATGCTGCCTCATTTTACTGGACGTTTGGCCAGGGGAGAGGAAAACTGAAGAAAACCACCTTCCGAGTTCAGCTGGTTTTTCGATAGTCGTTATAAAACTGCGTCACGATTTTTTGAAAACTTTCAATATTTTTAACAAAATTTCAAAAAATTTTATCTTCGATCTCATTTAATGAACGTTAAAACTAAAACAGTTGCAGTTTCGACAAAATAGTTCAATGTTCAACCAAATGAGATTACATTTCTTCCAAACGAGATGAATTTTCAAGCAAGGAGCTGAATTTTTAAGCTAAAAAATCGAATGTTTAGAAAAAAGTTGGCTTTTCAAGCCAAAAATATGATTCTTTAAACAAATAGTTCAATTTTCAATAACAAAGAAAATGAAGTTTAGTCCAAACAGTTGCATTTAAAACCAAATAGTTAAAATTTAAATCAAAAGAGACGAATTTTTAACCAAATAATCGAATTTTCAACCTTGAAAAACGAATTTTCAACCAAATGATCCAAATTTCAAACAAAAAAGAGTCATCTTCAATCATCAACAGTTGCATTTTTAACCAAATAATCGAATCCTTAAGCCAAAAAGAAATTTTTTTTTTAGAAGAAAGTTTAATTTTCAACCAAGAAAGACGATTTTTCAACCAAGAACTTTTCTGCCAAAGTAGAGGATATTTCAATTTAAAAACAAACAAAAAAAAACAGTTTTCAACAAAACATTTGTATTTTCAACCAAAAAGTTTTACTCAAAACCAAATAATTGCAGTGTGAAGCAAATATGAAATTTTGACCAGAAAGTTATATTTCAATCAAATCGTTGAATTTTCTACGAAAATAATGAAATTTTCAACAGCACAGTTGAATTTTTTAAACGAAAAAAATTAATTTTCTACAAAGCAGTTGAATTTATAAATAGAAAATATGAATTTTCAACAAAGAACCTAATTTTTAATTAAATAGTTCGGGGGTAGGGTCTGTGATCACGAATTTGAAGTCAGTTTTAAAAAATTCTAAATGGCGGACGAGTTCAAAAATGAATAGCTATTGATGAAACCTGACATCTGCGGGTTTTTAGGGTCTCTGATCACGAATTTGAAGTCAATTTTTCAAAATTGAAAATGGCGGACGAGTTTAAAAAATAAATGGATATTGATGAAACTTGACATCTGGGGATTTTTAGGGTATCTGATAACGAATCTGAAGACAGATTTCCAAAATTTGAAATAACAAATTCAATATGGTGGATCCAATATGGCGGATGAGCTTTAAAAAAATTATGGATTTTCATAAAACTTGGCATCTGGGGGGTTTGGGGCCTCTGATAATAAACCTGAAGTCAGGTTTTGAAAATTCAAAATTGCTGATCCAATATGGCGAACTATTTAAAAAAAAAATCATTGGATTTCCATGAAACTTGCCACCTAAGGGTGTTTGGGCCCTCTGATAACATATCTAAAGTGAGGTTTTCAAAATTCCAAATGGTGAATCCAATATAGCGGATTTAATATGGCGGATGAGTTTTCAAAAAATTAATGGATTTTCATAAAACTTGGCATCTAGGGGTTTTCGGCATCTCTGATAACGAATCGGGAGTCATATTTGAAAAAATTCAAAATGGCGGACAAGTTTTCGAAAAATTAATAGATTTCCATGAAACTTGGCATCTAGGGGTTTTGGGGTCTCTGATAACGAATCTGAAGTCAGATTAAAAAAATTCAAAATGACAGATTCAACATGGTGGACAAATGGTCAAAAAATTGTTGTATTTTCATAAAACTTGACACTCAGGGGTTTTTGGGTTCGCTGACTACGAATCCGGAGCCAAAATTTTTTAAATTCAAAATGGCAGATCCAATATGGCGGACGAGTTTTCAAGAAGTCTATGGATCTTCATGAAACTTGGCATCTAGGGGCTTTAAGGATGTTTAAAAATTTTCTATCATGTTTTATATTATGTTGTGTTATTCTTGTCTCTAATGAGCCGAAAAGTGAGGTTTTTGGGAAGTTTATTTTCAAATTGTGAATCAATTTTTTGCTTATTCTGCAAAAATTATTCATGATAAAATGGATTTCTTTTCAATCTTAAATTGTAAAAGATTATCGTTGTTAAATAAAGCTTACATATTCAATTGAGTATTCTTATAAAAAAAATATCGCGAAATTAATTAATTAAAATTAATTTCTGGTATTGCTCCTGGGCAAAGAATACTCAATTCTGAATAAGTATAATTTATCGTTAGTATACTTACAATGAAAATCAGTTTATTGAGTTAAGAATAGTAGAAACTATGATTACTTTGCAAAAATTAATAAAAGTTCAAATTAATGACATTTTTATCATATATGATATTCCGTGAGATTGGTACGATTGCTACGAGATGTCTAATCTGCATACAATTTAACCTGACTTGCGATCACAGAAAAGTGCAGAAGCTAAAATTTATGTGCTTCTCAATAACTAATAATTCACACTATTTCCTTAGTTTATTAATTACAGTAACTTGAATATAAAAACTTCACTGATCAAAATAAACAATCGCAACCTTTAGCTTAAAACCACTGCAAGACAGTCGTAGAGTTGCCAATTTTGACATCGACATTTTTCGTCATTTTTCGATTATCCACCCCCATAACACGCAATGATTCAGAAATATTTCCAGAATATTTAATTGGAACATTGGAAATATTCCAAATGAATACTGCAGCAATGTTTAGGCAACATTTAAATTTCCGACCCAGGCAATATCGGTCCGGAATATTTCTGCAACAATTAACGAATATATTCAATTGAGCTTGCTTTATGTGTCTGAAAAGTGTCCACGAAATGTTGCTAAAATATTGCCGCCCAATATTGCTGTTACATTTTATGATTTATTTTATAATTTGAAGTTGTACAATTTTGACGTTTCACAATTGAAAATTTTTCAATTTTGAAGATGTATGAATAAAAGCTCCTGAATTTTAACAATTTTAAATTAGAGGCTTCACAATTTCAAAGAGTTACAGTTAAAAGGGCTTGAATTTTAAAGGTGAATAAATAAAATCTCCGTAATTTGGTTGATTTTGGAAATATCCCAAATTAAAGAAATTTCAAATGCAAATCATTAAAATTATAAACATTTTTATTGCAAAACTCAAAACTTGTAAAATTGTTAATTATAAATTGTCAAAATTGAAAATTTAAAGTTAAAATTGAAAATGCTTCAATTTTAACGATTTGACATTTTTAAATCTTCAATTTTGAATATTTTTAGTTGAAGACTGTTCAATATATAATATAAATGATAGAAATTGAAGCAATTTTGAATTATTTTTCTAAAACATTTTAATTCTGCAGATTTAAAATTGAAATTGATTCAATTTTAGAGATTTGCAATTGCGAATTCTTCAACTTTTTGGAAATTTTTGCACATGTAACACATGTTTTCCTATATCAAAAAAGAAACTTTTCAGAAGCTTCAATTTACTTCAAACCTAATAAAATTAATGTAACAAGTTACTATTTATTTTACAATTAACTTGAACCTTATTGAACTGCATGCATCAAGTTACTATTTTCACGAAGTTACTGTAGCTGTAATTAATTTCTTTTTTAAGGAACTTTCCCAACACTGCATCTAATTTGAAACTATCTTACATGAATGTTAAATAATTTTTATGTTGATCTCACATAAGGGAAATTTGATATTCCAATTTAAACTAAAGAATTTCCATTCAATTAAAACAACTTTCAGTGGAAACAGAATTTTATCGGATATCAAACTGCGCTTTACCTTCAATCTGAACCAAGTAACTGAATTAATTTTAACATAATTGTCAACCAAAACTTAAATAATTAAATTTCAAGTTAAAAAAATTAATGTTCAACCCAACAGATGAATTTTCAACTAAAACTATGGAATATTCAATAGGAAAATTTAAGTTTTTTGTTGAAAATTCAACTATTCCGTCAAAAATTAAACTATTCAGTAGAAAATTCAACAATTTTTCTCAAAAGTCATTTTTCGGAATTAAAATTTAACTATTTCGGTAAAAAATCCATTTTTTTTTTTTTTTTTTTGAAAATTTAACTGTATTGTTGAAAATTCCTCTTTTTGGATGGAAAATTCCACTATTTTGACAGAAAATTCATTTTTTTTTTGTTGAAAATGTAACTATATTATTGAAAATTCGTTTTTTTGCTGAAAATTAAATTTTTAAATTAAACTTCAAGTATTTTTTAGTTGAAAATTAATCTACGTACTTCGCTGAAAGTTTAACCATATTGTTAAAAATAAATTTTTTGGTTTTAGTTAAAAATTCCTCTCTTTAGTAGAAAATTTAACTATTTTGTTGAAAATGTCGTTTTTTGGTTGAGAATTTATTTTTTAACCTTAAATTTAACTATTACAATTGAATATTTTTCATTTTATTTGAAAATTCAGAATCCATTTTTAGCAAAAAATGAAATAGTTGAATTTTTAGTTGAAAAAATTAATTTTCAACAAAAAAAAAAACGGATTTTCAAGAAAATAGTACAATTTTCAACCTAAGTGATGAATTTTCAACTAAAATCATGAATCTTCAATGGGAATAGTTGAATTTTAAACAAAACAAAAATGAGTTTTCAACTAAAACAATGAATCTTCTACTGCAACAGTTAAATTAAAATAATAATAATGATAATTTTCACAAAAAAAAATAAATTGTCAACCAAAACTTAAATAATTAAATTTCAAGTTAAAAAAATTAATGTTCAACCCAACAGATGAATTTTCAACCAAATATTAATTATTAATATTATTTATTACAAATAATAATAATAATAATAATAATAATAACTCAATACAATTCAACAAATTCATTTTGTACAAAAAAAGAAATCTAAAAAAATTGGTTAAATTTAGAACCAAAGGGAGAAAAAAAGGCGGTTCCAAAAATTAAAACTTTGTCATTGATATAAAATGTGCTGTATGAAAAATGTAGCCTTCAATTTATATAAAACCTGATAATTAAATAAATACGTCTTTCAAAATTTATTGGTTTGGTTGGGCATTTATCATTTTAGTTTAAAATTTATTTTTTTTATTTAAAATATAACTATTCTGATGAAAATTTGTCTTATTGTGCAGTGTTAAAATTTTTTTTAACGAATTCTACTTTTTTTTATTAAAAGTTATAATCTCTTTGGATTGAAATATGAACTATTACATTTTTGTTGAGATTTCATCTTTCTTGGTTGAAAATTCAACTATTTAGTTAAGAGTTGAACTGCTGTGTTAAAATGTCATTTTTCTGGTTGAATATTGATTATTTTAGTTGAAAATTCATCTCTTTCGGTAGAAATTTCATCTTTTTATATTAAAACCACAGCTGCTTGGTTTGAAATGAAAATGCTTCTCGGTCAGGAATTCAACTATTCAGTTAAACATTCACCCTTTTCGAATATATGTTACTGTTTCTTATTTAAAAAGTGAATCTTTTTGGGTTGAAATATCAACTTTTTTATTTTTCGTTCAGAGTTCATTACTTTGGATGAAAATTAAACTCCTTGGTTAAAAGTTAAACTACTCTGTTAAAATTTCTCTTGTTTGGGGAAAGATTCATGATCTTAGTTCGAAATTCATCTTTTTCGTTGAAAATGTAACTATTTTGTTGAAAATTTGCCTAGTTTGGCTGAAAATTAATCTCCTTGGTTGAAAATTTATCTTTATGGTTAAGGATTCAAGTGAAATTTAAGACAGAACGTTTAATAATTTTTTTTTTATTATCAAGAGAACATTTTTTATTTACCAAGCTGGCTTGCCGAACGCATACACCATGTGCTCCGCCCCCTTTTTATTCTGGTGGTTGGAATAAAAATGATTATTCTTATTATTATTATTTTGAATAATGGTTCATTTCAGTACTCTCTAAATCTGAATTAAGGCTATGTAAGAAAAGTGTTGATAAGGTAGGAAGGCGGTCACGTGTTCCACTCGTCACATGGCCTTCAGAAAGATTTTACTAATTAACTAAGTGATCGAATATTTGGATACTTTTAACGAATTTTCAACTAAAATTATGAATCTACAACATAAAAAAGTATTTTCAGTAACCACGTACTTGACTTTTTATCTAAAAAAAATAATTATCATCGAGAAATGTACAACTTGATATTCTAGTCAGAAAATATTTTTATTTTAAATCGGATACAGTTGAATTTATATAAACACTAATTTTCAACAGAATATTTTAATTGTCAACTACAACAAAATATGAAATATAATACTAATAATTTGTTTTGTTCTACTGAATTAAAAAAAAAATTAAGAGAAATTCAAGTCAGATTGTGAAAAAATTTAGCAGTTTTCATAAATTGGAAAAAATTGTTGAATATTTAATAGGATTTCGAAAAATTTTGAAAGCCAGACCAGTCAGCTTTTATTTACACTGTATTATAGAAAAAGTAAAAGAATTCAAAAAATAAAACCAACCAGTATTAAATTAATAAATTACAATATTAAATGGTTTATACCGGTGTGACCAGAATTAGTTATGGTCATTTTTTTTTTGTGTTTTTCTAATGTCTGTGAATCTCATGTCTGGTTTAATCTTCGGCTAAGCCTCAAAGTCCAAATGTCCCTTTATAATTATGGGAGATTGATTTTTCCCATTACATTTTGGATATTCTTTGCCCATTACTAAAATCAATTGAAAAGATCTCGAAATAATTTTAAATACCCTAAAATATTTCAAACCCTATAAAATAATTTTAAGACCCTTGAAATTTCTCAAAAATCTTACAAAATTCTTAGCATTAAAAAAAAATGAAATATTTCAAATCCTTGGAAATCTCTTAATTTTTTTGTTAAAACCCTTCAAAATTCCTTGGAATTTTTAAGAATTATAAAATTTGTCAAAATACCTTTAAATTGTTGAAAATTCCTACGAAAGCCCTAAATTATTTTGTGAATAAATTCTTTTATAATCATTAAAACATTTTAAAAATCCCGTGAAATTACCAAAAATCTGATATTTCCTGAAATCTTGAAAAATGTATTAAAATACTTGGAATCTTTAAAAATATTCTAAATCCTTGAAGCTTCTACAAAATTGTTTTCTATCTTCAAAAATTCTAGGAAATCCTTCAAAACCCTATGGACATTTCTTTAAATCCCTTTAAATCATTAAAATCTTTGGATTTTTAAAATCACTTTGAAAATGCCTTAGAATAATTTAAAAAGCCCAAAAATGTTTAAAATCCTTTAAAATCCCTCAAAATTTTTTTTAAACTTCAAAATTCTTTGGAATTGTTAAAAATATCCTAGAATCTGTCAAATTCGACGAAATCCCTTAAAATTATAAAAAAATTGCTTAGAATCTTTTAAAATATCCTAAATTTTTTTAAAATCTGTAAACTCTTTGGAAATACCTTGAAATATTTAAAACTATTGAAACCTTACAATATCCCTCAGTTCTTGCGAATAGATTCTTTGATATAAATGAAAATATTATAAAATCCCACGAAATTACAAAAAATCTGATATTTCCTGAAATCTTGAAAAATTTATTAAAATACTTTGAATCTTTCAAAATATTCTAAAACCTTATAGCTTCTACAAAATCATTCCATATCTTCAAAAATTAGACATATAGGACTGAAAATCTGGTATGATCTTAAGGTTGGGTTGCTAATTAATTTATAGCCTTTCAATTAATGTGTGCCCGTTTGTTGTGTTAGTCATGAGAGATTTTGCGTGTATCGCTCATTTTCGTTTACTGCGCTATGTAAATGCTATAGGTACCAGCATTCTGTAAGCGTATGAGATTGAAAATGCAGTTAGCTTTTCTGGTTGCATTGTTGATTAAATTATGTATTTTTGATCAGCGTGTGCCTGTTTGTTATGCGAAAAATGATGCGTAGCTCATCTTGGTCTATTGGGTCGTTCCTTACAAATCTAATCTTCACGAATGATCTTAACAATATTAGGTTTTTTCATAATATGATTTTGACAATAATAATTGGATATTGGATATGATCTTTCAGCTTGTTGTTTTGGTATTGAATATAAACGTTATGTAGTTATAATCTATTGAATATAATTAGTTATTATTATTATAAAAGTCGCGGGACGTGATACTTTTCAGGAATTTTGAAAGGTTTCAATGAAATCAAAATTTCTTTTAAGATTCGTGGAAAAATTGTTCATGATTTTATGTTTTTTTAAATAAATTTTAAAATAAAATTTCAAAAAGGATTTCAAGACACTTAACCCGTTGTGGTCATACTGGTTCCAGTGGCCCCAGGGTACGACCCATGTTCGACGAACATCGGACGAATTTATGCACTGATTCCGTCGTTCAACAGTAGTTTTTCACAGTTCCCATAATTTTTTTGTACTTTTTGTAATGTAATTATTAATAAGATATACAGTTTTTCTGATAGAAAGAGTGTTTTTACTTCATTTTACACGTTGAAAACTGACCTATTTGATTTTACAAGTTTCACGAAAATTGATAACTTCAAACATTTCAAAAATGGAATTTAATTTAATTTTGGTTAAGAATGCAACTTGTTTATTGAAAATTAACCTGTATACCAAAAAAGACGAATTATTAACAAAATACATACATTTTTTATTGAAAGAGTTGTAATTACCCCAATTTTACAACCAAATAGTTTATGTTTTTAACTAAAAAACATCAATTTATAATAAAAAATGCAAAAAATAAATGCTGAGTAAAAAAAAAGTGATATGCAACCAATACAAGGCGTTTTTTCAACAAAATAGTTCAATTTTACACCAAGTTCTTAAATTTTTAAACCGAGAAGAGGCTTTTCTACATAATGCTAGAATTTTCTACCCAAAAGTATTAATTTTGAACAAAAATGTTATTTTTAAACCAAAAAATTAAATTTTCAACGAAATAGCTAAATTTTCAATTCAAAAAAGTGCATCTCGACCAAATGAATAAGGCGTATTCTCAACAACAACAAAATAGTTAAATTTTTTACCAAATTGCTGAATTTGAAATCCAAAAAAAAAAAATGTTTAACAAAATATATAAGTTTTTAAACAAATAGTTGAAATTTTCAATGAAGAAGAATAATTTTCCACCAAGATAGGCGAATTTTTTAGTAAGTACCTGAATTTCCACAACCAAATAGTTTAATTTTTCAACTAAAATAGATCAATTTTTAACCAAAGATGGGAAAGTTAAGTCTTTAGTTTAAAAACGTGATTTTTGGTCAAAAGAAGGCGATTTTTCTACACAACAGTTGAAAATGGAACCAAAAACTTATTTTTAAATAAAACAGTTGAATTTCCGACCAAATAGTCAAATTTTTAGATAAAAAAAGTGATTATTGACAAAACAAAGGCATACTTTCGACAAAACAGTTAAATTTGTAACCAAATCGTTTGATTTTCGAGTCAAAAAAACGAATCTTCAACAAAATAAATAAGTTTTCAACCAAATAGTTGAAATTTTCAATCAAGATTATTTTTCAACCAAAAAAGACAAATTTTCAAGAAATTACTCATTGACATCTCATAACATTCTGTTTTCACTTTGAGTTATTGCGATTGAATGGATTATAAGAATTTCCAAATTAATTTTGTTGGCATTAGAGGAATTCAAGTAATTCGGGAAATTCGGAAAATTCGAGAAATTCAGGGTATTTGAGAAATTCAATGATCTCAGGAAATTCGCTTAACTCAAGAAATTCATAGCATTCAAGGAATCCATAGAATTCAAGGCATTTAGCAAATTCAAGATATTCAGAAAATTCAAGACATTCAGCAAATTCAAGACATTCAGAAAATTCAAGGAATTCAGTGAATTCAATGAATTCAGTGAATTCAATGAATTCAGTGAATTCAAGGTATTCGGGGAATGCAAGGAATTGAAAGAATTCAAGGAATTTACAGAATTCAAGGAATCCCGGAAATTCAAGGAATTCAAAGTATTCATGAAATTCAAGGAATTCATGGCATCCAAAGAATTTAGAGATTTCAAGGCATTCATCGAATTCAAGGAATTCAGGAAATTCAAGAAATTAAGGAAAGTCAAGAAATTCATGGCATTCGAGGATTTCAGAGAATTCGAGGAATTATAAGCATTCAAGAATTTCGGCGAATTTGAGGAATTCTAAGAATTCAAAAAAGGCATAGAATTGAAGCAATTATAAGAATTCGGAAAATTTCAGTAATTATAAGAATTCCTCAAATTCAAAAACTTCTTTGTCTTCGGGGAATTCAGGGAATTCACATAATCCAAGGAATTCATAGATTTTAAAAAATTTTTAACATTCAGGGTATTCAGAGAATTTAAGGAATTGATAGAGTTGAGGGAATTCAGGAAATATGAGGAATTCAGGAAATATGAGGAATTCAAGAAGCCCCGGGAATTCCCCTAATTCTGAGAATTCAAACAATTCAGAGAATTCAGGAAATTCAGAGAAACTCAGGGAATTTTGAGAATTGGGGGAAATTGATATTTTTTTTTGAAAAATTAATTTCAATAGAATATTTATATAGATTTCAAAATATTTCAAAAGATTTCCAAAATTGTCATAACAGGATCTGCAAGATTTGAAGACAATTTTTGTAATTTTGCAGAATTTAAAAACAAGTTTGGAATGATTCAAATAGTTTTAAAAGACATTCAGAAGGTTAACATTTTTCGAAACGGTTAAAAAAAATAATTTGAAAATATTTCCAAAATTTTTTTTTTTAATGTAAATTTTTGAAGATTTCGAAAAAATTTCGAAGCTTTTCAAGAAGTTTGAAAGAAAAAGAATTTTTAAGAATCGTCAAAAATACATTTTTAAAGAAAATTTAAAATGATTTCAAAACATTTGAAAAGATTTTTACAAATTTCGAAAAAGACCTGGAAAATTCAAAGGCAATTTTTCTTAATTTACAAAGATTTTTCAAAATTTTTAAAATATTCAAAATTAATTCAAAAGTTGAAAATATTTCAAAACTTTAAAAAAAAAATTAATTTTTGAATATTTGAAAAAAAAAATGTTAAAGCTTTTTGAGAATTTTGAAAGGATTAACGATAATAACAAAAATTTCTTAGAATTCATGGGAAAATTTGAACTCATTTTTTATTTTGAAACATTAATTTTAAGAGAATCTTTAAAAATATTTTAAAAGATGACAACAGATTTTAAAATATTACAAAAGATTTCTAAAACGGTCATAATAGATTCTGGAAGATTTTAAAGAAATTTTGGTAAATTTTCAGAAATTTCTAAGAAAATTTTTGGAAAAATTCGAATAATTTTAAAAGATATTTAGAAGGTTTAAAGACTTTGGAAATAGTTGAAAAATAATTTGAAATTTTTAAATATTTCAAAAAATTAAAACAAAATTTAAATAGTTGAAGATTTCGAAAAAAAGCTCGAAGCTTTTTTAGAAGTTTAAAAGGCTTTGCCGCTGAACAGGCGCATCCCGCGCTGGTAGATCCTGCCCGAAGCGTCAGCGCAGAAGAGGACGAATACCCTGACGGAACGATCTTCAGTGAGCAGCCTTGTGAGGACAGCTTGTCTCATTCACTGCACGAGAACAGCGTCGAAAGCGTCAACCGAGAGGAGAACGAAGTCGACCCAACTAGGCGTTGACTCGGCAACGACGGTGCCGTTGTGAAAGCGCGCTGCCAGGACTTGGAAACAGACGTGCTTTTTTAGCTGAAAGACAATCAGCAAGACCAGGAAGAAGACACTGGTGGCACCAGGGTGCGCTACCGCTTAGGACCACGCGTTTCAGTAGAATACCGGGATGCGCGGCGCCACACACCTCAAAGGAGTCGGACGTAGTAGATTATAAACTTGCACATACGAGGTTAGCGCGAGGTACTTCGTATGAGTTGAATTAGTTAGTTACCAGGCCTGCGGCAAGGTACCATGGAAATCACGCATATTCATCTAGGACGGCTACGGCTACGTACCACCAAACTTATGTATTCCTTGTACGTTATATTTTGAAGTCAGTAGTTCAGGGGATTCCCAAAAATCAGGCTAAGCAAACTCTATCCAGGAAGGGATGGATTTTTTATGGGCCAATGGTCGAGTTGAGAACCCCGTGATATCGACACTCGCCCTTACGATCTTCCACTCGAATTTCCGAGAGAAAATTTGAGAGAAAGGCTTGTGAGATTAGGTGTCGATTTTACGGTGTTTACGAATGTCGAGTTTGCCGCCGGAAATGGTCGAAAAATTGGTAAAAATGCGCGTGGTCACGTGATTTCCTCGTGCTACGGTTCGCTAGACGTTAAAATCCTCGCCTAATCACGTGAGCCGGAACGCTGGCCGAGACTCGACGACGCGCAGACTAGGAAGCCGCCCGGGCAGCGGCCCAAGCTTATCATCTGGCGGTTCCTGCTTTTGTTAAAAAGGCATCACTTTGGTGGAAAACTTTTTTTTTGGGTGGAAAATTAAGTTTTTTAACTGAAAATTGAACTATTCCATTTGTGGTTAAAAACTGATTTTTCTTAGTTTAAAATTGAACTGCATATTTGGTTGAATTTTTTTTTTTTTCAGTTCAAAATTTAACTATTTCGTTGAAAAATCTTCTTTTTTGGTAGAAATTTAACCATCTTGTTTGAAAATTGTTGTTCATTGTTAAAAAATTATCTTTTTTGTAGAAAATTAATCTTCTTGTTTGAAAATTCTTCTGTATTGTTGAAAATTCATCTTTTTTGTAGAAAATTAATCTTCTTGTTTCAAAATTCCTTTTTTTTGTTGAAAAATCATCTTTTTTGTAGAAAATTCATCGTTTTGGTTGAAAATTTATCTGTTTGGTTGAAAAAAACTACTTGGTGGAAAGTTAAACTCTTTTGTTAAAAATGTATAACCTTGGTTGAAATTTTTGTTGTGGAAAATTAATTTTTCTATCTGCAAATGTAACTATTTCATTTGTGGTTAAAAAGTGTTTTTTCTTAGTTTAAAATTCAACTATATATTTGGTTGAAAATGTATTTTTTTTTACTTCAAAATTTAAATATTTCGTTGAAAAATCTTCTTTTTTGGTAGAAATTTAACCATCTTGTTTGAAAATTTCTTTTTATTGTTGAAAAATCATCTTTTTTGTAGAAAATTCATCGTTTTGGTTGAAAATTTATCTGTTTGGTTGAAAAAACTACTTGGTGGAAAGTTAAACTCTTTTGTTAAACATGTAGAACCTTGGTTCAAAATTTTTTCTGGTGGAAAATTAATTTTTTTATCTGAAAATGTAACTATTCCATTTGTGGTTAAAAACTGATTTTTCTTAGTTTCAAATACAACGAGAATTAATCTTCTTGTTTGAAAATTCATGTATATTGTTGATAACTGTTCAGTTTTCTTCAATTTAAAACAACTGAAACTTCAATTGTTGAAAATTGAAGAGAGTTGATAATTGATTTTCAATAGTTAAAAATTCAATTTTTATTTTTTATCGATAGAATATTATAAAATGTTGAAAATTCAGTTATCAATTTTCTACCAAAAGTTAGAAATTCAATATTCTTCTATTTTCAACAATAAAATTTTTTAAAGGTGAATATTCAATTTTCAGCTTTTCCAATTTTCTTCAATTTTCAACAATTGAATTTTCAACTGTTGAAAATTCAGTTATCAATTTTCTCCAATTTTCATTTTTTTCTTCAATTTTTTTCAATTTACGACAACAGAATTTTCTTCTGTTGAAAATTCAGGTATCAATTTTCTTCCATTTTCAATTTTTTTCAACTTTCTTCAATTTTCAACAATGAAATTTTCAACTGTTGAAAATTCAGTTTTAAATTTTCTCCAATTTTCATTTTTTTTTTTCAATTTTCTTCAATTTACGACAACAGAATTTTCTTCTGTTGAAAATTCAGTTATCAATTTTCTTCAATTTTCAATTTTTTTCAACTTTCTTCAATTTTCAACAATTAAATTTTCAACTGTTGAAAATTCAGTTTTAAATTTTCTCCAATTTTCATTTTTTTTTCAATTTCCTTCAATTTACGACAACAGAATTTTCTTCTGTTGAAAATTCAGTTATCAATTTTCTTCAATTTTCATTTTTTTCAACTTCCTTCAATTTTCAACAATTAAATTTTCAACCGTTGAAAATTCAGTTTTCAATTTTCTTCAATTTTCATTTTTTTCAACTTTCTTCAATTTTCAACAATTAAATTTTCAACTGTTGAAAATTCAGTTTTCAATTTTCTGCAATTTTCATTTTTTTCTTCAATTTACAGCAACAGAATTTTCTTCTGTTGAAAATTCAGTTTTAAATTTTCTCCAATTTTCATGGATTCCTAGGGATTCCTAGCGATTTCAAATACTTGAAGGGATTTCGAAGATTTCGAAAGATTTGAACGTTTTTCTTTTTTGAGAACTTTATTGAATGAGGTCAATTTAATTTTTATTCAAGGAATCTTAAATGATTTTAAACTATTTTAGTGGATTTTCACGATTTTTCAAGAAAAGATTTCGAAGGATTCCAAAGAGTTTCAAAAGATTTAAACATTTTTAAGGGATTTTAAAGAGTTGACCAGGATTTTCAGAGATGTCAAGGGATTTCAGGAGAACTGTGAGGAATAATTGAAATTCAATTAAATTTCAAGAAACTCTTAACGATTTTAAAGAATTTAAAGGATTTCACATGATTAAAAGGACTTTTTTCCAAGGATTTCTAGGGATTTCAAATATTGAAAAAATGTTAAAATTAAAAAGAAAAGGATGAAATTTCAAAGAATTTTGCAGGATTTACAAATATTTGAAGAGATTTCTAGATAATTAAAAAATAATAAATTAAATTAAATTAAATTTCAAGGAATTATTAGAAATTCCAAATATTTTCAAGAAATTTTAAAGATTTCTAAAGATTTGAACATCTTTCTTGATTTGAAACTTTACTGAATAAGTTCAATTTAATTTCTATTCAAGGAACTTTAAATTTTTATTTTATTTTAAAGCATTTTCACGATTTCTAGAGGAAAGATTTGAAGGGATTCAAAAGGATTTTATATATTTGAAAATTTTAAAGGATTTCAATGCGTTTTTCAGAATTTCCAAATATTTCAAAGAATTTCGAGAACATTTTGGGAAATAATTGAATTTAAATTAAATTTCAAGGGACTCTCAGCGATTTTGAAGAATTCAAAGGATTTTAAGGTATTTCAAGAAATTTCACATGATTTAAAGGATTTGATTTATTCTCCAAGGATTTCTAGGGATTTTGAAGATTTCAAAAATTTTAAATATGGATTTCCAACAAATAGTTAATTTTCAAACAAATAGTTAAATTTTTAACCAGATAGTGAAATTTTCAAATAAATAGTTTAATTTTCTACCACATTGTTGAATTTTAAATCCAAAATGATGAAGTTTTTTATAAAACAGTTGAATTTTCCTCCCGAAAATATGAATTTTTAACAACAACAAATTAATTTTCAACCAAACATTTGAATTTTCAAAACAAATAGTGAAACCTTTTGATAAACTGTTGAAATTTCAAGCCAAAAAGGCGAATTTTCTACAAAACAGTTTGATTTTTTACCCGAAAATATAAATTTTCCATAAAATAGTGCATTCGCTACAAATCAGTTAAATTTTCAACCACAAAATATGAAATTTCAACAAAAAAGTTAATTTTGAAACAAATAGTTAAAATTTAAACCAAATAGTTTAATTTTCTACCAGATTGTTGAATTTTGAAGTCAAAAAGACGGATTTAAACAAAGCAGTTCAATTTCCAACCCAAAAATATGAATTTTCAACAACAAAAATAATTTGTAACCTAACAGTTGAATTTTCAACCAAAGAAGATGCATTGTCTTCAAAAATGTTGAAATTTTAGCCCAAACTGCCGATTTTTCTAGAAAAAGTTTAATTTTGAACCAGAACAGATTAATTTTCAATCAAACAATTGCATTTTTAACAAAAAAAGATGGATTGTCAACAAAAAATGTATTAGTTGATATTTCAACCAAAAATGATATTAATTTTAAATCAAAACTAGTTGATTTCGTCTGAAAAAGACGAATTTTCATCAAAAAAGTTCATTTTTAATTAAATAGTTGAATTTTCTACCAAAACAGTTGATATTTTAACCCAAGAAAACAAATTTTCAAAAGAAATTTGAATTTTCCACCAAATAATATAATTTTTAACCAATAAAGATCAATTTGTAAGCAAAACTATAATACTTTTAAAGGTTTTATTTTCCTGAAGTAGGATAAGAGTGTACAATTTCACAAAACAGTTTCAGTTTACGTTTTTTTTTTTTTGCTTTCTCGCATAATATGCATATATATGATTGATAAAAGAAGGAAATTGTGCAAGACTTTCAGCTTCATCAAAGCAATCAGAAAGGTCCATCAAGCTAGCACCTCCACATTCAAAATTCCCAAATTTCTTTGTATCAAAATTTTGGAGGGGCTGGCTTCACTCAAGCTAGCATTTCTACTATATAAAAATTTGAAAATATTAAAAATAAAACACGGCAGAATTTTGGCCTTTTTTTGGGTTCTTGAACGCGCCAACAACCAATTTCCAAAAACTCAAACTCGGAAAAAAACGAAAAACACTAGAATTTTGGGCTCATTTTGAGCTCATGAGTGCATGCAAAAACATCCCCTTTGTATAAAAAACCACCCTCTTGCAAAAAATATAATTTGCGAATAACAAACTGCATCAGAATTTCGGGCTTATTTTGGGCCCTTGAATGCACCAAACTAATTTTTCAAAAACCACCCCTATGTACAAAAAAACCAGCACCATAGTAAAAACTCAGACCTGGCAAATACAAAATAGAAACTAGTGTTGGGCTTTTCTTGGGCTCTCGAGTAGTTGAATTTTGTTGTTGCAAAAACGACCCCTACATCTAAAAAATCAAACCGAGCCCCAAACTTCAGAAACTTCATTTACAAAGTAGATTTTTAAAATAGATTACTTTTTGACAACGTCACATCTGTATGGTATCTAGAAGTTAATTTTTAACGTTAAGGGTTGAAGCCCAAAAATCGGTGTTATAATTTTTAAAGACGCAATCAAACATGTCAGATACAGTACAGTAGTATCCTAAATATGAATAAAGTTTTTCTTATATAAACATAATAGACAAATTCTTTTAAACTTCATAGATCGGCACTGGTATGTATATGGAAGTCTATGTTCTTCCTTCGCAATGTATTATTATTTTTTTTTTTTTAATTAAATTCTACTTGTAGATAATTAATTTTATTTTCAATAAAATTGTAAAAACACAAATATAAATATTCCATTTTAGTTAAAAATTTATATTTTTAAGTTGAAGTCTCCAAATTTTGAATTGAAAATTTAGGTTGTTCAGATGAAAATCCAACTAACTGGTTAAAAATTCATGTATTTTGTAAAAAATTAATCTGTCTTTGTAGAAAAATTAATCTTCTTTGTTAAGAATTCATATTTTTGAGGGTCAACTCAAATTTTTGATTAAATGCGGAACTCGTTTCTTGAAAATTCATTTTTTCAAGTTTCATAATTTTGCTTGAAAATGTATTTCTTTCATTGAAAATTTAATTATTTTACTGATGAAACCTTATTTTTCAAACTTGAAATTGAACTTTTTCGTTTTTCATTGAAAATTAATCGTTTTCATTTAAAAATTCAACTATTTCGTTAAAACTTCATTTTTTTTATTTAAGATTAATTTTCGTGTTGAAAGTACTTTTTTTCTGGTTTAAAAGTCAGTTTTTGGAAACATTCAAATTTTTAGATTGAAGACCTGAGTATTTTTTTTTAAATTTTACTATTTGTTTCAGAAAATAAATCTTTTTTTGGAAAATCAATTTATTATGTTGCGGATTGAACTTTTTTGTTAAAAATTCGTCTTTTTCGTTGAATTCAATTCGTCAGTAATTAGTTTTTTTGGAATAAAGATTAATTTTATTTAAAATGATTCATTCCCCTATCACTTCCCTCTTTTCGTGAAAATTAGCCCTATTTCCCTCTTTCAAGAAATAGTATTTTGGTCTGTGATGTCTAATATTTTAATATTTTTAATCATACATGATTCATAATTCAACATAATAATAAGAAAATATTCGTAATACAGAATTCCTTAAAAGTTCATTTTCAACCAAATAATTTAATTTTCGGACAAAAAAGACGATTTTTTAACAAATGAAATGAATATTTAACTAGAAAAGATCAACTTTCAATAAAAATATTAACTTTCAACCAAAAATGGAAAAGTTATATTCTTAGTTGAAAACATAAATTGTCAACTAACTAGAAAAGATCAATTTTCAATAAAAAGTGCAAATTTTCAACAAAAAATGATATAGCTACAATGTCAGTTTAAAAAATTATTCACAAACAAAAAAAGCGAATGTTTAACACAATAGTTATATTCTCAACAAAAGATGAATTTTCAACCAAAAAGATTAATTTTCCAGCAAGAAAATTAATGTTCTACCAAAAAACCCGAATTTTCAACAAAATTGTTGATTTTTAAAGCCAAAAAGACGAATCATCTACAAAAGGGTTTAATTTTCAACCTGAATCTTTAAACAAAGCAGAATGATCTAGACCCAAACAGTTGCGTTTTTAATCAAAAAGGATGATATTTGGACTAAAAAACACGACTTTTTATTTTAAAAAATCAATTTTCAACTAGAAAAGATCAATCGTCAATAAATATCGACTTAAAAAAAATGAAATAGTTACATTATCAGTTAAAAAAATTATTCACAAACAAAAAAAAAGAATTTTTAACAAAATAGTTATATTCTCAACAAAAGAGATGAATTTTCAACAGAATAGTTACATTTTAAACGTAAGAGATGAATATTCAACTAAAATGATGAATTTAAAGAATAAAAGTAATTTGCAACAAGATTTCAACCCTAAAGATGATTTTTTAACCCGGAAGATTAAAAAAAATCAATCAAATGGCTAATTCTAAACCAAAAATATAGGCATTTTTAACAAAACAAGTTAAGCTTCAACCAAATAATTTAATTTTCGAACAAAAAATACGATTTTTGAACAAATGGCATGAATATTTAACGTATAAATCTCTTCTTTTTGGCTTAAAATTTCAACAAATTGGTAGAAAACTGAATTATTTTGTAAAAAATTAAACTATTTTGTAAAAAAAAATGTTTTCTTATGTAAAATTAATTTTTGTCAATAAAAAATTAATTATTCCCTTTTGGGTTAATAACTGATTTTTTTAAATTAAAAATTCAACTATTTGGTTGAAAATTTATATTTTTGAGCAGAAAATTAATCTTCCAAAATGAAAATTCATCTCTTGATGAAAATTTGTCATTTTTATTTGAAAATTCGTCTTTTTGTTAAAAAATAAATTCTTTCGCTTAAAATTTAACTATTTTCTTGAAAATTAAATTTTTTTAAAGACTTATAATTTTAGTTGAAAATCAATTCTTTAGTTGGAAATTAATGTATTTTGTTCAAAATTTTTTTTTTATATTGAAAATTTAACTTTTTATTTTCAAGTTGAACCACTTTCTTAGAAATTAATTTTTTTGGTTGGAGATTCCTAAATTTAGTTGAAAATTTATTTGTTTGTTTGAAAAATAAACTACGTTGTTGAAATTTTTTATTACTAAAAATTAGTTTTCTTAAATAAAAATATAACTATTTGGTTCAAAATTGATGTATTTTTTTTAATTTGTCTTTTCGGTAAAAAATAAATTCTTTTGGTTAAAATTTAACTGTTTTTTTTTAATTAAAATTTTTTTCTGTAAGATTTATAATTTTAGTTGAAAATTCATTCTTTGGTTGAAAATTGAACTACTATCTTGAAAATTCGTCTATTTATAAAAATTAATTTTTTTAATAAAAAATTTATCTATTTACTCAAAAATTTACTTTTTGGTAGAAAATTAATTTTCTGGGTTGAAAATTTAACTATTTGGTTAAAAATATATTCATTTTGTTAATAATTCCTCTTTTTTAGTAGAACATCAATCTTCACGATGGAAAATTAAAATATATATGTATATATAATATATTATTATTTAAGTTCAACAAACGTAATTGTATGAACAAATTATCAATAATACATTAATACAAGTTAAAAAACATAATTTCTCAAACAATTTATTATCGTTTATAATTATCTTTCCTTAGATAATTTCTATGAAGTTTTCTGAATTTTTTTACTTTTGGACAATATTTGTTAGGAACAAATATTAAATATAAATATTCATTTAAACAAACAGGCTCTCAGTAACTTCTTCACGGAAAATTTTCATTTAATATGATCCATATAGAAAATTTAAAGAATATTTCAAATATCTGTTTCATTTCAGAAAATATGTTCCCAAGAAAGAAAGAGATTGTCCAAAATATGATTCCCTATAATGTTTATTTATTATTTGTTCATAACTAAAAAGGCGAATCAAGTAAAACATTTTGGAAAAAAAGCGCAACTTTCTAGCACTCATCTAAGAGAAGATAGTTGTAAACAATAATAATTTGTTTGAACAGGTATTTTTGCTAAATTAATAAATTATTAAGTCACTTCAAGTTAAAAATAGACAAATAGTTAGAAGTTTTAGAAAAAACTGCAACTTCCTACCATCAGGCGAAGAGAATATTATTAACAATAATAATAAATTGTTTTAACAATTATTTTCGTTACCGACTTTTTGGCCTGATTTAACAATTTTGTAAAAAAGTCATCATTTTTTATCTGAAATTAAACTATTTGGTTGAAAATGTAATTTTTTTGGGAAATTTATATTTTCGGGTTAAAAATTTGTCTTTTCTACTTGAAAATTCAACAATTTAGTTGAAATTTTTTTCTTACTAGACTGAAAAATTTTTTTGTTTGAAAATTCTTAATTTTGATTTAAAAATTCACCTCTTAATTTTGGTAGACAATTTAATTATTTTCTTGAAAATTATTATTTATTTATTTTTTTTTAAATTCATCCCAGCTAGCACCTCCACAAGAAAATTGATTTTTTGAAAAAAGTAAAGGAGCCCAAAAATTTGAATTGGGGGCCAGAAAAATCCCTAAATAAGCCCAAAATTCTGAGCTATGAAGAATTCTAAGATTCGATTGTAGAGGTGCTAGTTTAATGGACCTTCTTGACGTTGATGGGAAAGCACATGGGACAAAAATTTACTTTCCTAAATATTTCCGTAAAAAAATAATTTCCTAATATGGGCATTTCTTAATACTTAATATTTTTTTAAATATATTCAATCAAATAATGAAATCGACTATTTTTCACTATAATCATAAGAAATTTTCGTAATTTGAATAAATAGCCGGTTAGGTTCAACGAAGTGCCTATTCACAACGAAAATTCTTATCACTTTTGCCCTTGAAAATTATATTCACAGGTATTTTTGTGAATATATACGTGATTCGCTTCTGTTCCGTATTTCGCTTTTTGTGACTAAATGAAGCCAAACAACTTCTTTGCCGCTGCAGGCAGTGTAGACTCTATCTACAAAGAAATGTATTAAAAATTTGTTAAATCGATTAATTGTGTGAGCGATTCGTCAAAATCCCGGACCTTTTCATCCATGAGCAATATCTCATAGATACAAAAACATCCTGTCTCCATAAAGTACCTTTCTAGTCCTAGGGCCAATAAATCAGCGGAAAAACACAACCCCACGGCGGGCTATTATTCTTTAAAATTACTTCACTGAGTCCACAAAAGTCTCAAGAAGGGGGGAAAACACAAGACAAATCATATCGCCAGCGTGGCACAAACGTGACCTGTGTCCCAATCTTGCTTCTTTCACGGGCCACCATAACAACACTGACGCTGCACACTCGCGGTCAAAATCTAATTTTGTACTGAATATAACCCCATTTAAGATTCCTTCTCACGAACGCATTTGCTGATTTTTGTCAACTTCACAATATGTTTAAAATCTTTCCAAATATTCAAATTTTTTTTGTAAAACTTTTAACACACTGTTAAAAATGGGAGAAAATTAAAAAAGAGAAAATTTTGTATTAAAAACAAGTTTTTTCACAGTTGAATTATCAATTTTTTTAAATCGAAGAAAATTTAAAGTTCAATGTTGAAAATTGAGAAAATTTATGTTTCAACAGTTGAAAATTTAACAGTTAAAAATTGAAAAATTGAGCAATTTTTCTTTGAAAAACAAGTGTTTAAACAGTTGAATTTTCAATTATTTGAAATCGAAGAAAATTTAAAATTCAATGTTGAAAACTGAAGAAAAT
>JAABKJ010075445.1:232649597-232793032 GCA_011634705.1 Andricus grossulariae
GCTTTGCTTAAACTCCATCACGACCCTCGGCCAGGCGATAACCCACACCGTGCACCGTTTGCAGTAGCGGTTTGGCGAAGGGCTTGTCGATCACTTGGCGCAATTGATGAACGTGGCTGCGCAGGCTGTCGCTGTCCGGGCAGTCGTCGCCCCACAGGGCTTCTTCGAGAATTTCCCGGCGCAGAACGTGCGGGCTTTTTTGCATCAGCACGGCGAGCAGTTTCAGGCCCACGGGGTTGAGCTTGAGCAAGCGCCCTTCGCGGGTGACTTCCAGCGTATCGAGGTCGTAGTTCAGGTCACCCACTTGCAGGGCACGACGCCCGCCACCCTGGGCACGGCGCAACACCGCTTCGATACGCGCAGCCAGTTCCGACAAGGCGAAGGGTTTGAGCAGGTAGTCATCGGCGCCGGACTTGAAGCCCTGCAGCCGGTCGTCCAGTTGGTCGCGAGCGGTAAGCATGATCACCGGCGTGTCGCGGCGCGCGTCTTCGCGCAGGCGTTTGCACAGGGTGTAGCCATCGATGCCGGGCAACATGATGTCGAGCACGATCAGGTCGTAATGCTCGGTGGCTGCCAGGTGCAGGCCCGACAAACCGTCCTGCGCACAGTCCACTGTGTAGCCTATTCAGTTCTTGAGCGAGCGCCTGCTTGGTCGGCACCCTCACCGGCGTATTCAGCGGCTTTGGCCTCGGGCCATGCAATAGAGCATGGGCGAAGTCCTGGAAGGTATGCCCGGCCTTACGCTCCCGCGCTCCCACCATGCGCGCACGCAGGGTTTCGAGTTTTGCCGGGGTGCGTGCCAGCAGCAAGGTCTTTTCCGGGCGCAGGTGCTCCAGCAAGGCCACCAGCAGGTGACTCTTGCCAATGCCTGCATAGCCTTGAACATGCAGGTCTTCGTTCAGGTTGGCGCGGAAGGTTCTGAGCAGCTTGTCTTGCTCAGCGCTCAACCAGCGCTCGCGATGCCTGGGCGTGATCACCTGCTGGCTGAACGGATCATTGGCCTTGAGGTGGCGGACTTTATATTCGACGTCCCATTTGCCACTGGGCAACAGATAGTCCCGAGCCTGTACTTCCTCCTCCAGCAGAAAGCGCAGCTTCAGGCTTTTGACCACATTGAGGCCGAAGTACAGCTTCCTCTGATCGAACAGCCGCTGCGCTTCAGAGAGCAGGGACACACTGGCCGAATGGCTGGCATCGACTGCCCAGTCAACCAGTTTGGCCAACACTTTTTCAGCACCATTGGCGCTCAGCTCGCTTTCCGGCCCCTGCGCCAGGTTCTGGATCACCAGCACCGCCGCCAATTCGGGCTCACTCAGGGCTACAAGCGCATCGAAACCCTCGCCGCCCAACAAACCCGCACAGGTGTGCTCGGTGATCGGCAAGAATACGGGGCTGGATAAGTCGAAATGTTCCGAGTGCATAGAGCCTCGTAGCCTGGGGAAGAGACGCTTGGGAGTATGCCACTAGACGCGAAATGACCGTCATGCACTGTGCAGGAAGCATCACAGATGACTGGCTGAAAATAACTTGAGTTTTAGAAGGGACTGCAGGAGGGAGCGTTATGGAGGCAACGATCTTTCCGTCAGTAGTAAATGAACTACCAAGATATACGTCCATATCAACTTATATCCTCTCATTGTTAAGGGCATTGCTTCATACTGTTTTCTTCCCCTTTCCTTTATAATCCGCAATTTTTATTTTATTCGCCTTAATTGGGAGGCCCGAATTCTTCATGCTAGTATTCAGTCTAACTGACATGCTTTGCAGGTCTTCGATTGACTCTACCATAATAACCTTATCATCAGCAAACACTAACCCACGCATCTTTACAGTCTCGAAATAAATCAATCAATCTTGTTCGTCTAATGTAAGAGGACCATTCTTAGACAGTTGTCCATGAATACAGGGTGTCCCATAACTAAGTGTCCGGACTGATATGGCTGTGTAAACAAAAAAATAAACCAAAACTTTCTTTGGAAAAAATGTATTAATGTTGTAGTTTTTGAGTCATGAAATGATTAGCCTGGACAAATCAAGAGCGCCGCATAGAAAGTCGTTCGTGCGTGAGACAGAGGCCAACACAGCAATTATTATTTGGATGATTCATTTGTGCTCGGTTCTTCATATTTTCAAGAAAAACTCAGAATTCTGATTAGAAAAAAAAACTAAATTCTAAAGAAATAGGAGAATATTTACTTTGAATTTGACAAAAGAAAAAAATAACACGAGGAGAGATTGACTATATCGATATTGCTCCAAGTAGGAATTATATATGAATTTGATAAATTGAAACAAATAAATATAGTATTAAAAATATTGTATATGCTTTATATACTTAACTCTAAATTGAATATTTTTATGCACTTTAATTTCCTGCATATATTTTTCTAGCAAAGGTGTGCATATTTTATAATTTTATTATCCTAGGTATATGCCCAGGTGAATAAGTTATATATAGTTCATATACATATAGTTAACGAAACACTGATATTTTTCATTTGTTTTCTATAGAAAAACTTATCAATTTATAGTGATTTGAATTTGAAATTGTTATTCTTTTTCAATTCGAGGGAATTCTCGATTGATTTTAATGGTTTAGAGGAAGTTTCAAAGCTTTCTTTTCTCATAAAAATCATGGCATTTTCAGGACTTTTTGGCAGGTTACAGGGATTAATTCAATGGTTTTCACAGAATTTTATAATAATTTTCGAAATTCTTCTAATTAATTTATACTCATTTGAATTTGAAATTGTTTTTTTTTTGGTTTGAATTCGAGGGAATCCTCGATTGATTTTAATGGTTTGATGCAAGTTTCACAGCTTTTTTTTTCCTCTCATAAAAATCATGGCATTTTTACGACTTTTTGACAGGTGCCAAGGATTAAAGTAATGGTTTTCACTGAATTTTATAATAATGCTCGTATATTTTTCTAATTAATTTATAGTGATTGGAATTTGAAATTATTTTCTTTTTGAATTCGAGGGCATTCTCGATTGATTTTAATGTTTTGAAGGAAGACTCAAAATTTTTTTCCTTTCATAAAAATCATGGCATTTTTAGGACTTTTTGAGAGGTTCCAGGGATTAATTTATTGGTTTTCAGTGAATTTTATAACAGCGCTCGAATACTTTTCTAATCAATTTATAGCGATTAGAATTTGAAATTGTTATCCTTTTTGAATTCGAGGGAATTCTCGATTGATTTTAATGGTTTGAAGGAAGTTTCGAGGTTTTTATTCCCTCTTATAAAAATCATGGCATTTCTAGGACTTTTTGGCAGATCCCAGGGATTAATTTAATGGCTTACACTCAATTTAGTAAGAATGTTCGAATATTTTTCTAAATAATTTATACTGATTTGAATTTGAAATTGTTTTTTTTTTGTTTGAATTCGAGGGAATTCTCGATTGATTTTAATGGTTTGAAAGAAGTTTCAAAGTTTTTTTTTCCTCTTATAAAAATCATGGCACGGTGTTGGCTATATATTGTCGTTCAGCATACACCGAAGTGCATACTGATGCCAGTAGCATAGGGTTTGGAGCGATTCTATTACAAAAACAGAAAGATGGTCAGCTACATCCGATTTATTATTATAGCAAGCGCACTTCTAGAGAAAAAAGTAAATATCATAGCTACGAGTTGGAATTACTTGTTATTGTGTATGCCTTGAAGCGATTCCGAGTTTATCTGTTAGGAATACCTTTTGTGATTCGAACGGATTGTAGCGCTGTCAAATTAGCTTTAGAGAAAAAAGAGATTAATCCTCGCATAAAACGATGGGCGTACGAATTACAGCCATACAGTTACAAAATTGAACATCGCCCCTCCAAACGTATGAGACACGTAGATGCGTTGAGTCGCGAAATATATGTAATAGAACCTCTAACGTTTGAACAAGAGTTTACGTATAAACAGTTATCGGATCCAACATTGAAAGAAATTCGCGAATCTCTAGAACATGGTGAAAGTGGAAAATACGAAGTGCGGAACGGATTATTGTATCTTAAATTTAAGAATGATCTTTTGTTCTATGTACCAGAGAAAATGATTAACTTTGTAATTAGGACGTGTCACGATGATATAGGGCACGTAGGGGTTGACAAGACTGTAGAATTGATTTTAAGAGTGTATTGGTTTCCAGAATTACGAAAAAGGGTAAAAGAATACGTGGGAGCTTGTTTAAAGTGCATAGCTTCTTCTGTTCGTTCAGGGAAAAGTGAGGGAGAGTTGCATCTATGGGATCGGGCAAAACGTCCTTTTGAAGCCAGCTTTGTCGACCACTATGGGCCTTTGAGAAATGCGAGTTTGGGTTATAAGCATGTATTTTTAATAATTGACGGCTATACAAAATTTGTTGTGTTTTATCCGGTGAAAACTACTTCTGCAAAAGAAACTATCAGTAAACTAGAAAATTACATAATATGTTTCTAATTATTCATATTTGATAATAGATTATCTGATGAGGGAATCGGTCCGATTCCGAAACCTCATTTTTTATGTTCCAAATTATACATAAATGGTGTGGAAGAAGAGGATTGAGGTTTTTCCTTACAATTTCCAATTTGAATTCAAATAGTCGAATATTTAACCCAAAAACTTTTCGTTCTTAAAAGCAATTGGATTTTCAAACAAAAACGATGAATGCTCAAGGAAGTAATTGAATAGTTAACAAAAATAGATAAATTTTCAAAAGAAAAAACAAACAAATTTTTATCAAAACAATTGAATTTCAAACTCGAAAACATGGAATTTCAATAAAAAGTTAATTTCGATTAAATAGATAACTTTTTACCAAACTGTTGAATTTTCAATCGAAAAAAACAACAAATTTTTACGAACAATTTAATATTTTACCCGAAAACCACAAGAAATGTTTTTCAGATATATGTGAAAATCTGGCTGAGTCCACAATCACTTAATATTTATCCGTGTCCTTAGTCCAGATTTGAACTTTAGGATTTGCTTTTCATTGTCTAAATTTTTCAAATTAAGTCAAAGCCATCATTCTTAAATTAAAATAATTTTTTTTCTAAATAGGGAAAAAATACTTCTTTGATTGTAATAAATAGTTTATTTATTCATTCATTTTCTCATAAGGTGCCAATAACTGGTACTCTTACCCTATAAGAAAACTGTTTTCTGTGCTGTTCCGATAATTTCAACAAAGCTCGCGGCTTGTCGTTCACCTTTGTGAGGTAATTCACATGGATTAAGTATAATTAACAGTTCACATTTCGTTCATATGTAATATTCTATAATTCTTACTGATTGGATTATAGTTGCCTAATGGAGTTTCATCTATTTCATCTTGGTTCAATACGTCAACGGCGCCGCTGTTTATATTTATTTTCACCCGTACTCCGGTGTTTTATTTTCAACCCAAAGATATGAATTTGGAACAAAAAAGTTTAATTTTCAACACAAAAATATGAATTTTCTACCGAAATAATTGAATGTTCAACTAAAAAAGATAAATTATGAAGCAAAAATAGAATGGTTGAATTTGCACTTCAAAAATTTATTTTTAACTGAATAAAAACGAATTTTCAATAGAATAGTAAAATTTTCAATAGAAGAAACTAATTTTTTAATAAAATGATGAGTTGTCAACCACAAGAATGTATTTTTAACAAAAAATACAAAAAATTTTAATCAAACAGTTGACTTTTCAACCGAAAAGATTCATTTTCTAAGCAGAAATATTATTTTAACAAAATACATGAATTTTCACAACACCATTCAAAAATAAAGAATTTTCAACATAATAGTTACATTTTCAACCAAAGGAATGAATTCTTAGCCAAACATGGAATAGTTCAATTTTCGGTAAAAAAAATTGATTTTCAACAAAGGAAAACATAATTTTCATTAAAATCTGAAGAAATTTTTAGTCAATTATTAATTTCGAAAAATTTCTAGTAAGTTCAGGCTATATTTAGAAGTTTTAAAAAGATTCCCAAATAATTTAAAACATGAAAAGGTTTCAAAACATTTAGAACAGAAGGTAGATTTTGGAACATTTTGAACACAAAATTTAGAAGCTTTCCAAGCATCTTGAAAGGATTCAAAAGAATAAAAAAATTCTATGAAAATTCATGTTCCCAGATACTATCAAAATTTGCATTAGGATCCGAGAAAATTTTGTATTTATTTTTACAAACAAATTTTCAAAAGAATATTAAAAAAATCTCAGAACAAATTTTGATGTAGAAATTAATGTTTCTAGCTTAAAATTACATCAAAGTATATAATTTTAACAATTTATGAATTTTCTTTATTGATACTTCTATTCAACATTTTGGCTGAGATTTTTGAGAGACTCCTTTACTGATGTCACGTCCTGAATGCGGCTTTCAGGCACGCCCAGGTATGTATAGGTCTCTCCAGTGTATCTTCTTAAAAATTGTATGTATTAAATTTTTTTATATCAGAAGAGCAAATAACATTTGTTAATATATTAAACATGACTTAGTTATTGTGGTAATCTTTCACAATCCTCGTTCCTCAATTACAGAATTACCAAACATTCCAGTCACGCTTGGCAACAAGGAGCCACCGACTTATACGAAATTTGATACAGTAGGACCTCCTACTTTTCACCGCTTTAGGGGGAGTTGTGAAAAGATGGAGGTAAGAGAGATAGAGAATACTTTTTGTCTAATTTTCCGCTCTTTATCTCTTTTACTCTTATTGACTTTCTGCCAGCACCGATCGGGCGGACAGAAGTATAATTGCACCAGTAAGAAGTCAGAATCGCAAAGGTGTTTTGTGATTGACTGTTGTTTTTGCCCTCACATGCGAAGTTACCCTAAGGGACAAAGGAAAGCTCGTTGATTTATCGGCATTTATCGGTTCTTTAGTCTTTTATGTTTCATAAGTTCTTAAGTGACAAATTTCTCATGGATGTGAAGTGGTACGTTATTTTCTCGGAAAAGAGTCGTATTTCGTGCCCGAAAATTGCATAAACAAAAATGAATTTTATTATCCAGCAAGACGTACTGATGCATCAAATGCCGGCAGAAAGGGCCGACAACCTGGCCAAAATAGGACGAAACCTAAAATTGATAACATATCAAAAGGTTTTGGCACGTATTTATAATGATATAAATTACGTCCATTCTCAGAAATAAAAACAAATAAAAAAAACTAAAATAACCTTATATAATACTTTATTTGTGCCGGCTTTACTATACGGCAGCGAGACATGGACATGTCAAGAAAAGGACAAGAGTAAAATTAACGCGATTGGCATGAAACCTCTGCTAGGGGTTTTTTAAAGTTTCGTGCGTTCCTCGTGACAAACCCCAGAGTTTTGACAGCTTTGTTTGCCGCTTCCGAGATCTGCTCGTCAAATGACAATAACCCGTCAAGTATAATTCCCAAGTCACGTATCCGTGAAACTCTCTGTAACTCCTCCCCACAAACGAAATAGTGATGTTGAATAGGTCATTTTCTTCTCGTAAAAGTGATAATCGCGCATTTATTGATGTTCAATGGTATTCCGTTTAGGGTGCATCAAGCTTCAAGGTGAAGGAGATCGCCTTGAAGGTCTAGGCAGTCCGAATGAGACCCGATAGCTTTATACAATTGAAGATCATCAGCAAAGAGGAGGTACATACAAAATCTAAAAATTGCGCATATGTCGTTCACGTGCAGAAGAAACATCAGGGGTCCCAGGTGTGAGCCCTGAGGTACCCCAGATGTAGCCTGGAAACCCCCCGAGTAGCTGTTAACAACCCGTACAGATTGCCACTGATCATCCAGGTAACTAGATAACCAAGAAAGAATGTTGCCGGAAATGCCCATTGCCCTGAGCTTTGCCACGAGGATTCCGTGGTCGACCTTGTCGAAAGCTTTAGAAAAGTCAGTGTAAACCGCATCAATTCGAACGCCAGATTCTAAATTGTTCGCCAAAAAGTGAGTATAAATGCGTAAGTTGGTAAAAGAAGATCTACCTGTTCTGAAACCATCCTGCTCCTCAGCTAGATATTTTGAAGAGGCAAAATAGAGTTTATCGTGAATGATGCTTTTAAAGATCTTAGCAATGAAATCGAGTATTATTATGGGTCTATAGTTTTTCACATCATTTCTATTACCGCTTTTAAAAATAGGAATAACAATACCCTTTTTTCCATTCTTGCGGAAATTGTCCTTCTGTGATTGATTTATTAAAGATTAAATATAGTGGCTCTATCAGTGAAGAGCAACAGGGGGGGGGGGGTCAAATTTTACACAAATCTAATACTTTCTCTGGATGAGAATGTAAAAATGTAATTGGAAAAATGAATTTGGAAATTAGAAAAAATGACGTTTCTTAAGATTCATTTATTTTTTATTCAAATTGAAAATATATATATTTTTATGGATTACATGACTTTAGTTTCATTGCAAAAGCAAGCCATAATTTTCTGATAGACCTGAAAAATTTCTTCTGAGATGTTAAATTTTTTTAATATTTGTGAATTCAGTAGTATGTACGTTTTTTTAACAACTGTAAAGTTTAAGAAGCATTTTTCAAAGTAAAAAAAAATAATTGCTTGCTTATCCAGTTTAACTAAGGCCATGTTATTATTAAGCCCATTTATTAAATTGAAATAAAAAGTAACTGAATCTTAAAAAATGTCAATTTCGCTCATATTCAAAAAAATCTAACTTCAACAAAGAACATGGTTTTTCTTAAATTGTTATTTTTTTAGTAGCATTTAATACTAAAAACTGCACATTAAGGTGACGAAAAAAAAATACTTTTGGGTTTCTTAGAAGTGAAGGGCAAATAACGGTAGTATATGGCATTGTAGAAGCCAGATTTAAAAAAAATTTTAAACAATATTTAGAGGTGGCCCATTGTCTTTGAAGTTTTTATGTAATTAACATAGGTAAAACCAACTTTTTTTCATTTAAGATTTCAACCACGAAGTTACTCACTTTTTAATTTGAACTTTTAACATGTTGTTCTTCAGGCCCTCTTAATCCACATAAAAGCATTTGTTCAATGAAAATTTCGAGAAAAATATTAATTACGGTTGCTTGAAAAGTGCCATTTTCACTGTTTTCTACTGTTTTCAAAGTCTAATAACGGCTCGATAATATATTTATCTCGCGCTTCGCGCTCGATGGTGTGTTTACCTCGCGCTACGCGCTCGGTCTTTGTATTTCCCAAGCATGTTCGTCGCAGATACTTTGTTCCGCGCCGACAGTTCGGAAGACCAAATCCGTCGGATGAGACATTTGTATCTGCATCAAAGAGTATCCTTTATAGATATCACGTCCTGAATTCGGCTCTGTGGCACGCCCATGTATGTATAGGTCTCTCCAGCGCCGAAGTGTCGTATAGCGCTTCTGTCGACGAGCTCAGGGTCTTCCGGGACGCCATTAGGTTTCCCTTCCTTCAAATAAACCTTGGCGCATTTTTCTAACCCGAACTCTATTCCAATCTCTTGAGTGTACTCTTTAACAATGTCTAGAGCTAGATGCAGTTTCTCTTGATTTTTAGCATAGATCTTAAGATCAACCATGTAAAATACATGAGTAACCTTATGCTTTCGATTTCGAGGTTTGCCGCAGAGGTTTCTTTCGGAAAGGCGAAGTGCGAGAGATAGTGGCAATAATGTGAGGCCTGTAATTTCTAGGGTCAGCTAAATTGCCCGACTTCGGTAGGAGCACTGTGCGCCCTTCAACCAAACACTCCAGAATTGGCTCTTCTGACTTTAGATATGAGGTGCAAATTCAGGCCAGATGCTGGCGGGTTGAAGGAAACTTCTTCCACCAGTAGGTCTGAATACCATCTAGTATCGGAGCGGAATAGTTCTTCATGCCTCCTAATACGTTTTTCACCTCCTCGGTAGTGATCGATGGGCACTCCTCCTGAGGTGTTATGAGGGCACTGCACAGCTACTTGAAGCTATTTATATTCTTTGAGTGTTCTTTCAGTGGATGCTGGACTTCGTAGACTTCTCTCCAAAAGGCCTCGACCTCCTCTGGTGTGGGCGGGTGGACGACAGTAACTGGAGGGTCTTGGAAGAGTCGAAATGGGTCAGACAAAAACTGTTGATTTTCTCTGACCCACCTCTCTCTCCGCTCTAGACTTCTCCTAGCGTTAGATAGTTTACCAAGATGTTGAATGGTACTTCCGCCAATGAGTTGAATACCCTGATCGTCACGCGATGGTGTAGTTTCTAGTCTCCCTTGGTGTAGGTGGACGCAGGCACACTTGTCCAGTCCGAAGCTCATGCCAATCGCTTCAGAGTACCTATTCACCACTTCCACAAGGATTTCAAGATCCTCTTCCGAGGAAGCACAGAGTTTACGCTCGTCCATATATACAAGTTGGTTAACCTTATATTCTCTTCTGTTCGGCAGCCCACATAGGTATCCAAAGCTTTTGCCTCGGAGCACAATAGATAGAGGCAAGTGGGAGATGCAGAAAAGTATCAGACTTAGAGAGTCTTCTTGGAAGACCCCCCTCTTGTATGTGATATAGCTGGTAGTCACTTGTCTCTTCAGATTTTATGGCAAATCTTGTCCGCCACAAGAGCATAAGCTCTTTTATGCTTCTCACTATTTTTGGATGCACCTCCGGGCACACAAAAGGCTTAATAACTAGCTTATGGTTCGTGTTATCAAATGCCTTACGGTAGTCAATCCAAGCCATGGACAGATTGCGTCGATACCTGCTCGAGTCTTGGGTGATACACATGTCTATTAACAGGTTCTCCCTGCAACCTGCCAGCCCTCTCTTGCATTCACGTTCTTCAACTATTGCACTCCATACCGACTCGATAGACGTTAATATCCTCCCTTTGAGGATGCCAGTGAATAGCTTGTAGCTGGTGTTTAGGCAAGCTATGGGCCTGTAGTTCTGTGGACTTGACGAATCTCCAGTCTTAGGAATCAATACCGTGCGTCCTTCCACTATCCACTGCGGTATGGGTTGTTCTCCATTTAAGAAAGTAGTAAATATATGAGCGAGATGTTAATGCGTAGAAGTGAACTTCTTCCACCAAAAGTTGTTGATTTTATCTGGCCCTGGCGCTGAAAAGTTCTTAGTTCTAGCCTAGTCAGCCTTTGCCTACCTCTCATTGCTATATATATATATATATATATATATATCACGGTTGTGAGACGTGGCCATGAGTGGGATTTACCGCGGTCCTACTGGGAGCCTGTGGCATTTTTAGATGGCGGTTGCTCCCAGTGGGACCCTGCGGTGGTGGTTAATCTTATTTTTTAATTATATATATCATAATGCTATATGTGAAATAAATCTCATTTCTTCAAATGAACACATGTGTATTTCTTCACTCCACCCACCTGTAATCACAGTAGTTATTTTAAATAATACTTGAGGCTTAACACATGATTTAAGATTCTATTTAAGGTTTATAATCTTTTAATACCTCCTTCTCCTACTCCTCCTCCTCCTTATTGAAATTGATTTACTTGATTACTCGTAGCTTATACAAACAGCAGATTTTGAGATATTCAGTAATTTAGTCGGCATTATTAAATTAGATTGATATAAAACTAAAATGTAACACTTGTACAAAGAATTCATTTGGAAAGTTCTTGTAGCTGCACTTCCACTTGTAAAACTTTAAACTTATATTGAATTCTAGAGATCAAATTGATATCTAGTGATTTTATTTACTTTTATTTTGAGTTAATCAAGCATAAAACTTTCTCAATTTCGAATGTTACCCACACCTTAAATTTCAACCTTATCTTTATTAAAAAAAAAGAATTGTAATCGGAAACTCACATGTGTTTTTTGATATCGACAGTATTTCATGTTACGTCTCGATATGAGAGGAAGATTCAAAATAAATTTTTGTTAAACTTAGGTAATTTTAAGTAAAAGCATTTGAGAAGCATAATTCATAACCAGACATTAATTTCCTAATATTATTCGAATAACTGAAGAGCTGCTAAAAACAAATCTGTTAATTTGGTAAATACCCTTTAGCTAGTAATGCTAGGAAGGCATCCAGTGCAAGCAGCCTCTTTTATAAGTACTTTTGAACGTCCTTTTATACGTACTTTTTTACGTCCTTTTGTTCGTCCACTTTTTCAAGTGGGTAGCGATGTTATAAGCAAAATCGCCTTTGCCCCACCGGTTGGCGCTGCCCCTCCTTACCCTATCTACATTTTTTGGACAGATAGCAGTTGTAGGAGTAGAAGTATCACAGTCAAGATCTCCTGCTGTGAGTGCAGTTGCTTCCATGATCGAAAAGCCCTTTGTATTTTCCAAAGCAGAAAATAAATTTTTTAACATTTTAGCGCAAATTATTGCTCATTTACACTACATGTACCTTTCTTAGAAGCCAAAAATGTACAATTTGCTTAAATATTTATCTCCGCACAGAAAGAATGAAAGAAATTCATATATTTTTGTCAGATTTTTGTAATTTATTTTCAGGGACTAATAGCCATTTAAAGTCAAGTATTTTAAAATGATCGTAAGATAAATTTTAGCATATTTTTCAGCTGAGATTTTCAATATTATCTGTACACAAATTGATGTCTCTATATTTTTTGGACAGATAATAGATCATCACATCTTTTTATGATAACTATGGTAAAGATGTGTAGCTAACTAATTACCTAAAGAATTATTTTATATTACCTATTACTATTATAATTACCATTTTTACTGTACTGTTTCTATACCTAAGTTACTTGCAGTAGTTCAAGACAAATGCCGCTAGGTGCCGTAGAGCAAATTGTCTAACAATAGAAATTAGTTCTCAAGGTTATAAGTTATAACCTGTTGCTACTATGCTTTTCTACTCTCAATATCACTGATTGTGTTAGAAATACTTTGAGAATTTTTATTTACCCTGTGGAAACAAATCTTACTACAGAAAGATATTAACTTATTATTATTATATCATTAAGCCGTTTCCCTTTCGGGGTAGGCGTGAATTGCTCGGTTGGAAAGTAGTGATGTGTGAATTTCACGTTTTCAAGAGGTTGTATCAAAAGTCGTAAAAGTTCATTTTTCTGCTACAAAAGTTGTTTTCACGCATACAATTATATATTAAGTTAGAATTTTCGTAAGAGATTTAGGCTCTCATTCAGATCCATATGATTTTTTTGTTGTCTTTCAAAGAATTTTTGAAGGAATTTTGAAAATAAGTGTCTAATATAATAGGAATGAAGAGACAAAGGAATTTGTGGTATATTTCGGCAAACCTGGACAAATTTCTCTGGAAGAAATGTTACAAGATACAAAAAATGGATTGTATTGGACATTTTGTTCCACACTTATACAATCCAATATAATATTTCTCATGTCATTGCGAAAGTAAGCAGGTTTTCCCGGTAGCATTCAAAACTAAAACAAAAATTGTATGTACGGGAAAGTTGCCCAAATGAAGTCACAACGATTTAAACTCATATCGAAGTTATTTCCAAAACTAACCTAAAAAGTTAGACACATCTAAACAAGTTTAAATCCTTCGCTGAAGAATTCGAAGAAAAATGTTTTTGTTTGAAAATTTACAAGAATTAACAATTCACAGGACCATGCTATTTTGAGACCCAGCGTTAACAACTTTATAAAATATTTAGGTATTATTTACGTTAAAGTACAGACGATACATAGGGGAAAGTGAGGTATGGTATCAGTGCGGGGTACGGTGAATCTTGCAAATAATTCTTGTGTTTCTGGAGTTTCATATTAGTTTTTTTCACGTAAAATAGCTTTCTTGAGTACCAAAGAAAACTATTTTACGTAAAAATATTAATATGAAAATGAACAAACACGAGCGTTATTTGCAAGAGGCGCCGTGCCCGGCACTGCCACCATACCCCACTTCCCCCTACGTGCCAACCTGCCAACCGTCAGAATGTCCCAACAGAAAATTCTTTTATGCGTTTTGACAACATTAACCTTAATAACTAGATAGTATGTGTCCTAGATGCTCGGGGTGTGCATGACACGCCCTGCAGCTATCATCGGGAATGTCTTGGCTCCAAATGTGGCGACGGTATGCTAGAGTGGAAATGACACGGTCTTGACATGCCAAAATGAAGCCCTCCGTGCCAGCGCATCGAAGAGTATCCTTTATAGATGTCACGTCCTGAATGCGGTTCTGTGGCACGCCCAGGTATGTATAGGTCTCTCCAGCGCCAAGGTGTCGTATAGCGCTTCCGTCGACGAGCCCAGGGTCTTCCGGGACGCCATTAAGTTTCCCTTTCTTTAAATAAACCCCGGGGCATTTTTCTAACCCGAACTCCATTCCAATCTCTTGAGTGTACTATTTGACAATGTCTAGAGCTAGATGTAGTTTCACTTGATTTTTAGCACAGATCCTAAGATCATCCATGTAAAATACATGAGTGACCTTATGCTTTCTATTTCCAGGTTTGCCGCAGAAGTAACCTTCGGAATGGCAAAGTGCGAGAGATAGTGGCAACAATGTGAGGCCAAAGTGGAGAGGGCTTATGGTGTCGCCGTGGAACACACCTCTCTGAAAGGTGACACTGTTAGTGATCACACGACGTTTTCCATCCTGCAATGCCTTTCTTTGAGACACGTTGTTCGTACATCTCTTGCCTCACAGGTTCAATTGTCCGAACAATCCTATCATTCAGGATAGCTGTGAAGACCTTATACAGTGTGCTTACTCCGGAATAGGCTCTTCCGACTTTAGATATGAGGTGAAAATGCGGGCCACATGCTGGTGGGTTGAAAGAAACTTCTTCCACCAGAAGGTCTTGATACCATCTGGTCCCGGAGCTGAAAAGTTCTGCATGCCTCATTATATGTTTTTCACCTCCTCGGTAGTGATAGATGGGCATTCCTCCTCAGGTGTTATGAGGGCACTGCACAGCTCCTTGAAGCACAACCACAATGCTGGTGGATTGTTTGCAACATTGCGAACGCCATGAGATAGGCCCTCAAGCATGAGTAACTTATTTACAATGACGGATTATAAATTTCGGTCCGGTTGTTGTGTTATTTATCTTTGCCTAAATCTTCATTAAAGTTTGACAAGCTAACTTTGGCCTTTTTCTGAGGTCTCCGCATTGCAATGGAGGTTCAAACTCTCTTTCTTGCCTTCTCATTTTATGTTGTGCTATGTCCGCAAAATGAAAATTCCTGACTGGGGTTCTGTTTTGTTATTGTGATTGGTTGCAGGTCTACAAACGTTGCACAATTCATAAAGATTCGTGGACATGTCTCATCATGAGATTCATGGACCTTTTGAAGGGAAAATTGTGATGGGTGACTTCGATCACACATATAAAGAACCATCTTCAAACATTTCAGAAATTTGAGTGTTCCTACAACAGCGAATTCGAGTAATTGGGCTACCGCAACGCTGTGTACGCTAATGAGTGAATCCAGGGGCAGGTCCACCTCGTCAGCCTAGACCGTTTCACCAGGCTCGAAAAATGAAGTCACGGTTCCTAACTACATCTGTCCATCCTAGATAGGACATGGGAGTCGTAACTGCCCTTCGAAGGCTTGTCATCATCTATGCTATACACAGCATCATCTCACACTTCATTAGGACATGAATCGTAAAAGGCCTTCGACTGAGGACTCGGGCCCCACTACCACTAATAAAGTTCGGTTGTATTCGGGATCTGATTATTCGGCCTCTTTCTGACAAGTTCTGCTTGCTACAACACAATTCGCTGTGAAGACCTTGAATGGACACTAATTTCGAACAAGCCGATGTTTACGCAAGAGTGATGTTTACTGGCCAGCGTTTCATTTTCCCGATGAAACTTCTCCGACTGACCCTCCCCAAGAAAACTATAAGGAATTCGAGCAGCAGTCCATCGTTATAAGTTACGTTAATCCAGTAATTCTGTTTTTCTTCTAAGTGTTTTGGTAGATCTATTTGGTCATAATTATTGTATAATTTGCAACCACTTCCTTTTATTTTAACAGGTTTGACTATTTCTATAGATGTTATGTTTTGTTCGCAGCTTATATCTAGGCTTATCTTATCGAGAGGAATTATAATGTATTCGTCGGAGATTGGTATGAAAATTTCCTTGTGAAGCAAATACGGAGATTGATTACAATTTGGTTCCTCATATCTTTTGAATAAGCTTGATTCGCAGTTTTTACTTTCGTACAGTTTGAGATTAGGCTGATTTCGTTTACATATTAAATAGCCTACTATAGTTTTGCATTGGTCAATAGTCTGTTTATCTGTTGGGATGTAGGAGTCTCTTGATTTAATAACTAATTCATGATCTGGGATAATGGATAAGTAAAGGTTTCCTTTCTTTTCTGGGATGGGAACAATTTGTATCAAGGATCCCTCTTCCTTCTCTAGGACGGGTATATCTAGGATATAGGTGAAGAGTCCCTGAATTACGGTTACTGAGAGTGAGCTGATGTGAAGAATATGTTGGTAATTCTCCTAATCATTATCAAAGTGATATCTGGTTCTGTGGTGTAATTCGAATTCTTCAAGGGTCTTCTTCAAAATTGCTGGTGTTAGAATTTGGGGGGTGTGCTATACCGTGTTTTCCATCGTTGATAGCGTCGATGGCTATATTGATGTCTTCGTTCATTTCAAGAATCAAGAGAGTGGCTAGTATTAGTTTAGTATTAACAAAGTTATCCTTTGTGTTATTATTCACAGTTTGACTAAATTTTTGGGCCATTCTCAGTTCTTTCCCAATTTCTTTTTTTATTGTAGAATATTCCGTTGAGGAAGAATCAAGTATTAGTTTCAAGATTTTGGTATGGTTAGTCAACACTGAGGCTATATTTCTAAAATAGCGTTACAGAACTAGTCTGGCCCTCCCTATTTTTCCCGATCAGCACCCGATCAGAAATAGGGAAAGCTAGCCGGGGCCCTTCCAAATCCCGATCGAAATTTCTACATGGGTAGAGTCTAGGTGTGGAATCACCTTTAGCCGAAGAATGTGTTGATCTCGGGATAGTGAAGGTGCGCGGATTGACATTTGCAGATGAGAAGGTTGTTACGGTAGAATCAGCAGATCATTTTCAGATAATGTTGAGCAGACTGTATACTAGCACGAAGAGTATGCGGGGTTTTAAATTAACGCAAATAAAACAAAAATTATTGTATTTGAAAGAAGGCATATGAGAAAAAAGTAATGCAAAATTGTCTTTGATGAAGAGAAGATTACAAGTTGATGATTTCGTGTATCTTGGAAGTTTTTTACTACTGACGGAAAGATAGATGTAAGATTGTAAGCGTATAAACGACGGTAGAAAGATTAACGGCATTGTAGGAGCCATTACTAGAAGTAAAAATATGACGAATAAAGCTAAAATTGCAATAGTTATGTAATTATATTCTGGCATTCACTATGTTGTATGGTAGCGAGACCGAGACTTACCAAAAAAAGTTTAGGAGTAATCAGTAAAGTGAACACGTTTGGAATGCAATTCTTGTGGAATAAAAAACGTAAAACGCTAAAAAAACGCTAACGGAAAACGCTAATGAACAAAGTCAGTAATGAGTAGATTCTCAAAGAAAGTGGCTATTATTATATTTTATTAAGTGGTTATTATATATTATATATTATTATTTTACTAATGGTTATTAATTTGGGAAACAAAACAAAATTTAAAATACTAAAGTTTGATTTTTTGTAACGGTGTAACCTGAAACTCGGAAAGAAAATAGAAAATGTTGGAGTCTACTTTGCTAGATAAGTAGATTATACCAATTTATATTTGTGAATTGATCAACTTTCTCTAAGTAACTCCTCGATTCTGAGAATAATATCAGGGACATATAAATTTACAGAAATAAAAATGATCCTAAATCGAAAATTTTATTCTTATATGAAAATTAAAGTGTAGACTAAGAAAAGGGTCGCATTCTGATATTCTGCAATTTTTCGTATTTTCAAAGTGACAACGAAATTACACAAAGTAAAATTTTATATTTTGAACTAATGATACATTTTTGAAAAATTGCTCTTTCACATCCATTTACCGCTGCACTTTTGAATTATAAATGACATTTTTGATTTATCGCTTCGTTGTATGATTTTGCCTTTAAACAATCCTTGACTTGGATAAGACACTTCAACCAGCTCGCCTTCATTAGCTTTTTTTTAATTCTGGGGTTCTTCCATAACTGTTACTTTGTAGGGCTTTTCATTCCATTGAATTAATAAAAAAAGTTTTACGGGTTTCTTTTTCGTTTCCATTCTTGTACTGGATATTCGTGACTGTTTTGAGGTTTAGAATTCAAAAATTTCAATGCAATTTTCAAACTTTCTGTGGAATTTTCAAACTTTCTGTGGAATTGTCAAACTTTCGTTGCTATGGAAATAATTGAAAACTTTCTCTCTCCAAGTTCATGTCGAATAAAAAAAATTACAAACAGTTGAAATTGATTTAAATTGTGAGGTTATCATAAAGTAAAAAAATGATAAAATACTGGAGATCTCTACAATAAAATAAATTCTGACGCAACACAAATGCCACGATATCGAAAAATTCAAAACTTAGAAGATTACAGTAGAAGATCTCGATTAAGAATCGCCGATGATTTGGCGGAAGGGTCTTCAGTTGATTCCGATGATAACATTTCTGATTTTGTAAGGAAATTTACTTTCTAACTTATAGTTTTATGTTTGAATAACTGAAAAATGATTATTACATCGAATTTATGATTATTAATTTAGACCGGGCCCCATGTTGTCATTCAGTTTTACTACCGCAGCCCTTTAAAAATTAAAGTGTCTTTCTTTCCATTTTCTAAAGTCGTTAAACTGTAGTACCTCTGAGAATGTTCTTCCAGTTTTCTACGTGATTTTAAACAGAGCGGATGTCTCTGATTTTACGTCGAAAAACTGACTTATTATACTACTCAGAAACTTGTTTTTTAATTTGCCATTGATTGCCTTTGTTTTGGAATTCTTAACTTCCTTTTGAACTATAAAAGTGTGTGCTTCTGTTCAACGTGCTTGTGAAGTGTGTGAATATCGTGTTTGTGGGACTACGGAGTGTTTTACTTCACCCGCAATCACACCTCACCTTCTGCAACGAAACGAGAAGTCCACACAGAGAGGGAGCTGATAGAGAGGCGGAGATAGAAACAGAGAAGTTGACGGAGTTTTGAACATCTGCCACTGAGGAGGACCTCTATCCTTGGTCGAAACGTTTGCCAATTTTAACTTTTAGGAAAGGCACGTTTTTAATTGAATACTCGTATAATCATAAGACCCTAATGCCAATAAAAAATTCTTCACAACAATTTAAATAATTAGGTCAATTAAATCCGACATTTAAAAAAAAAACAGTAAAAATGTCACACAACGATTAATAACATAAGTAACAACCAGTTCCACGTGAAAATAAGTTTTTTCGTACCAGATGCCTGCACTATATTCAGATTTTTACGTATGACGGAATTATTTTAAACGTCGTTTATTTGCAGCATCTTCTGCATTTTCCTGCTGTCTGGATATGCATATATTAATAAATACTATACTCGTACAAATTTCTGCAAACAAAAATCTTTGAGTTATGACTGAGTAGTTGAAAGTTTTTTAAATAAAATAAGTGATTGAAAAGTCGTACTGAAAAGATTATAAACTAATATTATCATGGAAAAAATGTTAAAAAATACCAACTGCATAGCTGGCGCCACCACACGGCCACCGTCAACACATAGTACATTTTCAACTCAGAGTTCCAGGGGGCTGTTTAAAAGCTTATATTTCCTACAAAACGTGGTAAAAAATTCTTATATTTTACCAAATGATGCGGAATTAATATAAGTTTAACATACTAAAAGGGCATTAAAGAATCTTGGATCTTACTCAGCGCATGTTCCTCCTTAAACGTTTGCAGTTGATAAATGGGTCGTTGGAATAAATTATCTGTGTCATGGGAAATGAGGAGTTATTAGTTATGCAAAATATTTGATAATTTTTATTATCTCTTGACTAAACTTTTAGCGAGGGGTTAACTAGTGTAATAATTTTCGTTATACACCTGAATTCAAAGGAAAGAATTTAATGAATTGAAGGGAATTCAACGAGAATTCAATGAAATTCAAAAGAATTGAAAGAATTCAAGTAAATTCGAAGACTATCACAAGAATACCAAGAATTTAAAGGAGTTGAAGGTGAATTAAAAAAACTTCACGGGCATTCAAATAAAAGTCAAATCACTATTTTAGTCCTCAGGATTCAAGAACTCGATAGAATACAGATGAAATTATTCAATTTCTTCAAAAAGATTAAAGAGAATACGAAAGAATTCAAGGGTATTCGATCATTTAAAAGAATGCAAGGGAATTCAAAAGAATTCTTAACGGGAGTACATCGGAATTCAGTAGTGGTTATCCCTCGATTTTAAGGAAACAACTTTTATAATATTCCCTAGAAAATAACAAATAGTAGGGCATATAAGGATTCTGGTTAAAAGTATCAGAAGTTTCTGGTTGACAATTTTCTAGTTAGTCTTACCCAGGTATTATATATAGTATAGTGTTAGTATTATATATAATATTCATTTGTTTTATATAAAAAATGTATAAAACAAATGAATATTATATATAATACTTCACACTAGTTAATAGTACTCAAACAGATGACAGCTGGTTCAACCAACCACAGTTAAGTAACAGATCGTTGGGTGCGGTGCCGGGAATTGAGCAAACCTTCGGTAGAGGAAATGCAGTTCCACAAAGAAATTTACCAACCCTTGAAAGAATAAGACGCGCCAGATTTGACTCCACATACCCACAGGCGAACCTTTTGCCACCAAACTCACAATTTGGCATTTTTTCATTCAGAGTCCCAAATAACAAAACATTAGGGCCAAGAAACTGGGGATTAACAGAGAAGGATTTCAGAGTTTCGTATGCAGGCGTACCAGACGCTTATGATGAAAATTTGAGTAGGGATACAAGGGGAGAAAGAAAGAATAGACAAGAGAAAAATAAAATTCCAGAAATGACCATACAAGAAGAAGGGGAACAGCTTAATAGGGTCAGAAGTATAAGAAATGAGACGTACGAAATTGACTCATTTCTTAATAAAAATACTCGCGTAATTAAAGAACTAGAGGATTTGATAGCGTATGACGAATTTTTAAGTCGAGAGAGAGAGGTATTAAGAAAAAAGCGCGAAATCATGGAAAGACAACACAGGATACAGTTACACGAAAAATTGATCCGAGGGCACACAGTTCATTCAATTTATACGAAAATAAAAACGAAGTTCAAAAACAGGATAGGTGGACAGATTTTAGGGAAAGATTAGCTGAAATAAAGTTGAGTAAAAAAGTAGGCACAGAACGAAGTGTAAATCAAACAGTACATTTTGATTCAGAAATAGATAACAGTAGAACATATCCTAGAAGGCAAAAATTGAGGAACAGAAATTGGGAAAATAAAAACTTAGAGAATTACGATTATAAATGGCCTGAGCAAGAAAACAAATGCGAGGATGACGAAATCGAATTTTGTGAAGACAGGAACAGGAGACATGTAATGTCTAATTTGAGGGAAGTTCATAATTAAAGTAATATGTCTGATTAAAGTAATAAATTGTAAATTTATTTAAGAATATATAAAATATTCTATTACTAATTATAAATTTTAATATTTTTGTTTTTATATCATTAATAGTTATTAGTATTCTGAAAAATACGACGAGAATGATTCTTCATATAAAAGATTTATGCAAAAAGCACCCGGCAGTAGTTAAACATGAAATGAGTACAGAAACGTGTATTCCTAACCCTGATTCAACTAATCTTTCTCATGCAAATTTGTATTTCTATATCAAATATTTATTTTAAATATTGATAGATATAGCACTGATAAAAATTAAAGCATGTTTTTGGAAGAAAGCAATTCATAAAAGTAAACTTGATAGTTTAATGAAAGATCAGGATGTAATTTTAATCAATTTTTTAAAACAAAATATTGCCAAACTGACATGTTATTATCAATCAACACGTTATTTATTTATTCAAATTAGTTGAAACGATTTGCTTCGGAACACAAAGGATACTATTAAATGTTTATATTTAGTACTTAATAGTATTTTTTATCTTTCGAATTTTCCCGCCTTAAGGTTTGAAACTTTGAAGCGTTTCCAAAGTTTCATGAAACTTTTCATTTGGTCAAAGTTTCATGAAACTTTACAACCCCACTTTAAAATCCTACTACCGTTTGGCCCGATAGACCATTTTACCTTTTGGAAAGTTTACTGCGCATGTGCACTGTACTTTCTGTTATACCCAGTTTTTGAGATCATTTGTTCTCGTTGAACACAGTGAAAACAGTTTTATTTAACTTTTAAAGATTTGTGACAAGTTATAGAAAAAAACTTTTCAAGTGAAAATGAATTTCAATAAAAAAGGAAGTAAGAGAGCGTTTATGCTTTGTATGTTAAAGTGATAGTCGTACCAAAGCACACAACGGACTTAACCTCTTCTACTTCATACGTTTCCCGATTTCCAGATGAGATAGTAAATCTAGTTTTCCAAAGAGGCATCAATCTCCCTATGCATCTCACTATGTGTGGATGCACTTTCAAGCTTTCCAACAGACAGATGGTAAGGCTATGAGAGGTTGAATCGAAAGCTTTCCTGTAGTCAATCCAGGCCATTGATACACCTTTTTCGATCCACGTTGTATAGTGCGTCCTAACATCAGCCACTGCGGAGTGGGCGTCGCCGACTTTGAATAAGAGGAGAATATTTGCGAGCCAAATGTTGGTGTGTAGAAGTAAACTTCTTCCACCAGAAGTTCTTGATACAATCTGGTCTAGCACCGGAAAAGTCCTTCGTACCTCAATAGTGCTTTTCTCACCTCTTCGGCAGTGATTGACGGACATTCCTCCTCAGATTTTATAAGGTTGTCGCAAAATTCTTTGAAGCGGATGATAGTGTCAGTATCTTCTTTCAACTTTAGTGGTTTCGAGATCTTGTGTAGCTTGGGTGGATTTTTGACAGAGGCAGTGTGATCACTGAAGAGGCGAGATGGGTCAGCAAGAAACTTTTGATTCTTCCTGACCCATCTCTCCCTCTTCTGTATTCTGCTTCTCGCGTCAGATAACAGCCATATTTTGTCAACAATATGCCGCTTGATAAATTTAAATAAAAAATTTAAAGCTTTTTCGGGTTTCAATCGTGTGCGACACTAAAAAACTTGCCGATGTTTCGTGAACATTGCAGTTCATCGTAAAAGTATTAAATCTAATAATATGCTGCTTGATTGTCAGAAGCTTTGACTTGTTCAGTGTGTGACTCAAGATCCTCAGTTCTTGGGCGACTTTGGAACCCTTTTTGTGAACGGTCTACCAGATGTTGTGTAGTCAATCATACATTGAACACGGGACGCATTCTGTCTTGCCCATCCAATCTTCTTGTTCAGTTGATGCAAACGTCTTTTGGTCTTTTCTGCAATAATTACAGAGGTATCAGATTACTAAGTACCGTAAGTAAAATATACTCAAAAATACTTATTCGTAGGGTAATGAAAATGACAGAAAAAAGGATATGGGATGTCCAAAGTGGATTTAGGTCAGGAAGATCATGTACAGATCAGATATTTAGCTTAAGACAGATCACAGAAAAAAGCTTAAGAGTAGAAAGAAAAGTTTTCTGTGCAATTTTTGACCTGAAACAGGCATTTGACAAGGTACGTGGGTTAGCCTTCGCAGCTGACAAGATTGTTATGGCAGAATCAATCGAGGACTTGCAAAGAATGTTGAACAAACTTAATACAATTATGAAGAACATGGGCCTCAAAATTAACGTAAATAAAACAAAGGTAATCGTGTTTGAAGGAAAAAGTGAGAAAGCAATGTGCAACATTGTCCCAAATGATGAGAGATTGAAGCAAGTTGACAAATGCGTCTATCTGGGTAGCCTATTCACTAGCGACGGAAAAATAGATGAGGAATTAGATAGGCGCATAAATGAGGATGAGAATGTTATCGGTAGAGCAGGGTCCATTCTCAGAAATGAAAACATATCAAAAAAAGCTAAAAATGACCATACATAATTCTATAATTGTACCGACATGTTGAAAGAATGAAAGATGAACGACTGATTAAACATGTGCATAAATATAAAGTAAATGGCAGAATTCCCACAGGTAGAATGACGAAAGAATGGTTAGAATTTGTGAATGAGACATTGATTCAAAGAGACATAAGAAGCCATAGAAACACGAGAGCTTGTATGAGAAAATGCATGGACATGAAGGAAGCTAGAGTAGTAAGGACAGAAAAGTGTGGCGAGAAATACTTTGTAAACAGAGTGATAGTAGAGTGAATGACGCCTGAAACAAAGACCTTGGATACTAATGGACCCAAGTGGGGAACCACACATAACAATTTTGTGCATTTTTCAAGAAAAGAGTTACTTTTCAACCAAGTAGTAAAAATTGTAAAGAAAACAGACAAATTTGAAAACGAAATTGGATCCAAGACAAAACAAGAGTCCCCAAAATTGTTGTAGTTTCAAAGAAAAAAGATGGTAATTGCATTAAAAATGCATCACGAAGAATTTGTAATGAAACTTCTGCTTCAAGCAGTGTAACCGTCTACGCCTACGCCAGTGGCCGTCGAAAAATCTGAGATGACCCCATGCTGCGTCCGGGAAACTGACCCTCTTCACGTTAACAAAGACGGAATACATTCCAACTGAAAAAGTATAAACTTTAACAACAATAAATAATGTGAATTTTAAAGTGAAGCGATTTTGTTATTTAATTTTTTAGAATAATATTCAGCTTTACTACAACCTTCTACGGTAATTAGAAGCTGAGAACGTGACTCTGATTATTATTTTTTACAGCAGAATAAGTTATTATTTCACCTGAAAGAAGCTGACGCCAATTTGTTACACAAGACTTACACTATTGATGTACTAATTTTGAGGACCCCTTCTTTTAAATTGCTAAAGGTAGAACAGGTGAACGGAAAAATGGAAAAAATAATTAAAATGAGCATAACTTGGTAAATATAAACATTTGAATGAAATATTCCGGAGTAATGTTGGAGTACACCTGCTGGGGAGTATTTTTTTTCTCTTGACAATTTTCGAAAAAATGACTTGCCATACAGAAAAACAGCTTCTTATTGTTCTGATATTTCGTTAATCAATGTTTTCTCTGAATGTATCAATTTTATCGAAAAATGATATAAGAATGAAAATATGCATTTTTCGAAGTAGACCAACTTTTGTTTGGAAATTTTTTCTGTTAAATCAATATCAAGAAATTTTACCTGCATTTCAGGCAACTTTGAAGGTGCACGCCAGCACCTTGTCTTCCAGGTAGGTGCATGCATTCATAGAATTCTCAAAATTCATGGAATTCACAGAATTCACAGAATACATTGTATTCACGGCATTCACGAAATTCAGATAATTCATGAAATTCACAGAATTCACAGAATTCATAGAATTCACAGAATTGATGAAATTCACAGAATTCGCGTAATTCACAGAATACATGGAATTCGCAGAATTTATGGAGTTTGAAAAATTCATGGAATTCACGCAATTCATGGAATTCACAAATTCCAAGGAATACACAGAATCCATAGAATTCTTAGAATTCGAGGAATTTACAGAATTCGAGGAATTCACAGAAATCATGAGTTTCAAAGTATTCGTGGATTCCACAGAATTCACGGTGTTCACAGAATTTATGGAATTCACGGAATTTGCAGAATCCATGGAATTCACGGAATTTGGATCATGGGAACTCCCACAATTTAAGGAATTCATTGAATTCAAGGAATTCGAAGTATTCACGGGATTCAAAGTATTCACGGAATGCAAAGAATTCACCGAATTCACAGAATTTATGGAGTTCACATAAATCACAAAATTCACAGAATTTATGGCATACATAGAATTCATGGAATTTCCAGAAGTCAAGGAATTCACAAAATTCAAGGAATTCACACAATTCTTGAAAATCGCAGAATTCTTGAAATTTACAAGAATTCAAGAAGTTCATGGAATTTATGGAATTCACAAGATTCACAAATTTCAAGGAATTCACAGAATTCATGGAATTCTCAAAATTCATGGAATTCACAGAATTCGTGGAATTCACAGAATTCATGGAAGAATCCGTGGAAATCACAGAATTAATGGAATTCACCGAATTCATGTTGTTCACAGAATTCGTGGAATTCGCAGAATTCATGGAATTCACATGATACATGGAATTCACAGGATTCATGAAATTCACAAAATTCACAACATTCTTGGAATTCACATAATGGATGTACCTTCAAGCTTTCCAACAGACAGATGATAAGTCTATGAGATGTTGAATCGAAAGCTTTCCGGTAGTCAATTCAGGCCATTGACAGGTTGCGTTGATGGGCTGCAGCGTTTTTCAGCGTCGCAAAATTCCTTGAAGCGGATGATATTGTCAGTATCTTCTTTCAACTTCAGTGTTTTCCGGATCTTGTATACCCCTCTCCAAAAAGTCTTTTGGTCTTTTGATCCATCGTCGGCTTTTGCCTTCGATTTGAATCAGCCAAAGCTCTCGCAGCACCATAAGCTGAGCAATTGATGGTTCAGAGATCGGACTCTTGCCATATTTCTTCACAGAGGAAGGCATTCATTTCAGCCAGATATTGGGGCTTAGGAGAAACTTGCATGTTAATGTTCCTTCTTGTCCTGAAATCGTGATTATCTCTCAGAAGTTGCCTGCTTCCCGCGGTTGGTATTAATGTCGCTTCCTCATTTTCGGCTGCAGCTTGATAAAGCAGCGGTTGTGGAAGCGTTCGCGTACATATCCATTTTTCGTGAGGTAGGCACGTTGATTTTCAAAGGATTGAAGCAAAACGTGCTGAAGCTCCAAGTTTTTTTGGCACCACATATTATGCATACGTGCCATGAATCCTTGGTGAACAGGGATAATGCTGGCATCGTAGCACTCTATCAAGTCATCCTTGAGTTGAGTCGTTCACTCAATGTGGGCATTTCGCCGGTTTGTCCTCGTTTATTCCATTTAAATTAGTTTCAGCACCCCGAACTGTAGGATGATCGGCATTGTTTGCTGACCCATTGTTGGGTGCTCTGCGCGTTGGATCTTTTCGAACCGCATCTACAACTTTCTGGTGTTTTGGTGATGCCATTGTACTTCCCACGAGCAGCTAGGGAAAGGGTTAGTCCATCCTTGTAGAGCCCCGCGTGCAAGGATAAGGCTGCATACTCTGAATCGGATTCAGCAGCTCAAAATACATAAGAATGACCACCTTTTTTCCTTGGGAATCTTAATGCACACGGGAACATACACCAGTCTAAACCTCAAGCCGGGAAACCCCGGACATTTTGAAACTGCTCTCGAAATAAGTGATTTATGTGTTTAAAATGGCGATTTATGGGCACAAATCGCAAAACAAGCAATTTATGCACCGAAATAGACGACTTTATGCGCATAATTGAGAAACTCGAATCATGCGGCATTCGGCTTTTGATTATGCGATATTATGCGGGCTTACAATTGGGTCTGATGGTCCCAAAATATGATAAACGAGTGATATTTAATCATTCCTACCACTTCTGGAAAATTATGCGATTATGCGCTTGCATAAAGTTCACATCACAAATTTATGATATTTCTTGAAGTTTACGATTATTAGTGTCACCTTAACATGAGCGCGTTAACACATAGCATTTTGCCGTTATGTATACTAAGCAGGTATACAGGGTGTCCAAAAAGTAACGAAACGCCTAAATCATTTTCCAGGTAAAATATTTTCCAAAAAGGTCAAGGTCATTCTTGAAGTAACTTTAACAAGGAATCCAGTGGTGACCTTAAATTTGACCTTGAATTTGACCTTCAAGGTTATTTCAAGGTCAAAGATTCAAACATTAGGGCGGGAAAATTCAAAATATAAAAAATACTGTTAAGTATTAAATATAAATATTTAATAGTATCCTTTGTGTTTCAAAGCAAATCGTTTCAACTAATTAAAATAAATAAGTCACGTGTTAATTGTTTAGAACATGTAATTTTTTAAATATTTTATTTAAAAAATTTGAAAATTGATTTCAATAAAAGGAAAATAAATGTCGTATTTAATACATACAGTCAACTTTCTTTTATTCTACAGTTCCCTTATTCTACACCCCCTATACACGCTTATTCTAATTTGCGCAGTTTACGAACTGCTACCTCATCCAGCATATTCTCCAGATTTAGCCCCCTGCGACTATTTCCTGTTTCTAAACCTGAAGAAGGGGCCGGGCGGTAAGAGATTTGGGTCGAATGAAGAGGTCATCACCGAAACAAACGCCTATTTTGAGGGCCTTCAGAAAACCTATTATTTGGAAGGAATAAAAAAATTGAAAAAACGCTGGACTAAATGTATCGAGTTAAAAGGGGATCATGTTGAGAAGTAAAACGCTCATTTGCCGAAAAAAAAATCTTTTAGTCGAAAAGTCACTGATTTATCAAACAGCCCTCGTATATATATTTGAATGCCCACCTGCCACTACCGAGGAGGTGGAAAAAGTATTAAGAGGCATGAAGAACTATTCCGCTCCGGGACCAGATAGTATCAAGACAATTAGACCTATGTGGCGAGAGATGTACGAACAACGCGGCTCAAAAAAAGGCGTAGCAGGATGTCGGGAAAACATGCCCATCGATATATGTGTCTGTAAAGACGCAGCATTCTATCTGCGTTACCTATCGATGGCCTGGATTGATTACCGGACAGCTTTTCTATTCAACCTCCCATAAATTTATCATCTGTGTGTTGGAAAGCTTAAAGGTTCATCCACACATCGCAAGGTGCATAGAGAGATTAATGCCGCTTTGGAAAACCAGATTCACAATTTCATCTGGAAAACATCGCGTGATCACTAATAGTGTCACCTTGCAGAGAGGTGTGTTTCAGGGCGACATCATGAGCCCTCTCCTCTTTTGTCTCATATTATTGCCACTATCTCTCGCACTTCGACATTCCGAAGGGTACCTCTGCGGCGAACCTGGAAATCAAAAGCATAAGGTCACTCATGTATTTTACAAGGATGATCTTAAGATCTATGCTAAAAATCAAGAGAAACTACATCTAGCTCTAGACATTGTCAAAGAGTACACTCAAGTCTGTGAAAGACGACGTGCCCTGAGGAGAGAGAATTGGAGCCGACCATGAGTCGCCTGTGTTAAGATACTGAGTAGGACAGTCAGTTGATCCCCCCTCACCCCCTGAACTATTTGGTCACCGTTTATTTTTGAGTTTCTACACCTCGTATTTAACGTTGCTGTCACTCAATAGCGAGGTCTTGCCGCTTGAGGTTAAGTGTGGAGTAGCTCTGTGGCTGAGAGGCATTTGCCGAAAAAACCTCTCTGTTCCGAACGGCATAATTGCCTTTAAATTATGTAGTTAAAATGTTACATTAAACAATACAATCTTGTAGACGTATTATTTATGTGGCTAAGTTTGAGCACGCTGAAGGCGTGCGTGTACACTCTCGCGCTTCGCGCTCGTTTTCGTACGTCTAATGCGCGGATTTCCACTACATTTGTTCAAATATCATAAATATTGTAACTTAAATCAAAAACTGTGACGTCAATCCCTGACGAACTACAGTCATAAATTGGAACTGAAATGCCCTGCTGAAAATGTCGGATAGGACCCGGCTAGAAATCGGTTTGAGGTGGATTCTAAACGGTCCAAACTGCGCCGTAACCGATTTTTGTCTCCGGGTTATAACCGACACCAAAGCGGGATCTATCTGGCCTCTCAAATCAAAAAGACGGCAAAATTCTGTAATTTCTACATCACCGCGCTATCGTTTCCAACACGAAAAAAAATTTCAATTTATGGAGGGGCTTCTATATTTAGCCTAATTATCTGTATATCAGAAAGAAGGAAGGACGGACGGAGAACACACGAGAGACACATTCTTAACTTATTTTAACCCACACAAACATAATTATATAGCCTAACCTCAAATTTATATATGTGACCGCCCGCGAAGAAAGGGACCTAATGCGTCAAAGTTAAATTTTACAGGACGGGCGATCGTAGCAGAGCCCGCAAGCCAGCAGATGACAGTTACTCCCAGTGGGACCCTGCGGTGGTTGTTAACCTTTAGTTTATATATATATATATATATATATACATTGTGACGGGGTAATTTGTACCCCGCCCAAATACATCTGAAAACTATAAAATTCAGCTTCAAAATCATTTTACTGGGAATATGAGTTTGGAATCAAGGATCAAATCCACGAGCTGTCTGCGAACAGTACTTTACTAGCCGAAAATATAAGAGTTCTGCGGCTAGTATTCAAAAGAATTCAACAACAACTTAAACTCTAGATGAGATATTAGCCTAGAATATGAGAGTTCGACGGCTAATATCACTTAACGACGTCATGAGTAATTTTCTATTATTATTAGTAACTTTCAAAAATTTACCTTGACTTTCACGTCAAATTTAGACCAGTTAAAAATAGGAATAATTCATCACCTGTCAAAAGCTAGGGAGGTCAAGTCATCCGGCCGGAACCACAAATTGTCAGACCACGGGGTTCCAAGTATATGATTCTCCGGATTTACTTTAATTTCTTTTGTATATCATTTGTTATTTCATATTCAACTCGGGTGGAAGGGTGGATCAACCACCCCCTACACAATGACAACAACTGTCAGATTCCACGAGGTTGGCTGCATTGGATGTCTGCTGTCACCAGGAACTACGAAGAGATTTTCCTGGCGCATGCGTAGTGGATGGGATTCCCGCAGGTTCAAGAGCGCTTCGATAACCAGGAGCAAGCGGCCATGGATAATCTGCATGCTGACCCAAGTCAGCCCCACCCCTGAACTATCGACTAGCGGCAGCCGACGAAGGCTTGCGTCACAGATAGCGCATACTGACTGTGCGCCACCACGCTGCGGGAAACCGAACTTGGCAATTGTCCTTCTCTTTCGACCATCCTCTCACTCAGCAGTTCTACGCTCTAGACGCGAGTGGCGCTCCGACTCTTATGAGAGGAATAAATTTGATTACTCAGCTTTTTTCATATCTCGTCTTCTTTTTGCAAAAATCGTGAATTTTCATTTTTCAGATAAAAAAAAATTCGTTCTCCTCTCCAAGACGCGGGTACAAGACAAATACTACTGAAATATATTCAGCATATTAACACCAACTTAAAAAAAATCGAGAGAAAAAAACGCTGGAGTTTTTGAAAAAATTAGGTGTCAAAAAAATTGTAAATGTAATCGGTGAAATACGTGTCATCTAGAATCCTTCGAAAAACAGCACATTTCGTGTTGAAACGATTCTGTGATTTGGGCTTGCACAGCCTGCCTGATTGGAAATGAATTCGGCCTCATGAAAAATAAAATATGTACATTATTTTGCAATATCTGAATGAGCAGCCACAGACAGAGGTGTGTGTTGAGAATGAATGAATTTTCAGATTATAAACTTTTGAAATTGAACTATTTTGCTTGTCTAGGGGGTATGATCTTTCTATGCCATAAATTAAGTTACGACAAAACACTTCATTCGTTCAATTTAGTTGAAAATTCAAAAATTGAAAATGGAAAATCTGACTTTTGTTCCAGAATGCGTTTGATGTTCATTTACTAAAATAATTCTTGTAAAAAGTCCAACTATTACATCTATATTTCAAGAATTATGCTTCGAATCGAAAAAATATATATATTTATATATAAATAATTGAAAACTAAAGGTTAACAACCACCACAGGGTCCCACTGGGAGCAACTGTCATCTAAAAAATGACATTGGCTCCCAGTAGGACCGCAGTAAATCCCATTCCTGGTCGCGTCTCACAACCGTGAGATGAGTGGTCACATGACATGAAGAAATCACAACGACAGGCCGGCGAAGCTTTTGTGTGTTTTGAGGACACGAAGCGACCCAAGGATGACAGCTTTCTGCATCCATCTGGCAAGTGCCGTGGCATATTTTTCAACTCTAGGCGTATCGACTCATTGGAATCCGGCTCCAAAGTGCAAAATGATGAAATTGAACTTATAAAGAAGGAAGTCAAAGACTTCAAAGCCAAAGTGGTGACTCTTGAGCATGCGCTCAATGTCAACGAGTAAACTGCTCTGCATACGACGCTGGAAATTCATGGTCTCCCCATGAAGCCTAACGAAAACCTCATGGCCTCCATGGAATTTGTCGCCAGGGCTCTAGATGTAAATATTCGTAAGGATGACGTTGTCAAAATATATTGAATTATAAAAGCACCTTCATTGAGTAATTCCTCCCCCCGCCCCCCTCCCCCGATCATTGTAGCCAAATTTGGCAGACAAGATCTACGGGATGAATTCATTGCAAGACGTAAGGTTAAGAGACTTCTCTACTTTAAATTTGGGATGGACTGGCAACGAAAAGCATTTTATTTACCTTCGTGAGGCATTAACACCACTGAATAGAAAGATTTATGCTATTGCTCTCGGTCTTCGTAGAGAGAAAAAAATCAAATACTTGTGGATTGCTGACGTAAAAATTTTCTGCCGTAAGGAGGATAGTTCGCCTAGAATACATCTGTCGAACATACAATCTGTTGGAGGACTACAATAGCAACTACTCTCCAAGTCCATTATGTGTTTGATAATTTTTTCTAGTCGTTCATTAGCACTACTCAATCGTTTATGTTACTTCTACATAGGTAAATATTTGTCATATTTTATATATTGCTGCATGCTGGCTATTCTACATACTGTGCCTTCTGAAGTCAAATATCAGCAATTTTGTATTTTTTACTTTGCTATTTCAGCCTTGCACTGCCTCTACAAATTAACCTTTCTTATACTTTTTTTTATACATCACGATCTTTATGATGCCTCTTGCTTCTATAAATTTTAATTCATTATGCGCCTTATTCCTTGTTTTCAAATGTAATCAAGTGACGTAAAGATCCGTTAAAACCCAGAGATCGCAAATTTGGACGATTACATTACACTCTCATGAATGAGAATGTAAAAAACATTAATTTTTAGAATGCATGACAAGATAAAAGTATCATTATTATTTTTTGTATTAATTAGTAGTTACGGTTCGTGTGCTATAATCTCGGCTATAATTAAGAAAACCGTAACTGCTGAAAAAATTATGAGAAATATTGTGGAAACGCACAAATAAAGTGTAAATGACTAAAAATTATGTGAAAGAGGATTCACTTCATGTATATTAGGGTACATTGTATTAATAAAATAAAAAAATAAAAAAACAATTGATTGAACAGCCGAAAATATCTAAACTTATTTGTGATCATAGTCGACGAATCAGAATATTAGATATTTGTATACTTCAGAAAACGCTAAATGTACTATTTTTGTAAACCATTTTACTTATGTGCCTTCAAATACTCAATGAAAAAACTTTTGGCTTATATTCTACTAATTTAGAGTAAATTTATCTTAATAAATGTAGGTGCCAGGTTGACTAGTGCATGCGCAACCTGTCATAACGCAGATACGTTTATTTATTTGAAATTCTTGTGATTTTTGCAGATACAGTTAATTTTTTCAAAGTTAACTCCCTTTTACTGTGCATTTTTATTTTTCTCATACACATCTGTGTAAAAGGTAAGTATCATAAACGTATTTCAATTTTATCGCGCTGACAGTCAGGTGCCCGATTCGTGTTTTCCGGAAATCTGTCGGTTTTCTGAACGACAAGTGGAACGCGTGGAAATCATGTTATTTCGCTAAAAACAGATGTCATATAGATATGAACTGTGAAAAATCATTTTTTTTTGTGCAAAATAATATGTGACCATCCGCGAAGAAAGGGACCTAATGCGTCAAAGCTGAATTTTACAGGACGGGCGATCGTAGCAGAGCCCGCAAGCCAGGTTTTTCGATTTTCAAGAGTTGAAACGTCACTGAGTAAGTATAATTGAGGTACATATTATACTGTTATGATGAAAAACTATTATACACTATTTCACCTACTTTCATGGCAATGGTATAGTTTCCACCCCCTTATAGGGGTAGTTTTCGAGATTCAAGGGATTGAAATGGTGCTAAGTAAGAATAATAATTATCGAAGTTACTATACATTGGCTTTAGCGTGACCATATCTATAGAAAAAAAAAAAATTAAAAAATATGTTATCCTCGTTCTTGTTTATGACGTATTTTCCACCCCCTCATAGGGGGAGTTTTTCGATTTTCAAAAGTCGAAGCGTCATTGTTTGATGAAAAACTATTGAAAACTATTCTACCTACTTTTGTAGTACAGGTGTAGCAACATAAAAAACGTAGTTAAGAGCTATTTCAATCACGTTCTTATGCATGAACTACGTTGGGCGCAAACAAGGGGCGGATTTTTGGCTTATTTTGTGTCCCTCTTTATGTGAACCTTTATTCTCGCCCTTCTGCGAGGTAGAAACAAGTATGGATCGTAATTACATAATTGGAATAGTCGCACTTCAACATTTGATTAAACTTTTAGCTCCTGAAGCAATCTTCCTGTTAACTGTCATCAATCAGACTGTAATAACTATGAAAGAATTAAATTACACATGTATGGCCACCATGCCGTGACTGAACAAATATTAGAAAAATCAGTCTTTCCTTCAGCATATTTTGATAAATAGAGAATTGAAGTTACAAAATTTGAAGTTCCCGTTTCGTTATCATGCATATGCAGTGGTGGAGAAATGATAAGACAAGACACAGGTAAGATATGCGTTTCGTTCACATATTCGTGTATCAAATGTGCATGACCTTTGAAACAGCATACATGCGAGCCTATTGCATCTATCGTTATTCAAAAAAATGAATTCGACTCAGGAAAGTAAGTACGTGATTATCAATAATGATAGCGAAGCACTCTTCATGACAAAGAAAATCAAAGACACCTGCTTTGATCGACAATATCTATATAATATCGAATAGTAAAAAACTTAAAATTTTAACTACAGGAAATGTTGAATTAGTAATTTCGAATGTTAATTTAATTACATTCAACTAGTTGCTAAACTAAAAAAATATATTATTCAATAATATCAACACCTCTCGAATTTTATTAACAATTGAAATAATTTCGTCTACATTATTTATGTTTCCAGCTACTTGAGCTTGTAAAAGAAAGCGCAATCTATCTGCAAGTTTATTTCGATCTTCCCACCCGTGTGGAAATTTTGTCATGGCGCTAGCTGGGCCCAAAATAGGAAAAACTTGGCCCCAAATTGGGGAGTGAGACAGGACCAAACCACAAATGAAACGCCTAACCCGGCCAGAGCCTAACTTACCGACCGACTTGGCCCCAAATTGGCTTTATTTATTTTTCTAGTCTCAGCCACATTATAATTAAATATTTAGTACAGTCGAACTCGGATTGAACGTTCCCGAATTTACGAATTCCGAGAATTGACGCCGCGTCGCGGGTAGGATTGTCAGGAGCTGCGCGGGGTGTGTTTGCCGCTTCCGAGAATTAACGCCGCGCCGCGGATTAGCTTGTCAGGAGCTGCGCGGGGTGTGCGGGGTTCATGAAGGCGTTACAAAACGTAGCTAAATCTGGTTTATTTAGGGAAGGTCAGGTCCAAGGACAGCCCCAAAACCGTCGTCAGCCTCATCTTTCGGTTGCCGTCCCAATCTTTGGAATTAGTGGAGACCTATACTAATAACGCTTACAATTTTCTACCAGAAAATTCAGTTGTTTTATTATAGCGAAGTTGCCGCATTACTAAAGAATGAATCGAAGAGACCGACAATCGATATTAGAGTTCGGCGCGCAAATTCAAAAACACGTGTGACATTCTAGTGACATAACAGTTCCATCACTCTGTTCTATATTAGTTACATCACAGAATTCTAGAACTTTTACATATCCTTACAGTAACAGCGTTACAGAACAATGAGACCTATATGTTCCTTTCTTGGAACACGTGTGACATTCTAGTGACATAACAGTTCTATCACTTTGTTCTATATTAGTTACATCACACAATTCTAGAACTGTTACATATCCTTATAGTAACAGCGTTACATAACAATGTGACCTATATGTTCCTTTCTTGGAGCACGTGTGTCATTCTAGTGACATAACAGTTCTATCACTCTGTTCTATATTAGTTACACCACAGAATTCTAGAACTGTTACATATCCTTATAGTAACAGCGTTACAGAACAATGTGACCTATATGTTCCTTTCTTGGAACACGTGTGCCATTCTAGTGACATAACAGTTATATCACTCTGTTCTATATTAGTTACATCACATAATTCTAGAACTGTTACATATCCTCACAGTCACAGCATTACAGAACAATGTGACCTATGTGTTTCTTTCATGGAACACGTGTGACATTCTAGTGACATAACAGTTCTATCACTCTGTTCTTTATAAGTTACATTACATAATTCTAGAACTGTTACCTATCCTTACAGTAACAGCGTTACAGAAAAATGTGACCTGTATGTTCCTTTCTTGGAACACGTGTGCCATTCTAGTAACATAACAGTTCTATCACTCTCTTCTATATTAGTTACATCACGTAATTCTAGAACTGTTAAATATCCTTACAGTAACTTCGTTACAGAACAGTGTGACCTATATGTTCCTTTCTTGGAACACGTGTGCCATTCTAGTGACAGACCAGTTCTATCACTATGTTCTATATTAGTTACATCACATAATTCTAGAACTGTTACATATCCTTACAGTAACAGCGTTACAGAACAATGTGACCGGGCGCTCTGGCCAATCACAGGCATCGTAGAGAATATATGTAAGAACAACATAACCTGAAACTTCAGTTTCAGGTCATCCCTAAAGAAGTGAACTGCAATGTTCACGAAACGTTGGAGAGATTCGTAGTTTTGCACAAGATTGAAACCCGAAAAAACTTCAAATTTTAAATTTAAATGTATCATAATGAATCATTGTGAAAGCAGTAAATCTGTTAATCCTTAGTTAACTTCTCATTATTTTTTAATTAAATTTCTTATACCTTTAGAAAATGAGCTGTTGATCGATGCGATCTTTGACGAGTTGTGAAAATAAAAAAAAACAGTAGAGCACAGTGTTTTTAATCATTTGAAAAACCAATTAATCATTTCGTTTCAAACTTTAGAAACAAATATTATTTATGCCAATATACTACCTACAAAAATTTAAGCCATCTTAATCGATTAGTAACAGAGAGAAACAAAAATAACAGTTTTAGAGATAATATTGAAGAAATACATGTGTTTGTACAGAAATAGGTACTATAATAGCTATTTGCGATAAAAGTGTTCAAAATAGGTTATTGCTTACAAGTGTGAAAAGCTGAAGGCAAATGCTGCAATCTCACGAGTATGCGCTCGTGTATCTCATGTTTTTTCAGGGTGGCCACTATTTTTATAATTTTCATCATTCGGCTTTCCCACGGTGCTCCCGGTAAAAATTACGAGAGATCTATCGACTTTGAATCATATAATAAGTAGTATCAGGACATTTGTGTGTCTAATAAATAACAATACAGAGATGTGTTTTATTAAATACTAGCAATAAATGCACGCATTCAAGTCTATGGGGCGTGAGATGCACGAACAACGTAGCTCGAAAAAAGGTGTAGTAGGCTGTCGAGAGAACCTGCTAATTGACAGGTGTGTCTGTAAAGACGCTGCAGCCCATCAACGCAACCTGTCAATGGGAATAGCGATACCGGAGCACACACTCAAAACATCGAGTCATCTTGGCGGTGGATGCGACGATTCCTCTCACGAGGAGCGCACAAGAGCAATCTTGCAGATCACCTCTGCGAATTTTTGTGGCGTCAACGGCTCAAGAAAATAGATGATGGTCCATTTAAAGTACTAATCGCAAATATTAAAGTATACTGCCCTGACCACTGATTATAATCAGCATTCTCAATTGAAGTAAATGCAAATATCGTTCGCAATAATAACATTTTAAAAAATCAACAAAAAAATTGATGAAAAATATTTAAAAATCTAAAAAAAATGTTCTTCAAAATACTCCAACCTTCCCGCGGTGAAGAACGTGAATAGGTACCAAGCCGAAACCAATTGAGACACAATGAAAAAACAAAAATCTTTTGTACAGGTAGGTGGATAAACAACATTGTACCTGTGATCAATCACAGGGGTGCCTTTCCGCCCCACGATAGGCTGGAAAGGAGGTCCTGTGTGACCTATGTTATTTCTATGACCTGTCACAGGGGTGCCTTCCCGCCCCCACGATAGGCTGGAAAGGAGATCGTGTGTGACTTAAGTTATTTTTGTGACCAACAGGTCACAGAAATAAATAAGAAATATTTATAAGAAATATGTCTGTCACCTGTCACAGGGGTGCTTTCCCGCCCCCACAACACCTGGGAAAGGGGGTCATGTGTGACCTAAGTTATTTTTGTGACCTGTCACAGGGGTGCCTTCCCGCCCTCACAACACCTGGGAAAGGGGGTCGTGTGTGACTTGAGTTATTTATGTGACCTGTCACAGGGATGCCTTCCCACCCCCCACAACACCTGGGAAAGGGTCGTATGTGACCTAAGTTCTTTGTTTTGCCCTATCACAGGGGTGCCTTCCCGCCCCCACGATAGGCTGGAAAGGAGGTCGTGTGTGACCTAAGTTATTTCTGTAAACGAGGTACCAAAGAACGTACTAAAGGATGTACCAACGACGTACAAAAGGACGTAATGAAGGACGTACAAAAGGAAGTACCAAAGTACGTCATTTTGTATCCCGATTCGGGACGTCCTTTGGTACGTCCTTTTGTACGTCCTTTGGTGTGTCCTTTTGTACGTCCTTTAGTATGTCCTTTTATAAGTACTTTTGAACGTCCTTTTATACGTACATTTTACGTCCTTTTGTTCGACCACTTTTTCAAGTGGGCATATAAGTTAGTATTTTCACTTGAAGATGTTGATCAGCACTAAGCATAGCAGAGGTCACTCATCTAAAATGTTTCACATGATATTGTCAGTTATCAACTTTTCAAACTTATCACAGTCATTAATGTATACGTCAATCACAATTATGTTCCATTAAATGGAGGGGTTTAAAATCTAAATTTTGCCAAAGCGCACTAGTGCTAATGAAATTAAATACCTATCTACTTGTTGGTTAAGTGATTATGACAAAAAAATCGATTTCTGTTAAGTGTTATGAAACTCCAGTTGTGTTTTATGGCCAACATACACCAACATAAATCATTCACAATTTTTTAAAAGGGTTTAATTCGCAATTTCTATTTATCCTTCAAACTTTTTATACAAATATTACAGTTTGACAAGGTGTAAAAAGGTAGCTTAAATTACGTGCCGTTTGGCGATTATGCTAATTTGTGACTGACAGAAATTTAATCAATCCATTATTAATTTCTTGAAGATTGAAGATTATCATTCAGAGTAGCAAAAATTGATGTTATCTCAATTTTCACAAATATGTCCCTTTCCACCGCAAATCATCTCTTCTCTCGCATCCTCTTCAATTTTGAGATTACACAGGCCCACAAAATTTGACAAAAGTCAAAAGCCAGAAAGCAGACCAAACATTTCCGAAGGATTTTGATGCGCTGAATCCGAATCAAGAATTTCGTGCTATATAGTTTGTCTTTCTTTCAGAAAATGATAATGACGGTTTCCACTCGCCGATCTGCAAATTCGCGACAAGCAATTGGCGTAGTGAGATTTACGTATGTTACTTTGTTTCATAAAATGAATAGTTACATATACTTGTAATCCCAGTCTATCTTTAATGAAGAAGGTTAAGTCTTATCTATATACTTTTTATAGTAACATTATTTTTTGAACAAAATACGGCGAAACAATTTTTACCGATGAGAAGATCGTTTTAAATATAAAAAAATGTATTTTGAAGGAAAACTGATTTCGAGACTATTGATTAATTTTTTGTCAATTATTTATACATGTGAAGCAGATAGGCTGAAAGTTTTATGTGGGTTATTTAACAAATTTTTTGGTTCCTTTTACAGAAGGTTTTAGTAGATCACTTTTTTCTGCTCACATTTTTTTTTCTTGTGTCTGATATTATTGTTTTGCTTGGAAGTGGGGATTCTTTGATGTTTTATTATTTTTCAAAAGTTTATTAAAAATTTCAGATTTAGAAAATGGAGTATTCTACTTTTATTTGCCATATACTTTTTATTTTAATTCTGATACTGAAATAGCAACATTCTGAGAATCCAAAAAAAAAACTTTTTTAACTCTGAGAATCGAAAGCGACCAGATTTGGACAAACCCACATGCAAATACTTCATTTAGAGATATAAAAAAATAAGAAGGTATTTGCTTGTGGGATTGTCCAAATTTGGTCATTTTCGATTCTCAGAGTTTAAAGACTTACTTTAAATTCTCAGAATTGTGTTATTGAAGTTTGTTTGGGGTTTTGAGAAAGAATTTGAACTTGGATTTCTTCTAAATTTAATGTTTTGATTTTAATTCTGATATTTTAGTCTAATAATTATAAAAGTTCCGTGTACTCATTTATTACCAAAATCTTTTACATTCTTTTTCATAAGTGATCGGTAATGTAGAACAGCCACTTATCTTCTGGGCTGCATGCAAGAAACTATTGAATATTATTATTTTCAGTCCAGTCGGAACGGTAGAAACCTTTGCCCGTAGTCCGTCTCTAGTGAAATGTCAACGAATAAGAGGTTACATTACAGCTATCACTATTTTTATTGAAAATAACTTATTCTTCTTGCTGGATATGATTTAAGGTAATTTTTGCAGTACATCAAATACAGCAGACGCGAACCATAATGTTTTCTCATCTTCAAATGTTTTGATTTTTATCAAATCTGCGGTCGGCTTTGCCTCCGGTGTGGGGCACAATCGACGAAATACAGCTTGTTAGAAATGATGAAGTTATTAAATAATTGTTTTATTCATGTAATTAATACTTATAGAAATATGATATGCAATAATGTAGGACTCGGAATGAAAAAAATGGATCAATTCTACATCTAAATAACTTTAAAAAAATCATTGACTGTTAACTGGTCGGTGCTGCCCCTCCTTACCCTATTAGGTGCATTGCTCCCACGTCATCCCTACTTATTAGCTGATGGCGCGCGCAATCGATCGTATGATCGAATGATTTCGTGAATCATCCCTTCCCTCTACCTGCTTGTCCACTTTTGAGACAGGGGCGTCTCAATATAAACATTCGCCCGTAGCTTTACGATTTAATTATAATTGAGGTACCTAAAGCGGCCCGTCTCAATGCTCCACTAACTGGATCGGTATTTTATCGTTTAAAAATCTATTCGTTTGAAAACAAAAGAAAAGAATTTTAATAAATGACTTAGTAGTCATAATAGACAAAACAAAAAAATTGTTTAAAAAAAATTATGGTGAATTAGAATGTCATTATTATCTCATATATAATTAAAAACAAAAGGTTAACAACCACCGCAGGGTCCCACTGGGAGCAACTGCCATCTAAAAAATGACATCCGACGCTACGCTTGCATGTATTCTCCCAGATGGGAAAGTGGTGGGGGCCGAAAAATCCCACGTTCTGGAGACACTGGGACGGATAGGGCTGGTGCAGTGTCACTTCCAGTCACTTCTGCCATAATCAAGAAACCTAAGAAAAAAGTTTTTTCACATAACATATTGAATTGTTTGAAAAAAAAACTTCACTTAAAACTCAAGACAACTAATAAAATGCTCAATGTCATTTAAATTAAAATAAAATATACTTCATAAATATTCTGGAATAATTAAGCTTTCTAGCCTCAAAATCTGACAACTAGCATTACTTTTACAAAAATAATAGATCGTATAATTATGCGAATATATATAATATTAATTATCCAGTTAACACAATAATTTATCAAGATACCTTTTTCTAAAAACAAGAATATTGAAGTACTCTATATGATATTTGTAATCCAATAGATCTACTGTCATAGACAGATAAATTCAACACCCAACTTTGATAATGAGCTCGAGCAAAAGTTTTTTCCCCTAAATCGATATTTCATCACTTTTCCTACAGACACTCTCGTTATCTGACAGTTAAACTCATATTTTCAGTATAAATTTATTTATTTTCAATAGCATGTAAACAAGTGGAATTCATCACTCAGAAATTGCCACTTTTGGACAACAAATGGCGCCAGGCTGTTTTCGCGGCCGTACTCAATTTTATGTAACCTCAACCTGACATGAGTGCGCAAGCGCATACGTGTTTGTGAAACTTTCAAACGTTTCGGAAACTGTGGTCCCATGAAACGTTTCATTGTTTCATGAAACTTTCAAGGTTTCAATGAAACGTTTCATGGACGTACAACCCTATGCCCACTCGCGGTATAGGTAGGGGTAGGGTTGTAAAGTTTCATGAAACTTTGACCAAATGAAAAGTTTCATGAAACTTTGGAAACGTTTCAAAGTTTCAAACTTATGAAGCTATGCTCAATGATAAATTATTATATCTGTTGATGTATAGACGTTGTAGAAATCCTAGCAGCCAAATAAACTAATATGTGTCATTCAAATTTCTCTGATTCAATATGTGTTTTCCTTTCCTCGGTCAATATTTAAATCTTAATACGAACTGAGTCAATAATTTTCTTTCCCTGGAACTGCCCTATCGAATACAAACAAAATCTATAAATATAAAATATTATCTTGGAAAGACAATCTTGGGGTTTATAATTTCGCGAGATAACAAATATCTAGAGAAATTAGGTAAATAGAATACGCATCACTTACATTGTTAGCTATACTTTTGTCTCTGCTTCGGAAAGATGAGGATCTTTTATTCTTTTGTCTTATACTTAGTGGTTAATTTTATTGGCAAGTATAATAATATAATATGTAGTTTTAAAAACATTTATGGATTTTAGAAAATAACAACGATTCAGACATAGTCCGCAAACTATGCATTTTTAACCAGAGAAGATAAACTCTTGACGAGGAATTCTTTTCTTCAGGGGTAAGAAGGAAAATAGGAATAAAGGGTAATCGGGCAAAAAGTGTAAGATAAAATCACTCATTTTTATTTTTTCACGCATTTCAAAACATTTTTATTCAACTTTATATTATTCATCTGTGATGTCATATTCTCCGTTACCTTCTTTCCACCCCTTATTTCACAAATCTTCACGAAACTTGTTAACCCCAACCCCCCTGTATATGTGACGTAATTTTTTAACGATCCCGTAAGGAGGTTTCTTTGTGACCTAACGCAATTTGCAGCGTCTCCTCTTTTTAAGTTTTGGCCCAAAACGGGTTCATGATTTTCCAACATATACGAGTACGTTTTTATCAAAAATATTAATCCACTATTTCTTCTTGCAGAATTAAGTACACAGTCCGGCCGTAACTCTAATGTCGATTGGCCTGTGTGCAACGGAGACTGCTGTCCGAAAATCGTAGTTCCAGAAAATTTGGCACTTCTCGTTTCGGACAATTGACTATATATATATATATATATATATATAGTCTCTACACCTTACACCGTTTGACCCTATACTCAATATCATACTTGCTGTTCGTGATAATTGTGGAAGCAACAGCAAGAACAGTTTCTCATTTTTTGATATGATCCGTGCATAATGTAAATTAATTCCGGTAATGAAATACGCGTATCTTCCTCAGTACTTCAAGGCTAAATTCAGCATCACCTAATTTTATAGAGAGTTATGGAAATGTGTTTCTAAATTGCAATGAATGTTTTCCATAGTCTAGCAAATGTATAGGGGCAAGATTCCATTGTTGTTCTCAATGGATAACATGATGAAACTTTTGACAGAGAACATCTATTTTAGATTATTGTTGGATCACATTTTCTTTTAAGCTTTTAAACACCTCATAAACAATGAGAAATGGAAAATTGGTACCACCAATTGGGTCTTTATAATGGCCCAAGACTGGCTCAAACCTATATCAATCTGTATTTATTCTGAAAATTCCAACAAAGGTACCAGTGCTGTGCGGGCAGAAATTTAAATAACATATTGTATAAAATCTTGCATAATGATGACATCAATTGGTTTCAAGATTCCTTCTTATAAAGATCAGTTATGATTCTGAAAATTTCTTTCAGAATTAACTTGGAAACGCTTTTTCCCTTGATAGGAGTAAAACTTGATGGTTCCAATTTCTTTTGGCTTATAATTACAATAATATTTTCCTTAAAAGGTTAGAATTTGCGTTTGAATGATCACAGAAAAAAATGAGGGTTCATTAAAGTTGCGGCTCAAGTAAAAGTTGATATCATTTAGAACTGAGACTCCAATGGAACTCTTTTTGAGGGTTCCTTTTTAGTTCGTTGATATCCGATAGATGGCTTAAAAACTTATATTTAAACATAAATGAACTTACTCAAATAATACGAAAATTATCCATCGATGACAATTGGGAGTTAAACATTATACGAGAAATAAAGCATTGTTTAAGGTTGAGAAATTTAGAATTAGGAGGGACATATGAAGGGGAACTTCATTTGGGTATGACAAATACTAACAACCACTCTTCATATCACCACTATTTGTCACTGAATTTTGTCCTTAACGAATGGGAAATCTAAAAATTTTTCCATATGAACACTTATAATTTTTTTTGCACAACATATCACAAAAAAAACCCAACCCTCTCTCTATGTGTTTTTGAAGATTTTGAATTTTATTCTCAATTGCATAAAGAAAATGTGTTTCTCTTTCTTCGTTATGTCTTTAAGCTTTCAGTTTCTCAATCCGATCTACTGTATTATTATATATATTTAACTATGTTGAGTTATCATATTATTTTTCTCACTATTTACATACTTTTATTTTTTATTATTTGTTTTTTCATTTAAAAAAAAAATAGAAAATATACCAAAACTTACGGTAAACGAATGTTCTCAATTGATTTGAACCCATTCCTTTAGGGGGCGTTGAGGATTATCAATTTCTTTAAACTTAGGGGGGCATCAATCGATGTATGTACATATAATATTTGAATATCGAAATGCTATTCTCCCACAAATTAATTTTTTGACTTGTTTTCTATTAGGAGTACTGATTCGTTTACATTCCGGATAGCGTTGGTTGATTGACAATTTCGCCAAATAATTTTTGTTTGAAACACATAGATCTTTTAAAAGATAAAAGCTCTATCCATTTAGGGGGCGTTAAGACGGTCCATTCTATTTTCGTAATAAGAATAAAATCTTAAAGCCACGGGTGAATATTTATATTGATACGCCTCTGACTCAAAAGTGGACAAGCAGGTAGAGCTAAGGGATGATACACGAAAAGATAATTATTATTGTTTCAGATCATATGTAATATAAAAATTGAAAACTGAAAATATTTATTATTTGTAAATATTTAGTATGTGCATTTATAAAATAATTTTCGTTCCATATTTCACCAGTCATCAAATTTGTTCATACGTGACCACTAATAATATCGCATTCAAACAAGATAGATAATTATTACTGTTTCAGACAATATGTAATATAAAAATTGAAAACTGAAAATCTTTATTATTTGTAAATATTTAGTATTTGCATTTATAAAATAATTTTTGTTCCATATTGCTTCAGTCATCAAATTTGTACATACGTGAATACTAATAATTTCGCATTCAAACAATAGAGATAATTATAACTGTTTCAGGTCATGTGTAATATAAAAATTGAAGACTGAAAATATGTATTATTTGAAAATATTTAGTGTTTGCATTTATAAAATAATTTTTGTTCCATATTTCTTCATTCATCAAATTTGTACATACGTGAACACTGGTAACTTCGCATTCAAACAAAATAGATAATTATTATTGTTTCAGATCATATGTAATGTAAAAGTTTTAAACTGAAAATATTTAGTACTTGCATTTATAAAATAATTTTTGTTCCATATTTCTTTTGTCATCAAATTTGTACATAAGTGAACACTAATAATTTCGCATTAAAACAGGATAGATAATTATTACTGTTTCAGATCACATGTAATGTAAAAATTGAGAACAGAAAATATTTAGTATTTGAAAATATTCAGTATTTGCATTTATAAAATAATTTTTGTTCCATATTTCTCCAGCGATCAAATTTGTACATACGTGAACACTAATAATTTCGCATTAAAACAGGATAGATAATTATTACTGTTTCAGATCATATGTAATATAAAAATTGAAAACTGAAAATATTCAGTATTTGCATTTATAAAATAATTTTTGTTTCATATTTCTTCAGTCTTTTTCGGAGAATGAAAGGATTGACAAGGAATCAAATGATGAAGAGGAAGGCGAAGATGAGCCTACTGAAGGCTGTACAATATGTTTTTTATGCCTCAGTTATTGTAAATGTATGAATAAACAAAGTTTCATTAAGTCAATCTTTCATTTCTTCTATTTTTTCAACTACAACAATACTCACCATTAAAAAATATTATATTATTTATTGTTAAAATGGAATATTATTTATATTAAACCTTGGAATCTCCTCATTAATTTGTATTAACTTTGATATAGTTATGTTGCGTCTTTTAAAAATAGCATCAAGAAGTAAAAAAAATATTGTTTCAAAATCTTCCATTCAAAAATTAATGTTTAAATCAAAATAGTGAAATTTTTTCAAATTTTGAATATCGCTATTCGATTGTGCTTAAAATTGTACATGGCAAAGAATATCTACTTTTTAAATTATCTATAATTTTCAAGGAGATAACGAGCTTCAAAAGCGGAAAATCCCGATTCGCACCAGTGTGCCTGTAGAGAGCGCGCGAATGGAGTGTGCCTACCATGGGTTAATACTTGATAGTATTTTTTATATTTTGAATTTTCCCGTCCTAATGTTTGAAACTTTTAATTTGGTCAAAGTTTCATGAAACTTTACAACCCTAACGTCCCTAGCGATTCTCATTTTACCTTACTGTTGTGTAATTCCTCTCATAATAAATTGTCAATCTCTTTAAAAATTCTGCAATCGATACTTTCTTTTAAATGAATCGTTAATATCACACAAAAGTAAACTTTATATCATTCCTTTGATAAAAAATTACAATACTTTGCGTTATTTTTATAATATACTGGTATGAAAATAATAAAACCCTTATATCAATTATTGCATATCAGAATTTTCACTTTTGGACTTGAGATTTTACATAACTCTTTTGTATTATTTATAGTTCTGTTTTGTATTAAAGCCGATGTCATTTTTTAGATGACAGTTGCTCCCAGTGGGACCCTGCGGTGGTTGTTAACCTTTAGTTTTTAATTGTCAACTGCAGAAAAATGCTACTGAATCTGAGGAGTGGTAAACATTCGTTTTGCTGGATGTCAAGAGACGAAGAACAGTTCCATTGAAGAATTTCAAGTGAAGCACAAGCCCTAACTGTAGGATTTTTACGAAGAGCCCACCGACACTTTTATGCAAGGCAAACCAAAAACAGCAATCGGCCAAAAAAGAAAAACCAAAAGAAAGGTCGAGTTGATCCTATGTATTCATCCGGAACGTACAAAATCGCACTGTTCACTCACGTCGCGCTCAATCCGAGCGAAAATTCACGGGTAAACGCCACACGAGATGACACAAGGCAAGAACAGCTGATCCAAAACGCGCATAAATACATAAATTTTACATTTTATTGAACTATTCTCCGAAATGTGTTACAAAGTACTATAAAATGTAAAGAATGAGGTGACGTAATCTTCATTGGAAGACAGCATGCGAAAAACGTAGAATAGTTCTAGAAAATCTAAAAGTCTAGCTAATAAAGAGTCTATATCGGAAAAGTCTCCGAACTATAGAGAACAATTCTATAAAATGACGACCGATTTTTCGCCTAAAAAAATTATTCTTTTTATTATGTGAGAAGTTTTAGGCTTCGGAAGCTACGATCATGGTTTCTTAAAGCAACCAATCCCGATGCAACTGAAACGCGTACGTAATTCATTTCTACTCCTTTTGTCCTAGAAGGTAAGCAAGAGCGGGAAATTTACGCGAGAAAAAATCGTTCAACACTGTTCCTTGGATTTAGGTCTCTAGCCGCGTATGACCTTACGCGACAGACGCGACAGTTGGAGATGAAAATTTCACCTCTGGATACTTTTTTAGAGCTACCAATCTTTGTAGAATGTTATGAGGAACAGAAGAATAGAAGAAGGAGAGAGAAGGGAAGAGCGATCACCTCAACTACATGGAGCACAGATCAAGTATGTGTTACCTGAATACAGTGAAGAGAATAGCCCTATTAGGTACATCAATCGATTACGACAATACTGGAGAGCTGTAAAGCCCAAAGAGACAAACATGGAATACTTAATTGACAAATCCTTGTCCGGAGCTGCCGGAGATTGGTGGCAAATCACAAAATACTGTGTCAACAGTGTGGATGAATTTATTCTGAAACTGAGGCAGCGATACTGGAGTGAGCAAGCTCAACATGAGGTACGGAGAAACCTGGAATTTTGATATTTTACAAGTGAGCGAAAGACATCGCGCGCAGAATATGCAATAAAAATATATGCTGAAGTGCAGGAGTTAGACCCGCCTCCAACACCACTAGAAATTATACAGAATCTCTCACGACACTTTGGAGATGAAATCAAATCCGCGATTGTGGGAAGAGGCGTAACCACAATCGAGAAGTTGATTGAGCTTTTGGAAGACTTTGACAAAATTGGTGCGTCCAATCAGAGTCGACCTGAGAACCGCAACTGGCGACAACCAAAGAACGAAAATGTAACCAACACACGTCCTCAATCAGGGAATCCATCATATGGCGCATGGAGGACCAATCCCAGTGGGGGGCAATTCAATAAAAATAACAACGGTGAATCGTGGAATAATAATAACACGCAGAGTGCAAACCATCAAGGAGGTGGTGGCTACACTCAGAAACGGCCCATCCCAGCTGGGGGGCAGGGCTCACAAGAATATAACACATGGCGGAACCCATCATCACTAACGCCTTATAGAATTCGAAACATAGAAACTGAAGTAGAGTTACCATCAGGATTAGCCGAAGAAAATCATGAGGGAGAAATAACTGAGACGGGAAACGAGATGATGTCACGCCAATAGAAGGAGAGGAGAATTTATTAAAAATATTTAATATAAATTTCTTTATATTGAAAAAAAAGTTTTAAAGAAAGAAAATGTAATTTTTTATGGATTATTAAGGATGAAAAGGGAGAAAAAGTTTATTTTAAGGGCACTATTTTTCATATTTGTATAATACAATTTTTTATATAATTTGCCACTTAAATTTTTATTTTACTTTCATAAAATTCATAAAAGTCACTTAAAAATTACTTTTTAATGTCTTCAGGGGTGTGTTTTGGGAAAGTTGGTGGTAAATCAATTTTTAGAAAAAAATGTCAAGCTTCACACTGCTCACATGGTAGTTTTACAGCATCGTTTCAATGTTTTCACGATTCTTTTTAAAATTCAAGGGTGTGACTTTAAAAAATCAGAAAAATAATTTTTTTGGACCACCCTAATATATCATTTATTATATATAAATATATATTGTTTAAAGGAACAATTACAATTGTTTATAGAATTAATTACATTAAAAAAATAAACAATAGAAAAATATTAATACAATTCAAACTGTTTCCAAAAAACTCATCTTTATATTCAATTTTTCTACTATTAAATTACATGTTTTCATTCATTTTTTTATTACTAATTACAGCTGCTCTTATTGCTACTGAAAACTATGCTCTTCTTTTATATTTATAAAAAGTATCAAGTTTTAAACGAATTTTAGTATTTTTGCTGTAGATAACAATGCAAAAACGGGCTAACCTGCTAGGAGCGCCATCTGTTGGATTTATTTGAACTACGATACCCCTCCGGATGCTAAGAGAACAACTACCCCAGACATGCCCAAGCCGGGGAAATTTTCTCCGCGACCACATGTTCCGCTTCCACCACTTATCCTCATAGAGAGTGGGAGTGGTGGTAGGCGCGTGCGCGAATCTCTACTCTGCGACGTACGCTGCACCGTAGATATGAAATATCTGTTGGGGTGCTTGGGGTATTGATAGGGTGGTGCACTGGGCCAGTACTAATCGGCTTTCACTCAATCCTGCTAAAACAAAGGCAATTGTGATTGGGCCACCCCCCTTCCCGACTTCTGAAGCAATAATGACTCTCTCGTCATTACAGATCAGTAAATAGTACTCGAAAAAAGAAATTCGGTTTTCCTTGTACCTGCTGAACCGCCCATTGACAAGATGTCACTCGGTTCAGAAAATCATTGCCATGAAGTTCTTGATGCAGTGAAATATGATAAGGATGATATTTATTACGGTTTAATACCTTCCAGACACTGGATAGACATTCCGGAATCGCGGCTTAGATGTCGAGTACTAACATGAGGGTTATGATTGAATGCAGCTAAAATCGCGATTTCATTATCAACTCCAGTAACTGTTAATCGGGGCTTCCTTTTTTTCTGTGGTACACCTCCGTCTGTGATGAAGTTTTGGACAACCCGGTAAAAGGAAGCGCGTGAAGGAACACTTTCTGGAAAGCGTTGAGCATTAGGCGCGAGAGCATCATTGATATTCCAGCCAATTTCTCCATAAATGAGGATCATTTCAATCTTTTGTTGTTGAGCTAGCATTTCTATTGTGAAAGTAATGAAGTCAAGTAATAAGGGAATACAACGACACCCAAACGAACTGAAACGAACGTGACCAATAGCAATAACCCAAACGAAAGCAACTAATTACGACCAACTGAAATGAATGCAAACAAGACACACAAATCATATGAATACGTGCGACCATTCGCGCTGCGAGCTTTATTTGGTTCTTGATCTTAGTTCTCTTTAGACAATGTGCCATTTAACTTGGCGATATACGTTTGCTTTTAGTTATCAATAGTCGTTTATGCGTTACTCCTCTCTACGATTTTCATTTGTTCTTGTTCGCAGTTTACGTTCACTTGCCATCTCATTGTGTATCATGAAAACCATCATTAAATTCAGCGTTCAACATGAAAATTTAGAACTGTAAAATGTTAACCAGTCAGAATTAAAGAAATTATTCAATGACTGAAGTCTAAATTTCATATCAAACAATTTTCATCTATTTTTATTTTAAGCAACATATAATTTTTAACTTCTTAATTATAAATCGTTAATTTTTAACACTGCATTACATTTAAAACTGACTGTCAAGGCTTATTATATAAAATTTTGCAATTTTAAAAGATTTGATAGCGAATCTAAATTAAAATTTTAAATATTTATTTAATAATGTATTATTATTATTTTAGTTCGTCGAATTCATTTTCAGTTGGACAGGCTGTTCATGCTAAAGTCACAGAATCATTTTCGCAAGAAATATGTTTTTTTTTCAAAGGATTTTAGACGATACGTATTTTATTTTAAGGATGGGGGTATTTGAATTGTTAAAACCTATCATGCCGTACATCAAAAATTTATCGAAAGGAAAAAATTAAAATGCGCAGTATTCCAAATAACATAGAAAGGACCCCGCACCAAATACATGGTAAAAAAGGTCCGGGTAGATTTTCAGAGTTTTTGATATTTTTTAGTTTATGCTCTCATCAAAAAGTCCTAATGGCAAAAACTCAAATTCTGAACAGTTTTTGCACTACGACGATTTAAAAGTCAGATTTGGGTACATGTCTCTACCTGTGGAGTGGATTATATCACAGAATTTTTTTCCACCGTTTTCATTGCTCTCGTGTAAGTTTATGCAACAAAATAATTGCACTGACTGTCTGGATGCTTTCTTAAATGCTTAGCGTTGAAGTTAAAGTGGGTCCGTTAGAACGAGATAAACATTCCTTGTAAAGTGTTTTAGACTGCTTGAATTACACTGGCGAATTTAAGTCAAACAGCAACGCTTGGAGTTTATTATGTTGTCTGAGTGCTTTTCCTAAACGCTTAGCGTTGAAGGAAAAATAGATTTGGGCAACAATCATTGCGGGATCAAATTTAATTCTTGCTTTAACGAATTAGAGAGTTATCATGTTTGCGCTCCTGGTTTACCTCCTTGCTAAGGTCATGATGTAATGGAAGGTGTTGTAGCTTTTGATCTTGCCCTATACTTCTAGTATTTCGTAGAGAAAAGATGGTTTACTTATTCTGATTTAAATTATAGGATTCAAATTTTTCATTATTCCACTGAAGAAGCGCGAGATAAACCAGTAAAAGTATCAGCATTTTGTGAAAAAATTCCTGGGAGAGCTTGGCAAATTCGAACACTTCTTAATCTGTTGCCTTTCATTATTGGAGATAAAATAAAGGACTTAGATAATCCAGTGTGGTATTGCATTCTGTCGTTAATTGAAATAGTTGAATTCATTTGTGCACCAAGCATAAATCGTTCTTATTTGCCACATTTACAAGTAATCACAGATGAGTACCTTTCTTCAAGAATTTAATTAATTGCGAAAAAATTGCGTCCTCGACACCATTACTTATCACACTATCCTTATCTTATTGTTGAATTTGGTCCATTATTGAAAGTTTGCACACTGCGATTTGAAAGTAAACTTACATACTTCAAAAGAATAGTTCGATTTTCACGAAACTTTATAAATGTAACAAAATCCATGAGCGAAAAACATTAACATTATCAAAGTTTACTTCGATCTAGATCCAATATGAGAATGGTATTTGAAGTTGAAGGAAAAAGTCTTTTTTTCCTAACATTTATTCAGAAGCACTGCTGAAAGCTATAACTGACAAAAAATTAATTTAAATTCGTTAGATGAATGTTTTGCAGTTACTGTTGAAGATAATAAGTGCAGGAAGGGGGATGCCGGAGTTATGAGACAAGATTCTTATCAGTTTCAAGTTGAAATAGGTAGAATTTCTCTTATTTTATCTGATCTTAACGAGAATCACTACTTTACCACCGAGCAATTCACGCCTACCCCGAAAGGGAAACGGCTTAATGATATAATAATAATAATAACGATTGCTTTCTTACTCTTCAATAAAATGTATCAATATTATAGGTCAATCGATTAGTCTCGAATCAAGAAATCTTTTCTATTCTCGCATGAACTTCAAATTATAAGAATGAACAAATTTTTTCTATAAAAATCGATTTTTTTCTTCTTATTATTATTATACCATTAAGCCATTTCCCTTTCGGGGTAGGCGTGACTAGCTCGGTTGGAAAGTAGTAGTGTTGGGAAGGAGGTATAGATTTTTTTTAATGAAAATAAAACAAATTCTTGCTATAGAAGAACCAAGGAATCTTTTATATTCTTGCATCAACTTTGAATTATACTAATGAAAAAAGTTTTACTTTGAAAAACCGATTTTAAAAATATTATTGAGTGCTAAAAAAATGCAATGAATTTTTTTCGAAATCCTTCGGTCAGTTTTAAGATATTAGTATTGAAAATAAGCCCTCCAAATTTCATCAATTTATCTGTAACCGTTTTCAAGTTATCATGCTCACCAAAAAGTGTGACACACACAGTTAAATTTTGAGTGAAAAAATTAATTTTCAAACAAGAAAAGACTCATTTTTAACAAAATAATTGAATTTTTAATCAGAAAGATCAATTTTAAACTAAAATTATAAATCTTTAACTAGAAGAGTTAAATTTTTCTTTAAAAAAAATCTGTGCGTGGTAGTGGGGCCACGCGGCAGAAGTGAAGCTTTGATGGATTAACTTTTAAATTTTTCGTGACTATCATCACGAAATTATTATTATTATTATATCATTAAGCCGTTTCCCTTCCGGGGTAGGCGTGATTTGCTCGGTGGTAACGTAGTGATGTGTGGATGGGTATATAGGTGAAGGGTAGATAGGTATATAGGTTTAAGGTATAGGATACTTTACCTATTTTTCAAAGAATTTGATTACAATGAATCTAGAATTGCACAGTATTCCACAGTTTCTCACATTATAGAGAGTATATCCGCAAAACTCTTAAATCATGGGATAAATCACAATGATTTTTCACTCAATTTTATAATAATATTTTAACACTTTTTCAAAGAATTTGATTACAATAAATCAAGAAATGCACGGTACTCAACAGATTTTTACATTATCGAGAGTATATCAGAAGACTTCTTAAATCGTGGTATTAATTATAATGATTTTTCATTTAATTTTATAATGATACTTTGCCTATTTTTCAAAAAATTTGATTACAATAAATCAAGAATTGCACAGTATTCCACAGATTCTTATATTATAGATAGTATATCCGCAAAATTCTTAAATCATGGGATTAATTATAATGATTTTTCTTTTAATTTTATAACGATACTTTAGCTATTTTTCAAAGAATTTGATTACAATAAATCAGGAATTGGACAGTACTCCACAGATTCTCACATTATCGAGAGTTTATCCGAAAAAGTCTTTAATCATGGGATTAATTATAACGATTTTTCACTGAATTTTATAATAACATTTTAACACTTTTTCCAAGAATTTGATTATAATAAATCAAGAATTGCACAGTACTCCACAGATTTTTACATTATCGAAAGTATATCCGAAGACTTCTTAAATCATGCAATAAATTATAATGATTTTTCACTGCATTTTATAATGATACCTTACCTATTTTTGAAAGAATTTGATTACAGTAAATCAAGAATTGCACAGTATTCCACAGATTCTTACATTATCGAGAGTATATCCGAAAAATTCTTAAATCATGGTATTAATTATAATGATTTTTCACTGAATTTTATAATGATACTTTACCTATTTTTCAAAGAATTTGATTACAATAAATCAAGAATTGCACAGTATTCCACAGAAAAATGCTGTAGCTCTGTCAATTTTCTTTGTATTGAAAAAAGTCGTGAGAATAATTTGTTTTAATTTTCGAGTACTATGGGCGGCCGTCCATGAAATTTTAAAAACTATTTTTTCTGACTCAGGGGGCCTCAAAACGTCGACATTTCCTGGAATCCACGAAAGTCATTTTTCACATAAAACCAATACCTTCTTATTATGATGAGAATGTAAACAGCTAATTTTGGAATTTGTAATTTCTAATCCGAATTTGTGGTCGAGATTGAAAAAAACATGGGCTTTTTGTCACATATTTTTCAATACAAAATAGCCGAAAAAAACTATGTTTTTTGAGGTTATAAAAAACCTGAGGGCGATGGCGGAATTCTGACCTAGGATTCGGATTCATCGACCCTAAATCGATAGGATGTGACTACTCTTGCCCGTCGGACAATCTACTTTTGTTTTTTTATGGGTCTGTGTTATCATTGATAATAGATTTAATACTTTCACGATGATTCATGATGATAAATTTTTTTTTTTTTCATCATTGTTTAAAAAATCATTAGATAAACCCATAAAATGTTATCTAAATTCATCAATCTTAGTCTCAGGTATTTTTTTTAATATTGGATTCAATGTCTTTAATGATTTCAAGTAATTTAATATAGTTTTCTTCCCAAAATTGCTAAAACCATCACGTAATCTCAAAATGTCAATAACTCTACGTGGAATAATTACATTAGAAAAATTCAAAAACCAGGGTTCTGGTTGATCTTGAAGAAGAACTGAGTGAATCTTTAAATGCAATTTTTGTACATTTCCTTGATCTTTAAAAATGCTTTAAAATTTGCCATCATGTTTAATACTATCTTTGAAGCCATGTGACGAGTGGGTCACGTGACCGGCTTCCTACCTTACCGACGCTTTTTTTATTTGTAAACTTATTTTCACACGAATAGCCACATCGATACGTGACGAATACAATAGGACCATTATATGACCGTCGCATCACTCTCAGTGCCGTTTAGGTGCCGAAATCGGCCAAGACAGGCACTCAAACGGCACTGGCAACTCAGTGCCGTTTCACCGGCAGGAATGTCTTCAAGTTATCTCTTAAAATACATCCCGCGCGTTTCTAAAAGTTTTTGAAAAACTTCTTGAAGATGTTGTGAAGATATCTTTTTGTAATTTCTGTAAGAGCCCCTGCGAACGATAAAAATAACGATATCTTACAGTTATCCCGTGTTTACTGGGTTTCTACTTTAAAACGGCCCCGAAGTCCCACTGCACGTCCGATAATAGTGCTCAGAACGCGCGCTGAGTGCGCAGTCCCACGGAGGTAGATTACTAGAATCGTAACACTAGAATCAGCTAGAATAGTCGAATAGTTAAGGTGCATTCCTATGTGGACAGAAAACGTAGGCGTAAAGCAGAAACTCATGAGAGTGAAAGAGACAAATATCCGTCTCTTTCACTCTCATGAGTTTCTGCTTTACGCCGACGTTTTCTGCAAACATGGAACTGCACCTTTAGAGTTTGTGCAATAACCTCATTAGTCAAAACTATTCCTTTATTCTGCTAATCTACCTCCATGCCTCCATGGGACTACGCCCTGAGCCCTGTGTTGTGAAAATAGTATTACGTCAAAGATATTATACACTTAGATGCGGCAAGTCGCAGCGGAATGGGGAAATGCCATATAAAGCAACAGAGACTCTGATAGCAACTACTTTCGTGTGGTGTAAAGCGGGGCGCACACACATTTGCACAGCGCCCCATGGCGCAGAATGTTCTCGACCAATCACAGGGCTCCATTTCAATCGCTGTGATTTTCGCACTGCATGGTGCAGAAGGCGTCGAAAAGTTCGGAACGTTGAACTTTCATGCAATCTGCAGCCGTCTTGTGTAATCTGCAGATATATATATATATATATATATATATATCACAAATGCGCCAAGGTTTATTTAAAGAAAGGGAAACTTAATGGCGTCCCGGAAAACCCTGAGCTCGTCGACAGAAGCGCTATACGACACATTGGCGCTGGAGAGACATATACATACCTAGGCGTGTCACAGAGCCGAATTCAGGACGTGACATCTATAACGGATACCCTCCGATCCAGATACAAACGTCTCATCTGACGGATTTGTTCTTCGGAACTGTCGGCGCGCACAAAGTATCTGCGACGAACATACTTGCTCATTTGGAGTGGTTCCATGGACGAAGAACGAGCTCAGAATCCTCGATATCGGGTTCCGAAAAGTTATGCACATGAACAAAAGCAGGCACCTTGAATCTTCAGTTCCGCGACTTCACATCTCACATCATCAAGGTGGTCGCGGAATACTAAATCTTGAATGTCTTCACAATAGAATTATTCTGGGTACAGCACATATAGTCCAAATGGACAAGACCCTCTTCTTAAAATGGTCAGGAAACGCGAAGAAGTGGACAAAGAAGCGTTTCTGTACAAAGCAGCGGAAAAGGCTGCTGAAACACTCGGCCCTGACTTTAATATCAGAAATGAGGAAAATGCATCGAATCTTATCCATCTCGAGTACTCACTAATGAAGGCCCGGATTAAAAAAGCACAGGAGAAAAACTTCCGCAAACAGCTCCTCGACAAGAAGATGCACGGCATCTTGCACAGAAATGTGGACGATCTGTCGATGTCGTATGAGCTAACATTTGCTTTCCTTCAATCACCCGGATTGAAGTCGGGCACGATGGGTTTCATTTTGGCATGTCACGACGGTGTCATTTCCACTCTAGCATACCGTCGCCATATTTTGAGCCAAGACATTCCCGATGATAGCTGCAGAGCGTGTCATGGACACCCCGAGCATCTAGGACACATACTATCAAATTTTTATATTACATATGACCTGAAACAATCAAAATTATCTATCTTGTTTGAATGCGCAATTATTAGTGTTCATGTATTCACAAATTTGATGACTGAAGAAATATGGAGCAAAGATTATTTTATAAATGCAAATACTGAATACTGTCAAATACTAAACCTTTTCAGTTTTCAAATCTTATGTTACGTACGATCTGAAACAGTAATAATTATCTGTCTTGTTTGAATGCGAAATTATTGATGTTCACGTATGCACAAATTTGGTGACTGAAGAAATATGGAACAAAAATTATTTTATAAATGCATTTACTGAATATTTTCAAATACTTAATATTTTCAAATACTAAATATTTTTGGTTTTCAATTTTTATGTTACATATGATCTGAAACAGTAATAATAATCTATCTTGTTTGAATGCGAAGTTGTTAGTGTTCACGTATGTACAAATTTGATGACTAAAGAAATATGGAACAAAAATTATTTTATGAATGAAAATACTGAATATTTTCAAATACTTAATATTTTCAATTTTTATGTTACATATCACCTGAAACAGTAATAATAATCTATCTTGTTTGAATGCGAAGTTGCTTGTGTTCACGCATGTACAAATTTCATGGCTGAAGAAATATGGAACAAGAATAATTTTATAAATGCAAATACTAAATATTTTCAGTTTTCAATTCTTAGGTTACATATTATCTATAACAGTAATAATTATCTATCTTGTGTGAATGCGAAATTATTAGTTTTCACGTATGTACAAAATTAATGACTGAAGAAATATGGAACAAAAATTATTTTAAAAATGCAAATACTGAAATGTTTTCAAATACTTAATATTTTCAGATACTAAATATTTTTGGTTTCAAATTTTTATATTACATATGACCTGAAACAATCAAAATTATCTATCTTGTTTGAATGCGCAATTATTAGTGTTCATGATGTAAGAATTTCATTATTATTTCTTATTTTCAAAACTGCCCCTTTTGGATTAAAAATTTTTAGATGTGATATGATCGATTTCCGTTATGAAATATTTAATTCCTAATAATAATGTGATTGCCGCTGTAGGTGCTAAAATTTGCCTACAATTTGACAATCACCCATGTACGAAATATGTTTAGAAGAAGTCCTTCCAAACGAACGATTTGACCAGTCAACAAAATATTTGTTTTAAATTAAAAAACTGGATGAAAATTCATATTTTTGTTTTAGAAATTCAATTTTTTTGGAGAAAGTTCGACACCTTGGTTGTCAGAAGGTAATGTTTTTACAATGTAACCTTCTTATGGTTTCAGTTGAGTTGAGTCTGTTAAACTATCGCGTTATTCTATCAAATATTAATATTTTGCACGTTTTTCATTTTCACAACTTTTTGAAAATTATTATAAAGAGTCCTCAGTAAATTTATTTATTTGTATCAAGCAATCAAGCTTTTCACTATCAAATTTGGTAATATCTCCACTAATCGAATCAGTAATTTCATACTTGTTTTTAGTGGCTGAGAAAATCCGTAAAATTTCACTAGAAATTAGTTAAATTTCACAAATATTATCGATAAGTACATGCATAGCCATCTTCATTTTTACTTCACAGAAGCCTTGAATTTGTTTGTCCATGCCTTGGTTCACATTCAGGAATCAAATTATCATTTCACGTTTTCGACCGTGAGAAAAGTATTATATTTTTTCGAAATTCTTAAAAAATGTTTCGAAAAATTAAGGTCACGGCTAACTAGTCGCAGTTGTACTTAAAAGGGAAATATCAGAATTGTTTCATTGCAGCTACACGGAGAAAAATAGGTAGTCAAATTTTGAGTGTCAAAATTTAAATGGTCAGTTTGACCTTCCAGACAGTATCATGTACAATCCATAATTTTTTCTCCATAGCATGTAATTTTTTTCTTCGTATAAAACTATGAAAACCCCATTTGTAATAGAAAAATGTCAGGGTTGGCCACCCTTTTTACTTTTGTCCATAACTTCCTTTTGAGAAAGAATTTGGTCAATCCAAGCACATCGTTAGAAAGGTCTGGGAAAAAGGAACACTTTTCCTGAACATCGCAAATTGATTGGGTGGCAAATGAAAAAGTTATAGGCACATTAAAAAAACGAAATGCTGTCTAGGTTGGTCTATCGCTGAAAATCGACGAAATATCCGCCAATGTCGGCTGATATCAACTACCGATATAGGCCGACGTCATTGCTCGATGTCGGCCCGAACTGGTAAAACGTTACATGCCGAGATCAACCCGACATCAAGCCGATATAGGCCGAACTCCAGCCGAACTTTTGCCGACATCGGGCCGACTACACAAATGGTTCAACCTTCACAAGTGCCATTGCCGCGTCGCGTCGCACCACTACCAAATACGTTACGGGATTGAATTATCCCCTTAGTTTGTTTTCAAAACTGAACCATACATTCAGAGTGCTTACCTTGACGATTGCATGTTTTCGCTTCATTTTCTGAGTACGTATTCACCGATGCCAAAAAACTTTTTTTTTGTAATTTACAATCCACTGAGAAGAGTTTTGCCGCGCTCGCAAATTGGTGGCGCTAGTGGTCAAAACTAAAATATCGCAGTGGGCCGAACTAGACGAAGGGTCAACCATGACGACATTCCTCTAGAACAAAAGCTTCAAAAGTATTTAGTAATATAAACATGTTTTGAAATATTTAATAAGCACATTGCACTTTTTAAATTTGGCTAATGAAATTTCTGTTAACCAAAAGAAATTTTTTTGAATCAAAGAGTCCTTTTTCTGAGTGTAGGTTCTTCTCAGTTGACTGTTAATATTTATTTATTCAATTTATTCACCCACTAGAAAAAACGGAATTATTTTGAATTTCTCCAAGTCTTTTGTATTCTCTGAATTTCAAATTCTCTGAAATCTTTTGAATTCTATGAATTGTTTTGTATTCTCTAAATTCTTTTGAAACTCTACATTTTTTTTTAATTCTGTGAATGCTTTTGAAGTTTGTGTATTCTTTTGCGCTCTGTGAATCTTTCCGAATTTTCTAAATTCTTCCTAATTCTTTGAATTCTTCTCGATTCTATGAATTCTTCCGCTATTCTCTGATTTCTTCCGAATTCTCTGAATTATTCTGAATTCTTCCAAATTCTTTTAATTCTCTGATTTATTCTGAATTCTCTGAATTGTTTTAAAATTTTCTGGACTTTATAAACTTTTTTGAATTCACGGTATCACTGAATTTTTAAAATGTTTTTTAATTATCTTGAAATCATTATAATACACGTTAAATTATTTTAACTTTCTTTGGATATTTTGAATCCTGTAGATTTCAAACTAATTCTTCAGAATTAAATTTTTTTTAATTCTCTTGAAACCTTTAACATACACCATGAATTGATCTAACTTTCTCCAAGTCTTTTGTATTTTTTAAATTCTCCTGAATTATACTAAATTCTGTTATAGATTTTGAAATATCTGAATTCTTTTTAATTCTCTGAAATATTTTTAATTCTATGAATTCTTTCGTTTTGTCTTTTTTTCAATTATCTGAATTCTTTTGAAATTTTCTGAATTATTTGAACTGGTCTGAATTTTTTAATTCTTACGAGACCACTAAATTCTTTTAATGATTTTTGATTATCTTCAAGTTATTAGAATACAATTCAAGTTACTTTAAACTCCTTCGGATCTTTTGAATGTTCTGAATTCTCTTAAAATATTTAGAATACATGTAGAATTATTTTAACTTCCATAGAGTATGTTGCATTCTGTAGAATTCAAACGAATTCCTAGAATCCACATGTACTCTTCTGGTTTGACGCATCACACATGCGAATGTGCTAATGGAAAACGGACTGCTGGTTGTTGCTCTCATATTGCTGCAATAATGTATTATTTATCTCGTGCTAGATACTTATCCAAAGTTTTTAAATCAGCGGAAATACAACGTGATGTGTTCAAGAAAAATAATTACATTTCAATAATTGAAACTGACAGTGATGAAGATTAAAATAAATAATTGCATAGAAAGTATTCGGTTTTGTGTGAGGCAAGGGGATACACAATAAAAAAGCACCCCGTTTTGTAAGAGGTGATAGGACACACACTTTACCAGGAACCTTAAAGAAAAAATTTATTATCTTGAAACCTTTCAAAGTCCATAAATAGCTACATAATTTTATTTCAAAATCTTCAAAAATTTACATTTTATTTTACATTTCTTGGAATCTTCACAAATTTTCAATTATTCTTCAAAATTTGTCAAAACTTCTCAATATCTCTTGAAATTATTACAATTTTTTCCAAATTTACAACTGTTCAATTTTTATTTTTCCCTCAAAATTTGGTTTCGTTTTAAAATATTCTTGACTAGGTATTCTGTGTTAATTAATTTTTTCAAATAAAAATGATAAGAAATTTTCCCATGAATATTAAGACAATATTTATATTATCTTAAACCTTTCCCTGAAAAGCTTCAAAGTTTTATTAAAATACTTCTAAATATCTCCTCAACTTACTGGATTTTTTTTCAATAAATACATTTTTATTTGATATTTACACATCAAAATTCAACATTTTTACTCAAAAATGAAATTTTTTTAATTAGGACAATTAAAATTAACATTATGACGCTCAAAGTTTAATTTTAGCTCTCCGAAATTTTAACGATTCAAGGCTTTCTGTTTCAAACTATTATATCTACTACTATATATATATACTATTATATATATATATGTATATATATATATATATATATACTTTACCACCGAGCAATTCACCCCTACCCCGAAAGGGAAACGGCTTAATGATATAATAATAATAATAATAATAATCTTCTGGGTTAAAAAATCATATTTTGGCTTGAACTCTTTTGTTGAAAATTCATTTTTTTAAGATTCATCATTTGAGTTAAAAATTCATCTCTTTTGTTGAAAACGTAACTATTTTGTTGAAAATTATTATTTTTTGGTTGAGAATCAATTTTTTAAACTAACAATGTACCTATTCTATTTTTTGTTGAAAATTGATCTTTTTTTGGTTGAAAATTCATGTAATTTGTTAAGCCTTGGTCTTTTTTGGTCGAAAATGAATCTTCTTGGTTAAAAGATGAACTGATTTGTTAAATATTCATATTTTTTCAAGATTCACCTCCTTGGTTGAAAATGTAAGTATTCCATGTTTAGAAAATGAAGCTTTCGGGTTAAGAAATCCTCTTTTGGGTTGAACTCTTTTGTTGAAAATTAATTTTTTCAAATTCATCACTTTAGTTGAAAATACATTTCTTTCGTTGAAAATGTAGGGGAAGGAGGGGCAGCGCCGACCGGTAGGGCAAAGGCGATTTTGCTTATAACATCGCTATTATTGAACAATTTTAATTCTAGCTTAAGTTTAATAAATCTATTTTATTAAAGAGACAGTGTTACTTACTTAGCTTGAAAATTGACGTTGTAAATGAAAAATTATGCAGAAAACCGTTTTGACAACGAAAGAATGGCAGATTCGCTCGCAGAAATATAAAGTTTTCAATATTAATGGCAATTTCTATGGAAATTTGTTATTTTGACAGATAAAACAGTATCGCATTATTTCATTATGATCATTGAACGTAATTCATGTCCTAAGAATGTTAAATATCGTAAATAATTGAGGCCTCACCAGGGGGGCAAGGCCGACGAAAATAATAGTTTAAAAGTGCTTAGGTTACCCTTACACTCTCGATCAGGCCTCTCTCCACTCCCCTATCATCCATTGCCTCCCACAACTGCCTAATATAATATAAAGTTTAATATAAGCATATGAATATTATGTTGAATTCAGGAAATGTTTGCAAATTTCTGGTCAGTTTCTTAATTGCCAAACATGTTTCAAATTTTTGAAATTTAAAAAAATTTCACACTAGTTTTGAAATTGATGAAAATTTTGAAATTTTATAGAAATTTCAATAGGACTGGCACGTTGGTGGCGGAAGTGAGAACATGTTCAGTGTCAGGTGGTGAGAGGATTTTACAGAATTTGTGTGGAAGGTGTGAGTGGAGTATGAGGGTGGAAGCCTAGGAGTTGAGTAGGGTTGTGTGGGGTGAATTGGGGAGATAGAAAGTGATTTTCAGCGTGGGTGTGAGGTGGGATTTAGCTTCTCAGTGAAAGTGAGGTTAGGTTGGCAAGGAGTCGGGGGAGTGTGCGGTCAGGAGTTTGGGGCATTCGAGGGGTCAAGGGTGCTTCCCGCAGAGTTGGGGGATCTCAAGGGAGAAGAGGGGACTGCATGGAGAGGTCCCAGTTATCGACGGCAGAACGGGAGGTGGGCAGGGAGAGTGCTGGCAGTGCTGGTAGTGAAATTGACGGGGAGGAAATTTTCCACGTGCCACGAAGGCCAACAGCGCATGGTCGGGTTTCGAGCGGCACGGCGGGGAGAGGGAGAAAACACAACGGTGGGAGCGAAGGAAGCGAGAAGGTAAGAGAGAGAGAGAGCATCAAGCGCAAGTGACGGGGAGTATCTCTTGTAGAGGAAGAGAGACAGCCAAGAGAGTCCGGAGAAAATCGAGGTAGAAAGTCCGTTAAAAAAAAAGCGGGAGGACACGTGGGCCACCCCCCCCCCCCTATGGAGGGACAGTCGGAGAAGGAGGCTCTCGGGTTGCTGTTAGTCGTGATTAGGGGGGCTGCAGTATTGAAACATTGGACAATCACTATACCATCTGAGCCACGATGACTCCCTGAGCCACGATGACTCCCTAAATAATGAATTAATTCACTTCATTTCAGACAAAAAATGTGACCAAAAGTAACCTTTTTCATAAAATAAGTAACTTTTTAGTAACCGCAGATCAAAAAAAGTAACCCCTTCCGAGCCCTGGATTTATGAAAAACTTACATTCTGCAGTAGTGGATGTATTTCCTCAAAGTGGCCAAGGGCAATTCTCCCTCAACTGATTCTTCTGTGATCTGTCCAGCGTTTGCGTGAATTCCCATAACGTGTTTCGCGATCTTGATATCTCTCGACTCCTCGTGCTCGTCCTTGACAATAAAGATCATGTCAAAACGGGACAAAATAGTAGGCATGAAATCAATGTTCTCCTCTCCTTTGATGTCGTCCCAACGACCAAAAATGGAATTGGCAGCCGCAAGAACGGAGCATCGAGTATTTAAGGAAGTTGTGATTCCCGCCTTGGCAATCGAAATTGTCTGCTGTTCCATCGCCTCGTGAATCGCGACTCTGTCGTCTTCTTTCATCTTGTCGAACTCATCAATGCAAACTACTCCTCCATCTGCTAGAACCATCGCTCCTCCTTCCATCACGAAATTTCTCTGCGGGAAGTTAAATATCCAGATTAAAGACTTCACAGATAAAAATTCTCTCAAAACAGGGGAAATATATAGAGTGGGTTTTCATGAAAATAGGGGAATTATAGAGAAATAAATTCTTTTAAATAACAGGGTGGCCACTACTTTTTTCAATTTTTGTCTCCCGGCTTTCTCCCGGTTCTCCCGGTTAATATTCGTGATTTATCCCGGTTTAGAAAAAAACATGTACTGGATAAGCATCAGCAAACTTTTTTGCGAGAAATCAGTTGACTTTGAATCATATAAACAATTTAAAAATCCGCTCCCCTAAGCGGAGGCGTAGCAACCGTGCCGAAAGCTGAATGGCACCTGGGTGAAGTGTCTTAAACGGTGACTCTGGGGTACCGGGCGACCTCTCAGAGTATGCAGCCTTATCCCAGCACGCAAGGCTCTACAAGGATGGACCAACCCTTTCCCTAGCTGCTCGTGGAAACAACAATGGCACCACTAAAACACCAAAAAGTTGTAGATACGGTTCAAAACGATCGAACGTGCAGAGCACCCGATAATGGGTCGGCAAACAATGCAAATCATCCTAGAGTTCGGGGTGCTGAAAATAATTTTGATAGAAACAGGACGACGAACCGGCGAAACGCCCACATTGAGTGGACGAATCAACTCGAGCATGACTTGCTAGACTGCTATGATGCCAGAATTATCCCTGTTCATCGAGGCTTTATGGCACGTATGCATACTCTGTGGTGCCAAAAACACTGTGAGCTTCAGCACGTTTCGCTTCAATCAAATCGAAGGCTCAAACCGACGACGGATCAAAAGAGCAAAAGACGCTGTCATCAACTGAACAAGAAGATTGGATGGACAAGACAGAATGCGTCCCGTGTTCAATGCGTGATCGACTACATGACATCTGGTATGCCGTTCACGGAAAAGTTTCGAAAGTTCGCCCAAGAACTGAAGATCTTGAATCACACATTGCACAAGTCAAAGCTGCTGACAATCAAGCAGCGTATTGTTAACAAAATGCAGCTGTTATCTGACGCAAAGAGGAGAATACAGAAGAGGGAGAGGTGGATCAGGGAGAATCGAAAGTTTCTCGCTGATCCATCTCGCCTCTTTGATAAACACCCTGTTTCTGTCAAAAATCCACACAAGCCCAACGAGATAGAGACTTTTTGGAGAGAGGTATACAAGATCCCGAAAACACTAAAGTCGAAAGAAGATACTGACAATATCATCCGCTTCAAGGAATTTAAAGCTTCATCCAATCACGAACACGAGTTTCCGGACAACAATAGTTTCAAATTGTTTCGAGTAATTTCGAGATGGTTTCGAGAATTAATCAAAAATGGCGCTATGCGCTTTTTAATATAACAATAGGATTGGACAAACTCGAAGCGATAAGGTATCATAAATTACCTATAAATTACCATAATTTATCATTGCCATCGACTCTCTGAAAAATGACACTCGTCAAAAAAGTCGCACTTCTCCCCCTTGGTGCATAATATACTATTATTGTGACTGTTAGATAATTTAGGGTGAATTTTCAAAACCATGAGGCGACTGAGGCCAACTCAAGTCTGACGTTGTCCACAAATTGATCGAGGGTTTTGATCGGGGCAGGGCGGGGCAGGGCAGGGGTGAAATTGTTGTCCCTGACGATTTTTACGGAATCTCTGTGGCAAATGGAGTTGGACAATTGGACAATTGGACATCTTCGGTTAGATCGGTTCGCTGGCAATAAAAAACAGTCCAGTCAGCGGGGCGTGGACCAATAGAACTATTATACCCTGAGGCGGACAGTCGAACGAATTGCCTCAAATTGTCTCGGAAGTTAAGAAAACGTTGCAAAAGCGTGCCAGCATTGCCAGCATTTAAATGTCAAATAAACTGAAAAACTGCAAACCAGGCTGCTTCTCCAGCCACCTCGGAGAACTTACTTCAAAAAGGTGGGTCCGAATTTAGAAAAAAGGACTGATCCTTTTAAGGGATAAACTGTACTACCCCTGTTTCTTCTTCCATCTTTCTGCTGAAACAGTCAAATAGACCACCTCTCTACTCCCACACTGAGAAATGGAATATAACTGAAGCAAAGAAATTCTATCAAACAATAACAAAGAAATATTTTCTATAAATTAAGATTGAAAAGAAATCCATTTTATCATGAATAATTTTTGCAGAATAAGCAACAAATTGATTACCTCAATATTTAGTTTACCTATACCAATTGGTAATAATATTACCATCGCGACCTTTAATTACTCCTATGTCCAAAAAACTGATTTTATTATTCTTCTCTATTTCATGGGTAAATGAAAATCATTGATGAAAACTGTTAAAAGCATCAATAACTGCCTGCAACTTTGCTAGAGGAACACATAATAAGGTGTCATCAACATACCGAGAGTAAAAAGGCAAAACCAAATCTAGCTTCTTGAAAGCAAAGACCTCCAAATCTTCCATAACTATTTCTGCTAAAATAGAAGAAATGACTGAACCTATGGGAGTACCAAACTTTTGCCTATAAAAAGATCCATTGATTTTTAAATTAGTTGAGTTCATAATAAAAGCTATCCGTTTGATAAAATCTTTTTGACTTAATCGAGTACGTGTTTTTATATTGTCCCATGTATTCAAAATTGCCTGTTTAACTAATTCAAGGGATATAATTGGAAACACTGCAACAACATCCAAAGAAATCATTACATGATCATCAGGAACAGTTTTTTTAATCATATTTTTCTGGAATCTCCAGCTTTTTGAATATTGTATTTTGAAGTTGTAATGGAGTCTTTGAGTATCAAATTAAAGTTTTGTTCTGAAAATTTCGTGGTTGTGTTAATTGTTGAAATAACCATTCTCAAAGGATAGCGTTGGTAAATATTATAAATGCTTTTATACTGTGATTTGATAATAATAAAAATAAAAAAGAGAAGGAAGGGGATTTGGTTGGTTGCTTTCTCACGTTTCTTTCCTCTTTTTTATTTTTGTCCAAAAAAACAAACTTTTGTTTGTTTCAAGAAATTGCAATAAGAGCATTTTGTGGTGGTTGTCCAAATTTTATCGCTGGATTCTTGTTTTATTTTCAGGAATTCTATACATTGACTTGAGTGTTGGACGTTAAATGGGATTTTGAATTTGATTTTAGAAGGAATCTGTATTATCATCGGAGTTGGTAACGATCGATCATATGTAGATAACTTTCACGAACTGTAAAACTGGAAATAAACAATATCGGTCTGAGGTAATTCCTCAAATAACATAAATTCTTAACGTCATTTCGGACTAGACGGAATTTAAAAATTTATAAATTAAACACTTTTAATTTCTGGAAAAAAATCTTTCTCCTTCGCTCCGGTGGGAATCGAACCAGAGGTCTTCCGATTGCCGGTCAAGTGCTTTAGCCACTAAGCTACTAGAGAGATCGAAGACAGATACTTTTTTCAGATATATGCCTTTCATAACAAGGTGTTATGTTTTGAATACAAGTGAAATTACAAGGAATTTGTATTATCATCGGAGTTGGTAACGATCGATCAAGTGTAGATATCTTTCACGAGCTGCGAAACTGGAAATCAACAATATCGATCTAAGATAACTACTCAAATAATAGAAATTCTTGACGACATTTCAGACTAGATGTACTTTGAAAATCTATAAATTAAACATTTTTATTTTCTGCAAAAAGATCTTTCTCCTTCGCCCCGCTGGGAATCGAACCAGAGGTCTTCCGATTGTCGGTCAAGTGCTCTTACCACTAAGCTACTAGAGAGATCGAAGGCAGATACTTTTTTCAGATATACGCTTTAGTAGCAAGGTGTTATGTTTCAATACAAGTGAAATTACGAGAAATCTGTATTATCATCGGAGTTGGTAACGATCGATCATATGTAGATAACAAATAAAAAATACCGATCTGAGGTAACTCCTTAAATAGCAGAAAGTCTTGACGTCTTTTCAGACTAGATGGAGTATGAATTTTAAAAATTAAAAATTTTTATATTCTGAAAAACGATCTTTAATAGAAATCTGTATTATCATCGGAGAAGGTAACGAATAGAGAAGAGAAATCCACACATAAAATGGAAATCTACAGTAGATATACGTCGTTCCTGCGTGGGTGGGACACCCCGATAGTATGTGTTCTAGGTACTCAATGTGTATATGACACGCTCTGCACCTATCGCTTGGAACTTCTTGACCTAAAATGCGGTTACGGTATGCTAAGGTGAAAGGACTCTTTCCTGGAATGCGAAAATAAAAACCTCTGTACCTGAATTAAGCCCTGATGATTTGAGAAAAGCAAAAGTTTGCTCCTTCGACAGGGACTATTTTTCTTCATTCCTAGGAAAATTTCCGTGCATTTTCTTGTCGAATAGCTCTTGATGGAATTTCTCAAATTCTGCTTTCTTTACTTCGGTTTTCATAAGTGAAGCATCTAGATGGAGTAATGCACTTTCCTCACTTCTGACGTTAAAATTTAGGCCAAGGGTCTGAGCTGCCTGCTCCGCGGCTTTCTAAAGAAACGCTCCTTTGCCAACCATCTCGTGATCCCTGACCATTTTTAGGAAAGGATCTTTTCCATTTACAACGACGTAAGCTGTACTCAAAACAATTCGGTTATAAAGACACTAGAGATTCAAAAGTTCGCTTCCGCCTTGACGGCGTGGAATGTATAATCGTGGAACTGACGAATTGATATGCAAGCTGTTACGCATATGCATAATCTTACGTGTTGTGACATCAAGGGCCTTAAGTTCGTTCTTCGTCTATTGAACCACTCCAAACGAGTAGAGTGGAACCAGGACCGCAAGCATGTTAGTCGCGGATACCTTGCTCAACGTCGACAGATTGGATGACCAAATTTGTCAAAGAAGATGCCTGTACCTGCTTCGGAGAGACTCCTTTACTGATGCTACGTCCTGAACGCGGCTTTGAGGCACGTCCAGGTATGTATAGGTCTTCACAGTGTTAAGATGTCTAATAACACTTATATCCACAAGCTCAGGGTCCTTGGGAACGCCAACAATCTTTCCTTTCTTCATGAAAATATTGACGGAATATTGCAGTATACTATAACTTTTCTATAGATGTACTTTTATTTTTTAATGAAAACTAATGCAGTTTTTATGATTTTCATATTGATTTAATAAAAAATGAAAACTTAATCGAGAATTTTTATTATAGTACGTGTAAAGTACTTACTTTCCTGAGACTAATCCGAACTTTGAACTTTTTAACGTCTCATCTCTATTTATCAAAATATCCTAAAGGAAAGACCAATCTAGTATCTTTTTTTTCTCACCATGTGTCATTTCTTCATTGACGCAATCACCTTTGTGCACTGATGAGGAAACGCGAGAAACGGAATTTAAATGTAACAAAAAATTGTTTCAACTGAAAAATTAAAAATGTTATATTATTTTGAAATACTTCGATGAATTTGATTAATGTTCAGCATCTCAGTATGTAAGTTAACAGAAATATTGCGAAATTTGTTTATAAAAATGGACTCAATAATACGTCGTTGATATGTATTTTTTCAGAAGCTGATATTTTAATATTTCGAAAACAAAAATCAAAATAATAACTGAATTCCCATGGATGTTGCGACAAACCTGTGTTAAAATTCCCAACTTCACAATCCCTTTTGTGTTCAGCAATTATAGTTTTTAATCTCCGGCCAGTTTCACCTATATGTACTTTATTGCAACATTTACATTTAATCAGATAAAAAATGCCAGATAAATTTTTAATGGAATCACTATCTTTCTTTTCCAATAAATGATTATCTAGAGTATTTATGTTTTCAAATTAAACATTAATATTACAATTTTTAAGTGAACTCCTTAACCGTTCAGATAAACCCTGCATGTAAGACAAAGTAACATTTACTTTGAATTTATCGTGTCATTCCATTCATTATTTTTCTTTATTTTACTACTATTATTATGAATCTCATGAATACGTTCTGTAATAATGTTATTAATAGGGGGGGGGGGGGGGGGGGGGTCGAAAATTCACCAAAAAACGGTGACATCCTTTATGGAAGCTCTCTTGTCATATTTTACACTTTTCTTATAAATAGCTTAAAAAATCCCTGTAAATATCAAAACGAGATCTCCCTCAGCATTCGAGAAACAATTAAGAACATACACAGTGGCATGGTCCATTGTTGTGCCCAGCGTCCAAGAGTCTGAAGTTCGTGCATACGATTATAATAGTCTTCTATTTTTTGTATATAATTTATGTGGTTTTTCACATCGTGTGCATGGTTTTGGCGTACGTATTTAAATACATATTTCTCGAAAATTAAGGGAGATTTTACTTTGATATTTACAGGGCTTGTAGAGGACATTGTAAGCTATCTATATAGAAAAAAAATAAAATGAAAAGTGAGTTTTTTCCAGAAATTGTGTTTAAATATTAGTTTTTGAAAAATTAAGAAGTTTTTTCAATTTTTTTTTCTGAATATTTTTTCAAAACTGCGCCTCATTACAAATAATAAAAAAAATAGACCCCAATATCATTGAAATCAACGAAATTATAAAAGGTTAAGAAGAAAAGGACCAAAATTTTCAATTTTCAATATCTCCTAAGTTTTTTTATTTTTTCAAAAATTAATTTAGGGCTTTTCTTTCAACAACATAAGGAAAGAATACTAGAATTTTTATTATAATTACTGACAATTTCTGAAATTCATTAGATGATTTGACATGGAATTGCTCTAAACTGACTGAATACAATTTTTTAATAATTATTGTACTTTGGCTTGTGTGATTTATTTTGAAATTTGGTGAAATAATTATTAAAAATTTCATTAACAATGATTTTTCATTTTTTCAATTGAAAATAAAGAAAATATCATATTATTTACAAAAATTCAACACTTTCTTATTTAAACAAGCGCGCGCAAAGTTGCACTTTCACCGTTTGAGACTCATGCCAATTTTGAATGGAAAATCCTTTAATAGTGAAAGGAATCGTTTGACAGTCAATAGTCTGTTTTTAGAGTGGCACATAGATAGTTAAGCAAATTAAAACTACGAAAAATGATAAAGCACCCGGCCCCGACTCTCTCAAATTTCGTTCTTAAGAAACTTCCTATTTCATGCCTCACTGTCCTTGCTATTAATTTGATTGTCTGTATTCAACAAAGCTACTTTCCGGACTCCTGGAAGGTAGCTCATATCTTAATTTTTCAGAAAAAAGGCAAAGACCCATACCATCCAACTAGCTACAGGCCAATTAGTCTCTTAGATACGACGAGCAAAATCTTTGCAAAAATAATACTCGCGTGAACTTCCATTTCGAGGAAAAAAGCATCCTTAAACCACAATACGGTTTTAGAAAAGGTCACTCTACCCAACATATCACTGAGAAAAAAGTATTCCTTATTTGAGAGGGAAATATTCTTAATCTTCCCACTTAAGAAATATTCTTACATTTTAAGAATATCTCCCAGTTACATCTTGAAAGCAGTTGGTATTCTTAATGTAAGAATGTCCTCTTAGCCAGTTAAGAATATATTCTTGAAATTATAAAACCTTCCCTCCTCAAAGGTCCTTCAGGTATATATGAATCATACCTGAGTCCTGAACTTGAAGATGCCTCGAAATTAATCAAAGTAGTGGAAAATTTGGCCACAGTCAGCACCCGGTTATCCGACGCGACGCGACACTTAAAATCCGTCATCTGTGGTTAGCCGACGCTAGTGATAATAATAGAAGTTCAGTTTTTGTGTTGTGTTTTTTGTGCTTCGTTGTGTTTAATAGTCCTTCCAGAAAATATGGATGACGTGAGAGAGTGGCTCAGGACTCACAATTTAGAGGAGTTGGAGGAACGTTTTCAGAGTGAGTTCATTTTCGAAAGAAGTTGAATATAATAGGTGCGAAACTATCACTGGTTCGTAACCTTAAAGCCATACCCGCGTGCTAAAAATATGCCACGGCACTTGCGAGATGAATGCAGAAAACTGTCATCCTTGGGTCGCTTCGTGTCCTTAAAACACACAAGGGTTTTGCCGGCCTGTCGTTGTGATTTGGTCGTCTCCTGCGACCACCCATCTCATGGTTGTGAGACGTGGCCATGAGTGGGATTTACCGCGGTCCTTCTAGGAGCCGGTGTGATTCTTAGATGGCAGTTACTCCCAGTAGGACCCTGCGGTAGTTGTTAACCTTGTTTTTCAATTATATATATATATATATATATATATATATAATTCATCTGATAAACAGCTAAGCTGCTTCCCTCATCTGAGGTGCTTGGATCTTTTTAGCTTAAACTGATCTCGTATTGAAACCTTTGTCACGTTTCTTTATGCAATTTGTGAGTAATTTTTCCAATTTATCCACCAGAAGGTCTTGATACCATCTGTTCCAGGAGCGCAATATTTCTTCATGTCTCTTAATACTTGTTTAACCTCCTCGGTAGAGATAGGTGGGCATTCCTCATCAGGTGTTATGAGGGCAATGCACACCTCCTTGAAGCTATTTATATTCTCTAAGTATTCTTCGAGTGCATGCTGGACTTCGTAGACTTCACTCCAAAATGCTTCGACCTCCTCTGGTTTGTGAGGATGGTCGACAGTAACTGGAGGATCTTGGAAGAGTCGAGATGGGTCAGAAAGAAACTGTTCGTTTTCTCTGACCCACATCTCCCTCCGCTCTATATTTCTCCTAGTGTCAGATTGTACCCGTATTCTGTCGACAATATGCTGACTAATGGACAGCAGCTTTGACTTGTTCAGTGTATGAAGACGGATCCGCAGTTCGCGCACGAACTGTCAAACCTTGGCAGTAAAATTCCTGCCAGATGTTATGTAGTCAATCACACCCTTAAAATCTTCCAGATGCTTTTTTGACAATTTTTGAAATCTTTCAAAATGTTTTAAAATCTTTGTAAATATTCTCCGAGGATTAATTTTTGAAAATAAGAAGCATTTGAAATTCTGCTAGGAATCTTTTTAAAAAATTTATTCTTTCAAAAGCTTTCAAAATTCTCAAGATTTGAATTATTTTCCAATCTTTTCAAAACTTCTCAACATCTGTTGAAACAATTTGTTTTTCCTAACATTTTTTTAAATCCTGCAAAATTAAAAAAAAAAATTCTTAATATTTTCCAGATTCTTTTTCGACATATTGTGAATTTTTCAAAACTTACAGCAATACTTTTAAAATAAAACCGAAATGATTTTACATTTTGCCAGATATCTTATTGTTATAGTACCGGTAATTGTTTGGTTACAGCTACCGGTGAGGTAGCAAAATGTTAAGAACGGAATTATTTTCCAATTTTATCAGGTTTTTAACAATGAGAATTTTCTCTTTCATTAATACTGTTTAGAAATATTTGGAAATCTATTTTATTTTTTAAATGACTTTTAGTCTAAAATATTACTATTTCAAATTTCTCGATTTTAAATTATTCAGATTCAAAATTTCGTGCTTTTATAAATTACACTTATTACACTAATTTTATTGAACTAATTTAATAATACTAATTACAAGAACGACAAAAACAGTTTTAAAATATCAATGACTGAAAAAAAATTTTTAATTTTCAAATCTATTTTTCAAACGAAAAATTAGATTTTATTTAATTTCACTGAACAGCTTTTTGCCTTTTCAGGAAATTATAAATAAATAATAAATTCAAAATCGTCTTGAGAATCGACACTCCTTTTATTGAATATATCTATAGCAATTATTATTATTATTATTATTATATCCTTAAGCCGTTTCCCTTTCGGGGTAGGCGTGAATTGCTCGGTTGGAAAGTAGTTTCACGAATAAAACAACAACTACGCGTCCTATCAAAAAGTGATTAATAATAAATTTGTAGACCTTTTTTGGTTGCACCAATTTTGTATTCATATCATTTTTTGTGTCTTGCATAGTTGGACCGCAAAACGGAATTTTTAATTTTTAATTATTTTTTTTGTGCGATCAAAATTAGAATTTTCGATTTCTGGTAAAAATTCAGAAAGTTCCTATGATAATTTTGTAGGGCTTTCAAAAATAAACGTTTTTCTCTTCTTGACTTTTTTTCATATGATGCGTTGCTCGTCTTAAAATATTAATTTTCTTGTGTTTTTTCAGATATTGAAAATGCTTTAACTCTGATAATTTTGATTTTGTCAAAAAATTTCAAAAGGGTAAATTGTTTGTCTCTTGGAGCACTACTAACAACCGCACATAGAATTTCTTAATTTTGAAAAAAAGTGGTCTCAAAAATTTTCAAAATGTGCTCACTTTTTGAATTTTGATCCAAAATATCTGGTTAACGAACTCGTTCTTTCTGTTTAGGCCTTGCAAAAGTGTGCCAAAGCACAATCTAATCTGATCAATCTTTTGAAAGTTATCGTACCTGCACGATACTACAGACTACAGACAGACAGTCACCTTCGTAAAAACCGTTTTTTCTGACTCAGGGGGTCTCGAAACGTCAACATTTGATTGAATCCGCAAAAGTAATTTTTCACATAAAACCAATACCTTCTCATTGAGATGAGAATGTAAAAACATCCAGTATATCCCATGTGGAAATCGAACCAACTTAGCCCAACTTATATTTGGGCCCCAACTGGGCAGCCCAATTAACAAAAAGTGAAATTAATTCACAAATTATTTCAATGAAATGATTACGTGGATGAAATCCCACCCAAATCCTGAAACTTTTTCAATTATTTCGAATTTTTAATTATCAAAACTTATGTCAATAAAGTTGATCAACTGTTTTGTAGGCCGGGTAGGAAACTATCGGTTTGATTTTGTCGGAATCCACTTTAAGGCCGTCTTTATTGACGAAAAATCCGAGATATTTCACTAACCAATATAGGTGTTCGTCGAAAGTCTTAGTCACCAATATAATATCGTCTGAGTAGCTAAAGACATTAGGCCTCATCTCAGGGGTTACAAGCTTATCGATGAGTCGCTGAAAGGTTGCAAGGATCCCGGCGAGCCCAAGTGGCATTTTTCTGAACTCGATGAGTCCCCTGCCCGGACCAGTGAACGCTGTGTATGCTTGGCTTTCCTGTTCTAGAGGGATTTGATTAAACGCGGCACTCAAGTTTAGCTTCGAGATATACCTTGCTGCTTCCAACTGTCATAGAATGTCCGTCATGTAGGGCAAGGGGTAAGCGTCCTTTTCCGAGATCGCGTTTCGCTTCCGGAATTCTAGGCGAGGTCAATATTTTTTCTTCGACGAGCAACCTGTCCAACTCTTCATACATGCTCTCCTGAACTTTAAGGGACAATATCCGATGCCTCTTCTTTATGGGAGCGTGACCTTGCACATCAATCGAGTGAGTCAGGAGGTGGGTCGCCCTCAGAGGACCTTGTGACTTTGAAGGCAACTTTATCTTCTTCTACGAACCATTGTTGAAGGGGGTAGTGTCTCCTGTCGCTATCCGGCATAAATAACTTACGCGATTTAGCGATGTAGACCATGTCAAATTTTCCTTTACCTTCTAGTCCCAGTATTGTTTCCGTGTCAAGGTTATTCGCAATTCTTACTTCACAGGTTCTCGTGATCCCCTCGATGGTTATAGGCAGGTTGGCTTTTCCGATAATCATATCGGCCGAACCGTTTGCCATAATGATGCGGGTTTTCTTATTGCAATCTAATTATCTACTGGAAGCTTTCACTAACTTATCCCAAGCTAACTTTTGTAATACACTTTAGAAATTAGGTGCTTTCATTGATATAATACATTATTAATAATATTATATCATTACTGAGTTTGTTCTAAACGTATAGCTAGATGAATGTATAGAATCGACTAGTCACCGTACCCCAGCAATGTTTAATTCATAAGTATTCTTACTTCTAATCGGAAAAAGTTGTATTTCTTCGAAAAGGACCAATTGTTGATAGTATTAATTAATTTTTCACCAAGAAGAATAATTTTATACAAAAAGGATGAATTTTTAACTAAATTTTACAGGATATTTTGACATTTGGAAAGAATTTTGGCATTATTGATCAATTTTCGGAAATTTCTTCAAGCTTTAAAATATTTTAAATCTTTTCACCAATTCTTAAATTCCTATATATCTTTTAATCTGACACGAATCATCCTAAAGTTGTTTTAAAATCTTTCCGATGCGTTTTTGAGAATTTTGGAAATCTTCTTTGATCTTCCGAAATCTTTTTTAATATTTCCTTAGAATTGATTTTACTTTAAAGAATGTTTTGAAATCTTGTTAAATTGGTATCTCCATGTTATACTTTCCAATCTAGGATCAGCAGTCTCAACTCTTTCATCTCCTAAAAAAAAGTTTCTGAAATAAAAAGTTATTCAAAATTTTTCCAGGAATCTACAAAAAATTTCTCCTCTTGCTTAAAACCGTTCGAAATTATTGAAAAAACCTTCTACATTTTGTGTTTGAAATCTTCAAATCTCTAAATTTTGTTTAAAATTTTTTTAAATATATTACATTATGCTTTTTTCTCTCACGCTTGAGATTTTTCTAGCCCAATATTTTAAAGGCTTCATTAATATAATATAATAATACTCATATTATTAAATTATTTATAATTAATAATCAATGTGAGCTCTTAGGTCAACTGAAAGCATGAATCTCGAAACAAGACATTTTAGAGAAATATGGTATCTCTGACCTTTTCAAATTTTGATAGCACAAAAAATAATGAAAAATCCAAAATTCCGTTTGCCGTCAAACTATGCAAGACGCAAAAAAAAATGAATTCACAAAAATTACGCACACACAAAAGATCTGAAAATTTGTTACGGATCACCTTTTTATAGGACACGTAGTTTTTGTTTTATTCGTAAAAAAACAACATAAAAATGAAGAAAATGAAATTTTTGGACAAACGTCACAAGCTACGAAAAAAAAATAAAACAAAAGTTGTTCATCTACAGAAAAGCTAGAAATTTGTTCCCAATCATTTTTTGTTAGGGTGCGTAGTTTTTGGTTCATTCGTAAAAAACAACATTAAAAATTAAAAAATTCAATTCTTAGACAAATGATACAAGCTACGAAAAAAAAAAATAAAACAAAGTTGTTCACCAAAAAAGAGCTACAAATTTTCCATCAATTGTATTTGATTAAACGCGTAGTTTTGGTTTCAATCGTAAATAATAAAATAAAAAACTAAAATTTGTGGACAAACGACACAAGCTATGAAAAAAATGAAAAAACAAAAGTTGTTCACCCAAAAAGGAGCTAAAATTTTTTCATTACTTATTTTCTGGCAGGCTGCGTAGTTTTTGTTTCCATCGTAAAATATAACATTTAAAATAAAAAAAGTACATTTTTTGAAAAACGACGCAAGGTACTAAAAAAATGGACGAAAGTTGTTCAGCCAAAAAAGATCGTAATTTAAAAAAAATTATTTTTAGAGAGGACCAGTACATTTTGTTTTATACGTAAAAAATTAGTTTAAAAAAAATGGGGAGAACGGCAATATCTACAAATTTGCTTAGAACCACTTTACACTAGGATGCGTATTTTTAGTTTAAAGCATGACAAATATGATAGAAAATAAACAAATTGAATTTATGGAAAAGTGACAAAAGTTGCAATAAAATGTTTAATAACAAAATTGTATTTTCCTGCTATACATCGTTCTAGTCTTTTTACGGAGTTTCTCTCAGTAGATGTTTCGCTACTCTACTGTTTTCCTAGATTTAATTGAACTAGGGAAATTCCACGAGCCTAACTTTGAGTTCCTTTTTGTATGATTTTTAAACTGTGCTCGTGAGTTTTCTGATCTTTAAAAACGTCGTTTTTCCAGGGCACCCCACCTTGCTCATCAGTTCTTCCGAGCATAAGGTTATATCGAGAACCTCACTCCTATTTTTTATCTAAAATTTGGGATTATCAGCTGGATTGAGAATCTCCAGCTCAGTTCACATCCGGTCGATAATATCTTCAAAAAACTATCTTCTATGCGTATTTGTTAACAAAACTAAAGAGATATCCGATTTTCTTGTAGAGTACAAAAGATGACTAAATTATTATATGTGACTGAAAAAACCAAATAGAAGATGTGAGTCTTATAATTTTGAAAATGTCAATTGTGAAAAAGGCTAGTGTATAGTATGTAGCGTTGATACTACCTTTCAAAATTCTTCATCAGTTTGCCTATAACATTCGTCAAGTATGCTCTACATTTAGTGAATATTCAGACCTTTATTTTCTTTTTAACCTTCGCGATGTTTCTTAACTTTATTGATAAGTATAATATATATACGAAGATAATAAAAATTGTGATAAAAAACCATTGATTCGCATTTCAAACCTTCTAGCTCCTAATCTTTATCACAGGCGACTTACATAATTTGCTGTCGTTCTGACGAATCATGAATATTTTTAAAATATTAAGAGTTCGAACTGGACCTTTTGAGGAACTTCATGGTTCCTTTTCGAAACAAATCTTGAAATAGTTTCTGAAGATTTGGATTCCTTTGTTAATTGTTGAAAAATAATTGAAAATCGATGAGATAACTTTTGCGAATTTGTTTTACAATTCCCCTATTCTTTTGCCTTTTTTTTGAAAAAATTGTCGATAAAAAGAATAATTTTGCTAACACTGAACCTTTTATCTAAAAAAGAGGAGGTAAGTGGAAGCTGAATTTTAAACGGATGATTACTTGTTATCAAGGTCATCAACAAGGGCATATAAGAAAAGTGTGTCCTCAATTATTGAAAAGAATGGGTAATTCATCTACTCCAGGATCGATTTAGCCAAATTTACAAAAGGATGCTTAGTTAAAATTTCGTTACACAAAGAAGGAGAAAAATAGTGTGCAGATAGTAAGGCCATTTATCATATGAATAGATTTTAATCCGTATGGAAAAAGGAAGAATCAACGTAGAGACTTACCATGAACACCATTTGAGAAAAAGAAAGCTCAATTATGTACTCCGCGTACCGAAATTAGAAAGTGAAATTTTTTTTTATGTCTAAATCATGCAACCGGGCTTTAGAAACGTTTGGAAATGCGAATGTAATACTTCTGAAAACCAAGAGCAGTAAGAAAATAGTTTCACTTACGAAACGGACATTAAAACGTGTGAATTTACCATAAGATAAAACGACAATTAAATCATAATGGATTTACAAAGTTAAAAGAGATGATGACTCGATTAAAATGTTGCAGGCTCACATGGTGCCCAAACAGTACAGTCAGAAAGAAGGATTATTTTATCTGCCAATAGACATGAACCAATAAGGAACACTTCAGCCGTAGCTGCTTGTAAAGATATTGAACTTTTACAGTTTGACGTAAACACAGGATCTTCATTTGAAGATATCGATTTTTAAATTAACGTGAAAGACCCTGAAAATTTTAGTTACCGATCCTCAAGCATTCGTCAAAGTTTTTGTCAGAATTTGCACAATTCATGTATAATAGGTGTCAAAAAATTCAACTTCACTTTCGACTCTTGCCATGTGTGTGAATGAAGGTTTGCTAAGTTTCACAGAGAAATTGAAACCGATGGAATCCGCGAAAGTCATTTTTCACATAAAACCAGTACCTTCTAATTGAGATGAGAATGTAAAAATCGATTTCTCCCTACAATGGTCTCTTTTCAAGTGTTTTTTGGTGATAATGGGCTCAGTCCATGAATATTAGTTAAGAAATATTAGAATATCAGTTATGAAAAATTAATGTCCAACCAAAAAACCTATAATTTTCAACGAATTAGTTAAGTTTTCAACAAATTAAATAAAAAGTCCGAAATCCGTATGAGAAGCGCTAAATATCATTTTGATCCAACTTGGGGATCAAATTGATGCTTAAACATAAGATCAAAAAACAATCGATGGAATCCGCGAAAGTCATTTTCCACATAAAACCTACCATGTCTCTTTTCAAGTGTTTTTTGGTGATAATGGGCTCAGTACATGAATATCAGTTATGAAAAATTAATTTTCAACCAAAAAACCTAATTTTCAACAAAATAGTTCAATTTTCAACAAATTAAATCAAAAGTTCGAAATCTGTATAAGAAGCGTTGCGTATCATTTTGATCCAACATCGCGATCAAATCGATGCTAAAATATAAAATAAAATAAAATTTGATGGAATCCACAAAAGTCATATTTCACATAAAAGCAATACTTTCTCATTGAGATGAGAATGTAAAAATCAATTTGCTTCTACAATGTTCTCTTTTCAAGTGTTTTTTGATGATAATGGACTCAGTACATGAATATCAGTTAAGAAAAATTAGTTTTCAACCAAAAAACCTAATTTTCAACAAATTAGATAAAAAGTCCGAAATCTGTAGAAAAAACGTTGCATATCATTTTGATCCATTTTCGATATCAAATTGATGCTTAAATATGAAATGAAAAAAAATTTGATGGAATCCGCGAAAGTCATTTTTCACATAAAACCAGTACCTTCTAATTGAGATGAGAATGTAAAAATCGATTTCTGAACGTGAAGCAATACTTCTTATTCTGACGTTGTTTGCTGGGAAGATAATGTCCGTGTATGTAGCTCTGCGTAGTGCGATGATCACTGGTTTACAGAAGTATCTTTTTTCCAAGGTTTACAATCGGATTACGTCCTCTAGGCTCTTACCGTCTCGATTGACGTTTCGAAATTATGAATTGCATTTTTCTTGTTGATTATGGTTTACGTAGACTAGAGTTGGCTTAGTGTTAGTTCAACAGCTAATTTTAACAATAGAACTTACTAAACGCTCATCGAATTGCTATTCATAAATACCATCCGAAGTTCGTATTTTCACTTCTTTCTGATTCTAGGTTTGTTCAACGCAGGGCAGTTTGATTTTTATTAACTTTTATACAAACACGATCGTTTTCCGCTATCCTGGTAGGATCGCTAGAAAATGTGATGGATCTGAATGAAAAGCTCAATTGAATTCGCCGTAACGAATTGAAGCACTATATTAATTACGTTTTTCTACACATTTCTGGTTTTTAAATAATATACTTCGTATTAATAAGAGCGCTGAAAATCAATGAGAATAGAAATTTCAAAGATCTTAATTTTGATTCATAAACAATTGACTGGTACCATAAAGATGAATTTTCAAGACAATATTTCAATCCTCAACCAAATTATATAATTTTGAAATGCATGAATTTTCAATCAAATGGATGCATTTTGAATAGGAACAGATCAACGGGCAAAATAAAAATATAAGTTTCCCACTAAAAATATGATAGATTTTCATTTGAAAAGTTATTTCTGAACAATAACAGAAACAAATTATTAACCAATAAGATAAATTCTCAACTAACATGGTTAATTTTAAAGCAAAAAAATTCATTTTTGAGGAAGTAGCTCAACCTGAAGGCAAGTATGTAGTGATTTTTAAACTTATTGAGTAATTATTGGACCGTACAAAGGGGTTCGGATAAAAATTAGTGCAAAATAAGGAGCAAATATTGCAGAAATCATGAAAAATAAAATTTGTGCAGTATTTCGAAAAGTCTGAATAAGCATTGCCAGCTTGAAATACAGAAATAAATATGATATATATTTGATATAATAGTGTTGAACATAGTTAAACACTATTATACTATTATACTATTATACAGCATAGTTCGCAGAGGGCAGATTTTTATTCTTATTTTTCACGAATGAAAAATATACTCGCCCTTTCTGAAAACTACAAATAACGAATTTGTACATCATCTTTGAGTGAACAGGTTTGCCTATTATTTTTTTTCTTTCCTTGTGTCGTCTTCCAAAACATACAATTTTTTTTATTTTTAGTGTTATTTTTCACGAATGAAACAAAAACTACGCGTTCTATCAAAAAGTGGTTCATAACAAATTTGTAGATCTTTTTTAGTTTCACGATTTTTTTATCGTTATCTTTTTTTGTTTCTTGCACAGTTTGACTGCAAAATGTAATTTTTCATTATTTTGTGTGCGATCGAAATTTGAATTTTCGATTTTTCGAAAAAATTCGAAAAGTTCTTATGATAATCTTGTAGGGCTCTCAAAAAGAAACGTTGTTCTATTTCATACTTTTTTTTTCATATCATGCGTTGTTCGGCCTAAAATATTAATTTTCGTTTGTTTTTGAGATTTTGAAAATGCTACACCTCTGATAATTTTCATTTTATCGAAAAATTTCATGAAAATAAATTGTTTGTCTCTTGGAGTACTACTGATAACCGTGAATAGAATTGTCAAATTTGAAAAAAAAGTAGTCTAAAAAATTTTCAAAATGTGCTCACTTTTTTAATTTTGATTTAAAATAGCTGGTCAACGAATTTGTTCTTTCTTTTTAGGCCTTCAAAAAGTGTGCCAAAGCACAATCTAATCTGATCAATCTTTCGAAAGTTATCGTGTGCCGAACGCTCCAAGGGAGATAGTCAATTGTCCAAAACGAGAAGTGCCAAATTTTCTGGAACTACGATTTTCGGACAGCAGAGTCCGTTGCACATTGGAGGCCTGACATTTTTCTCCAAGACTTCGAGAAACGAATAATATTCATGATCGAATTCTTGGCTCCTTCCGAATACAACATCACTGCCAAGGAGAAAGAAGAGGAGGAAAGTTATGAAGACCTTAAAAGGTATCTGCAACGACTGTACTCAAAATATTTGGTACAAGTGTTTATGTCCTTGTGATAGGTACTTTTCGAAGTGCGAAACTATCACTGGTTTGTAACCTTAAAGCCATGCCCGCGTGCCAAAAATATGCACGGCACTTGCGAGATTGATACAGAAAACTGTCAACCTTGGGTCGCTTCGTTTCCTCAAAACACACGAGGGTTTCACCGGCCTGTCGCTGTGATATTATATATACACAGGATGTCCCGGTACTCAAGGTACATTTTTATATTTTTGAATTCCTCATAAAAAATGGAGTTGAAAATATTCATAAAAATTTGTTGTCAAGTCAACAATGAATGAGTAGTCAACAACTAAAGATTAACCAATCGGAATCGTGCGTTAGATAGACGAAAGTCCATGTGTCACTGATGAGGGTGTGTGCGCAAAAGAGTGATTTTAAATCTGCGGGATATCCTCTGAATTTCAAATTCTCTGAAATCTTTTGAATTCTATGCATTTTTTTGTATTCCCTAAATTCTTTTGAAATTTTATAATTTTTTTAAATTCTGCGAATTCTTTTGAAGTTTTTGTATTATGTTGCATTCTCTGAATTCTTCTGAATTCTCTGAATTCTTCTTAATTCTATGAATTCTTACACTATTCTTTGATGTCTTTCGAAATCTCTGAATTCTTCCAAATTCTTTGAATTCCCTGATTTGTTCTGACTTTTCTGAATTGTTTCAGTTAGGGAAACCTTCCGGGTAACATATCTGGGCTCCTTAGAAGCGCCCAGAGATGTCCCGAATGAGCCTATCAATGGCTGAGGCAAAAAGCTTAATGATGCATATTATTTTGTACCACAGCAAGGACGCCTTGGCAGTTTCAACCAGGCATGATTAGTGGCTCGGGAGGATATGGTACCATATATGAGAGGCTACGCAAAAAAGCACTGACGGCATGTATATACGTCAAGGATGTGGATGCGATTTTGGTTCACAAGCTCTGCTTCAGGGACCTCACCGTTAATAAGGTGTCACTTAGGGGCAGAAGTTTAGGAGAACAGGATTCCTCTGCTGTTAGGCTGGGTTGTAAACTCCTATCATACCTTGTGAGGGAGCACAAATATCAACGGCGGAACAAGATATTCAATTGAATACCTAGCGGGCACTGAGCTAGAGATTTGAAATCGCGGTAACACTCTAACTTTCCAGAAGAAAACAGAAGTGAGCTTCCCGATTTGACTCTATTGCTTGAAAGAACTGCGGAGCCGGATAGTAAGCTGTAGAGTCTCCGATAAGAAGTCTTTTTCGCAAAAGAATTCTATCTTGTTACAGTTAGGCCTAGGAAAACTGGTGGTTTCAAATACCAGAAGCCTCGTGAATACGCCCTGGGACACATAAAAAGGAATTCAAAGTCCGGCTTGTTGAATTCTTCACAAGCTACGGTACCATACATGAGCTAGAGCACGCCGTGGATTTTCTACGAAGGGCTATTATTACATCACATAAAAACCAATGCCCTACAAGTACAATTATGTCTAGTGAACGAGCATAATAGTGGAACAGCCACCTAGAGAAACTCTGTAAAAATAATAAAGCGTGCTGCAATAGAGCAAACAGTACAAAATTGCATTCAGACTGGGGCATCTATAAAACGGCTTGCCACCTTTTTCTAGGCTGAGGTTCTGAAACAATTTTTATCGCTGATTAACATGAACATTAATTGTGTCATGTAACAGCAGGGATGCTGTGAATTTGTAGTGTCGCATTTCTTATTGTGCGCAGAGATAATGTTATAATATGCGCATACATTATTTAAACAAAATTCTATCTGTACATGTTCAGGAAAATTAAGTAGATTAAGCTTTGCTTTTGCACTGCTCATGTTCATAATATTGCTTGAAAGGTTCTTACACATCTTTTACATTAAATTCGAGAAAATTAAATGAAAATATCGAAAGATTAGGAGTACCATACAAATTGAATAGAAACTCAAAGATAAATGACCAGCAACGTGATGTGCCTTGTAATTTTAAAAAACATACTCACAAAGGCGGAATAATTTCAGCTGAAATAGACTTAAGACAAATTTTTCCAAAGAGGGCAGTATTAAAGTTTTTCGGTTGACCGATATCAACCGAAAGTAACTACTATTCCATTTAGAGCGTAGCACTTCATACCTTAATAAAGTAAATATCTTTTAGTTATGAGCTGACTAATTGCGACCTTTATTAACTACAATTTTCCATGTTTGACGTCGTCTAATTTTGATTCCAAGTCACAAAGCTTACATAAGTCAGCTACTTGATATCTTTGTGTATCAATCGGAACTATTCTAACTAGAAAGTGATAGTTCTTGAAGGTCTTGTTTCGGATATGCGCTTAAAATTAGTAATATTTGAGAAGCAGAATACGATATCAAATTTTTTTCTAAATAAAGACATTTTTCTATTAGCTATTCATTATTTCTTTTTTATCTGTTATTCAACCAACATTATTTATATCCATCGCTTGGGTGTGCACAGCTTATCCAAGTCGTTTACAGAGATAAAAGAAAGAGACGCATTTTCTAAATCACTAACTGTAAAGCATTGCCAATTAGATCTGCACAAACCAAAGTTTTTTTTTGAAATAGGTATCTGAAAAATCCCGAATAATAACATTCTGGACAGTTTATATACAATATTACCGAATAATAAAATTCCAGACAAAATATTGTCGAATTATAAAACATAAAAACCTAGAAAATTCCCGAATTTGAACAATTAAGAAAACGTTTTTTTAATAAATACTATTTATTTCTTAAAAATAAAATAATCAAATATTTGTATCATATAAATTTTTTTTAATTTAATTTTTTAAAATTATTTTTTGAATTAAAAATAACAATAATTGTATAAAAATGTTATTAAAAAAATCAATTTAAAAACACGATTCAATTCAGCACTGATTTGTCTCGAGGTTTCTTTTTATTTATTTTTTCAAAATTAATAATTTGATTTTTGAGAACGTTTTTTGTCATTAAAAAAAACACAATGCACATGTTTAAAAAAAATGTCATCCGGAAATATATCTCTTCAATTATTGTTATTTTGAATTCAAACATTAATTTTTTAAACTTTAGACCTAAAAAAAGTTTTTTCTTTAATATAAATATTTCATTATTTTATTCAAAAAAGTGTTTGTTAACAAACAATTCCCGAATAATAAAATTCCTGAAATTATAAAAGTGCCGAAATATAAAGCTCCTGAATTGAATTCACGAATAATTAAATTCCCGAAAGTATATAATATTAACGAATTTGAAAATTCCCCACAGAAAATTGCCGAGTTATCAAATATCCGAACTAGAAAATTCATGAATTTAAACAATTTAAAAAATGTTTGTTCATCAAATATTATTTCTTTATAACAAATACATAATAAAATACTTTTATTAACGAAATTTCTTTAATGCTTAAAGTTTAAAAGAAACTATTGTTTGAATTTTAAATAACAATAATTAAAATATATATATATTTCTAAATGAAAAAAATTCTTTGGAAATGTGATATAAATCGGTACTGAATTGAATCCTGCAAAGTTTCAAGTGGGCAATGGTACGAGTCATAAAAGGTTATCGTGGCAGCGATGGTCTAATCCGAGTCGTCACGCTGAAAACTCAGCGCGACTCAATAACCCGACCAATTGTCAAGTTGTGTCTAATTCCACGTGCGACAAGCGATGTAAATGAAATAATGCAAAAGTGATTCAATTTGGCCTGCGACGGAAAGCGGGCGGAATGTTCGAGATTTATATGCAATTTTACTTGTTTTCATTAATTCCATTTTGTTCTATGTACTTCTAATTTAATTGTTGAATTCTTCAATCAGCTGTGACGTCAAAATATTGATTTCTTCAGCCGGTCTTTGGTTATTATATTCTTAGTTACATGTACGCGTTTTATTTCAATTACTCATACACACACTCAGAGATTTACACACTCTCGCTGTCTTTTTCCAATTTTCGGCTACAATTGAGTTTAGTTCGCCTGTTGCTGGCAGAGAGATTAGTCATTTTAATCACTTGTAATTTATTTCTCTTAATTAATAAATGACCGCGCTTTTTGTTGTCAGCCATGTAAAATGGAATAAATTGTGCAAAATTCTTTTATGTAACCCAGTGCAGTACTATCCGTCAGGAAAAAGAATGAAGAGTTTTAATACAGTCCATTGCTTTAATTTCGGTCAAAACAGGTATCAAGACCTTAAAAGGGAGCTGCAACGACTGTACCCAAAAAATTCCGTACAAGTAATTGTCCTTGTGATAGGTTCTCTCGGAGGTACGATACGATCACTGGTTCGTAACCTTAAAGCCATTCCCGCGTGCCAAAAACATGCCACGGCACTTGCGAGGCCATGAGAGGGATTTACCGCGGTCCTAATGGGAGCCAGTGTCATTTTTTAGATGGCAGTTGCTCCCAGTGGTACCCTGCGGTGTTGTTAATATATATATATATAGTGACCACCCATCTCACGGTTGTGAGACGTGGCCATTTTTTTTTTATTGTTTCTTTTCCTAATTGGAAAATGTAATAATCTAAACAGATTGGTTCATAATCAACCATAAATACTTGGTATTTTTTAGTGATGGAATATAATATTTTTGATATTTTCTACTGTTTGAGTAAATTTGATGAGAACTGACCTTGTAAGGTTGAAATGCACTCGTTCGAGTTGCATCTTGCCATGCACCAGGTGCCCAATGCCATTTTGTTTCGAGAGGTTCGGATTTACAACCCACGTTTACATGTCCCGGTTTACAAATCAACGGTCGAGGTCTTATTCCAATAGAAGCTTCTGTATTCTCACATGGTGTCACGCTCTCCTGCTTGATATCATTTTCTTCAAAGTTCTCATCTACTTCTTGCATTCCGAAGTGCCACAAACCCTGAGGGACCATATTTAAATTTTGTAATTTATGGAAATTCGAAAATGAAATAAATTACTCGCAGCAATTTTACAGAAATTTAATAAGAATTTAACTTCAGGCGTCAAAGAAACCTGCTGAGTGAAAAACGAACCTGGCCAACAACAATTTAAATAAAAAAGTCAAGGAATTTTACTGGTCAAGGAAAAGTCAGGTAATTAACGGAACAAATATTGTCAAAGTCAGGGAATTTTTATAACTTTAAATAACTGTCAAGAAGAATAAATTTGAAATTGTTTTATTCCGATTATAAAAGATTCTAGTTAGGAATTATACAAGTTTAATATTCTGGTATTTGAATAATAATTAATATAACATTCTTATTAGTAATTTTTTGCCTTGTATTGTTTTTGCAGTTGCTTCCTTTTGAAGATTATCTTTTTAGTTATAAATTTTATTATTTGTTTGAAAATTCAACTGTTTTGTTGAAAATTCATCTTTGAGGGTTGAAAAATCAACTTTTTTCGTGAAAAATTTACTTTGTGTTTAAAATTCATATCTTAGTGTTGAAAGTCACTAGATCATTCAACAACAATTCTAGTCAATTTAACTGCCATTGAAGGGTAAGTTCTACTATTACAAACTAGTGACACTGTTCTCGTCGGAATAGATATTTTTTACACGAAAAATGTAAAACTGATCTCTAATTTTACAGGAGTTATTACTCATTTATATCTAAAGACGTTTTAAAAATCCACAGTCACAAACTAATCGGTGTAAATACATTAAAAAGATATATTTTAATGTGACGAACTAAGAACTTAAGAATAACGAGGTCATGTTTGAAATACATTGTACGAGTAATTTAAGTTGAAACACCAAATGTATCGTTAACATTTTTGACCAAAGCGACAAAGGCGAATTAAAATAATATGCATATTTATGTCAAGTTTATTTACATGAATTTTGATATCGTTTTCAAATTACTTTAACATTATTCGTACAACCATACTTCCAGAAGTCGCTTTGTTGACTCGTCTAATTGTAACGCCTAACGTCGCTTCGCGTCGCTACTTTATTTCATTCTTTCATTTTTTGGCATTATGCTTTGCCTTCCATGAATATTTTAATATTTTGGTGAATGAATAAAATATCTTAGTATTCAGCTGATGTCCAAATGAAGTTGGAAAAATGTGACTTGGATAATATGTGGAAGCTCTGAAAATGAGTTGAACTACGATTACACTGTAGATGGGAAAATAGTTTTTGTTCGAAATGATGAATTAGGAGAAGGGTGAAAGAAAACTTCTTATTCACTAAAATTTAGAAATCCTCGATTTTCTTGTAATTTAAACCATTTCGAATCAATCCGAAACTATCCGAAGCAAGTTTTCAATCCTCTTGGACCTTTCTCGATCCAAACTTCAACCCAAAATTCAATCCCTATGGATCCGGGGCTCACTTATCAATCCTTCTCCGTTCATCTATCAGAATCCACTTCAATCCGAACCCATACGGGAACATATAATATATATGTATATATATATACAATAATATTATAATTATGTATAAACCATACATAATTTTTCCGCCTGGGAACCTACCAATAATGAATTCCGCATTCTCCTTTTTTTTCGTTTTTGAGGTTTTAAGGTCATTTTAACGATTCGTATTTAATTTTCTTAATTAAAAGACATTTTATCAGAGCTAAAGGCAATAAAGTGCGCTAATTAAAGCAAGATTCGCCTTTATATGACTTTTTTCCGTAACAAAAAGAGGCATTCATGATCGGCAATCGGGTCACGGAGATCGTCCGTGAATCAAATTGGTGTCTTTGTTTTTGGCAGTGTATCCGAAACTGTAATATATATGAATTTATATGCTTTCAAAAAATAAATAAAAAAAAAAAACTAAACGCAGTTCGTTGTATCCTTCTATCTTCAAGCCACATGTGCCATATTTCAAACGTGGGTTTAATAAAAGTGGATAAAAATCCGGCGCCGTTTTTCGAGCGCGACGATATACACTTGCTACGTTGCGTTGGTGCCCTCGTAACACGATACGGTTAACACTTTTCCATATGAATGACAAAAAAAAAAGGGATAAAAGAAAAATAGAAAAACAGAAACGGGTACGAGTGCTGTAAACGAGACAGCCAAACAGAAGGGCTTTAGTTTGTTTTTCTTGCACTTCTGTTGACACAACGTGATGGTTAAACACACCTGCGTCGACTATTGGTACGCCACTGTGCTTAATATTTATATTTTATGCTATTTTTACCCCCCCCCCACACATACACACCCATCGAAAAGCAAAGTAGCCCAAAATTCTCCCAAAACAAACGAAATAGAGTGATTTTCAGAGTTAGGGAGTAAATTGTTACAAGTACCTATACTGAGAAAAATGTTTGTTTGAATTAAACAAATTTTGTTTGAATCAAACAAATTTTGTTTGAATCAAACAAATTATTACAAATATTGCGCTCTCGCCCTTGGCATAATCCACACATAGTTCCCGTTAAACCTTGACTCTCTTATTCTCTCTTCCTCTGCTGTCTTCTCTCTCTTCATGCCGTTTTTCTTAACCAACTCACATACCTTTCTTCCTTCCTAGTGCATCCTTCTCACTTCATCCATCTGTAGTCCAATCGTTCTAAAATATCTTTCCCTTTCAGCTTTCATCCTCCCAACCGCTCTCATGTTCTCCTTCTTTCACCAACACTCCCTAACCAGATTACTTCCTTCCTCTTCCAAAAATTTCTCCTCATATTTACACGCCCGACTCCCAGCTAGAATCCCTACAATCGTTCTCCCCGTCTCCCTCCTGACAATATAATTAAGCGTGTTCCTTGTCCACCTCAATGTCAACTTTACATACCTCTCATGTGTCCTATTTACCTTTTCACTTTCCTGCCACCCCCATACCACTATTCCATACAGTAGCACACTCATCACTAGCGAGTCAAACAATTTCATTCTCCTTTTAAAATCATCTGCGAATAACTTCGTTCCCAACCCCCACAACTGCCTTATCACCACATTTGCCCTCCTCACTCTCTCTTTTATGTGGCCATCCACGACCCATTCCTCCGAAACACGAAGCCCAGTTACACAAAATCTTTCACCTCGTGCACCGCCTCTCCCTTCCAATTCCACTCCCCTCCATTATCCCTTCCACCTTCTTTTCTGAAAACCATAACTTTGGACATTTCCGCATTCAGCTCTAACCTGCTCTCATCCAGGTATCTTCTCAACCTCTTCATCATCTCCTTTAAGGCCTCCTCGCTTCTTGCCAGCAACAATATATCATCTGCATACGCTAGTGACTAAATTCTAACCCCTCCTATCCTGACTCCTCCTACCAACCCGGCCTCCAGCTTACTTTCCATATCCGCAATTAAAATCGCAAAAAGCATTGGAGTGAAGAAAAAAGGAAAATTGCATCAAAATTATAATTTAAGGCGAAAAATATTTTTGTAGAAAAAATAAAAATTTCTAATGACTATTTATTTTTAAGTTTGTATAAATATATTTTTTCTAAGATTCTTGAGAAATTTTTTAAAGATTTTTCAATATTTCTGTATGTCAATTGAAATTTTAACAGCAAAAAAAGTTTCAACTAAACAGTAGAATTTTCAACCAAAAAAAGGTGATATTTCAACGAAAAAAGCTGAATTTTCAACGAAAAATGTAACAATTGCTATTTTAATGAAAATATTATAATTTTTAGTTAAAAACAGTTAAAATGAATTTGAAAAGAATGTATTTTTGACAAAATAACAAAAATTTTAAATAAAAAAATTTTCTAGTGAAGAAAACAGGAAAATTGCATCAAAATTATAATTTAAGACGAAAAATATTGTTGTATACAAAATAAAGATTCGGAATAACTATTCATTTTTTAAAGTAATTTTTTCGCTTATTTTAAGGTTATATAAATATAATTTTCACATGATTCTTGACAAAATTTCAAAATTTTGTTTCAATATTTCAGATATGTCAAATAAAAATGTCAGCAAAAAATATAATTTTCAATTAAACACTAATAAATGGAGATATGTTTATAATTTCAATCTTCAAATTTATTCCACAAGATCAAACATGGTACAAAAATGTCGTACAATTTATAAAATGACCAACTCTTTACAAGAACTTAAAGAAAAAAAATCAATGTGTGTCATATTCAAATAACATATAGGAATATTTATAAAAAGTATTAATATTCTCCATGTTTAAAATGAATGTATACACAGTACAGATTTTATTTGAAATTTCACGACATTTTTTTTTCCATGTTTGACCCTAGGGCAGAATCAAGGATAAATATTCTAAAAATATGTTCATTAGTTATTAAAATACTACAAAGAAATTTTACCATTTGCTGTCCAACGGAAAAATCTTCTAAGTGACATGTGTCGAAAATTGAACTCTTGTTGAAAATGGTGATTTTGAACCAAAAATTCTTCTTTTATGGTAGTAAAGTCATCATTTTTAATTTAAATAAATAAATTTGCAATTACATTTTTTACTATATCCAAAAAGATAAATGTGTGGTAATTCCATTCTCAGTTTTATACCTTCGATGATTGAGTTACTTTTGGCTCAAGTCAGGACCACTTAAAATTAATTTGGCGATTGATTTTAGCCATTCTGCTTTATGAAGTTATGGTTTAGTGATATTTATTGATAGCTTTATGACTATGGTTGGAAATGACCAAGCAGCAGATGTAACGCTTTTCAGACACGCTTGTAAGTTTATTTTAGAATTTCTTCAGAAAACTGGAAAAGTGTACTCTTATCGCTAACCATAATCAGCATAGCTCTACGGAGGAGCCATTCGCTATCGATTTAGGATCATAGGTTTTGCGACTCAAATAGGTATTTTTGACAAAAGCAGAAGCTGAGAGTCAAATTATTTTGATTAACAAACATTCTATAAATAACTGAGTTTAAAACCAAACTTAAGATCCAGTTATTTAAAAATATATTATTATAATAAAAAAGTATGTTATATTAATAATGTATTAATGATCAATATTATTTTTGAACAATTATGATTCCTAAATTTCACAAGTTGATCAAATTATACTAAAGTAGAAGGAAGTCACAAAATTACATAATTTTCATACAATAATGGTGTATTCTATATATTAGGGTGTTGATTTCGCAAAAAATTAGGCCTTTTCGTGGAAGAAATGGTCAACATGTGCATTTGTTTACAAAAATTGTTTATATCGGTTACAATTATTGCGGTTTTGAAAAATATGACAACAAGGAGCCTTTGGCAAAACATTTTGTGTTGATTCCGCAAAAAAGTAAGAACGCTATAGTTATCGTACATGTATTGGGTATCTCAGACAATTCTTCTCCGAGAACAAAGAATTAAAATGCTTATGAGAGCCAAAAATGCCAAGTTGTATGAAACACTATAGCCGAATAAAGAAGTGATTATTCTGTTCTTCATACTCATCACTGAAGAAAACCTTGTTACTTTCAAGGTTGAACCGCATCCTAAACCGAATCCTCTTCCCGTTGATTTTAAACAGCCCACTGGATCTCTTATTCCTTATTTTTCATGTTAACAAAAAACAGAGTTCTTCTTTCTACACGCAACTTACGGTAACACGAGGTGGTTCTTCTTTCTACTCACGAACCTCTGTACCAGGAGGTGGTTCTTCTTATTACTCACACCCACCTGCAAAAGGAGGTGGTTTTTCTTTTCTTACTACTTATACCCACCTGCAACAGGAGGTGGTTCTTCTTCTTCCTACCAGAACTCAACTGTACCACGAGGTGATTCATCATCTCATTTCTACTAACACCCCGCTACACCAGAAGGTGGTTCTTCTTCTTTCTATTCACATCCCCTGTACCAGGAGGTGGTTCTTCTTCTTTTTCTTTCTACTCACATCTTCTGCAAACGGAGGTGGTTCTTCTTCTTTCTACTCACACTTCTTGCAATAGGAGGTGGTTCTCCCTTTTCTTCTTTTTTTCACGTCCCTTGTGCCAGAAGGTGGTGCTTCTTTTTTCTATTCACACCCTCCTGCACGAGGCGGTGGTTCTTCTTCTCATTACTCACACCCACCTGCAACAAGATGTGGGTGGTTCTTCTCCTTCTTACTACTTACATCCATCTGCAACAGGAGGTGGTTTTTGTTCTTTCTACCAGCATTCCAATTCTACCAATTCTTCTTCTGAATAATCACACCCTCTGCACCAGGAGATGGTTCATCTTCCTCTTTCTACTCACACCCCTTACAATACCCTCATTTCTCACACTCCCTCACTTCCCCAACATCTTCATCTTCTACTTCCCCAACGTCTTCCTCCTCAACTTCCCCCTCTCCTAACTTTCCCAGCTAACACTTCTGTTCTACTTCCCTTCCCAAACCATCACTTTCCCTTCCTCACTCACCCGCACTACTCCACTAACCCTCCCTTGACTTCTCTCACTACTCTCCCTCACTTTCAATTATTTCCTCTACTTCCCCTACCCTAATTTCCCCTTACTCTACCTCTCTTCATTTTCCCTTTCTTCTTCTACTTCTCTATTCCCCTCCCCCACTTTCCCTAATTCTCCTTCCCGTATCTTCCCTCCCTTGACCTACATTTCCTCTCATTTACTCTGACTTTTTCACCCCTCATTTTCTCCTTCTAGGAAAAAAGTACGACGGACGGAAACCCGACCGAAGTTGAAAGAGTTTCTGCACTAGGCTCTGAACCCTAAGAATAAGGGAGAAACGACTTTTCATTAACTTTTTATCTTTTAAAGTTCAAATTTTTCCATGTTTGAAAGTTTGAATGTTCAAATGTTCAATGTTCAAATAATAATTTCTACGTAATATGTTTTACGTCTGCCCCTCCCTCTACCCCCTTGCGATATGCACGGAAAATTTCCAAAAAAATTAAAAATGACATTTTTATGTAACATTCGAGACACAGACTACTTACAACCTTTTGTTCTCAAAAATAAGTATTATTTGCTAATATACAACTTTTCAAGCATTTTTGAAACTATTTTTCAATCGTTCAAAAAACTTTTTTTCCAATACGTCTTAAAAAAAATTCTTTTATGAATGTTTATAGTTATATTTTTTGCTGAACATATTTTTTTATAACGTTTCAACAATTTTCATTTGTATAATAACTGCATTTTTCCCCAAAATCGCGGAAAGTTAGGATTTTCATTAAGCAATGACACTATGGACGAACATTATCGGTAAATGTCAGTGCATGAATCTATAAAAAACAACTCTAATTATTGAGTCATAATATGGAGCGATATCGTGCTTCTACTTGCCACATTCTCGCCACAAGTTTACTAATCGTACTGAACAAATAGGCATTCTACATTACATTCTACATTCTCATTACCTATCTACTATTAATCTCTTTTGGTTTAAAATTCAACTTTTTTTGGCAAATTTGACCTTATCTTTACTGACTAAAAATTCAACTACCTATTTGAAATTCAAACTTTTTTCAAAAATCAATCACTTACCTCTTATCGATGATATTCTCAATCAATTGGGACAAGATAAGTTTTTCTCCGCTTGTGACATGAGTGCAGGTTTTCACCAAATTCCAATGAACAAGGCATCCGAAAAATATACGGCTACGAATACAATCGTGTGCCTTTTGGCCTGAAAAATTCACCACAAACATTCCAAAGAATGATGCACAACGCCTTTACAGGTCTAGTTGGCAGAGAATGCTTTGCGTACGTAGACGACATAGCAATTATAGGAAAACCCCTAGAGGAGCACAACAAAAATTTGATTAAAGTGCTTGAAAGGATAAAGGCATTAGAACTAAAATTAGAACCAACCAAATGCAAGTATCTACGACCGGGAAATGAGTATTTAGGCGATCTACTCACCAAGGATGGAGTTAAACCTAATCCATCAAAAACTCAAGCTGTCAGGAACTTTGAAATCCCTACCACAGTGAAGGAAATTCAGCCTTTCTTGGGTTTCACAGGATGCTATAGAAAATTTATCAAAAAACTTCTCTAGTACAGCAAGACCTCTGACTAAGCTAACCCAAAAAGGAACCATATTCGACTGGACACACAATTGCACTAAAGGTTTCAACAACTAAATAACACTCTATGCTCAGCACCAGTATTACGATTCCCGAACTTCAAGGAAACTTTTGTGGAAAAAACAAATAGTTTCTGTCGACATTCCTCTTCTAGAAAGAGTCGTGTATCAACTATACAAAATTCATCCATACCTAGTGTACCAAAATTTAATATGAAATGTAACCGGAGCCGCATACATACTACCCAAAGAACCGTACATCGCTCTATCAACCGATGACCAAAGATTTTTCTTATCAAATCAAGAATATCACAACACCTGTATAAAAACCAAATACAGCACCATGTGTGAGGCAAATCAACCCGTATATTTAACATCAACCAGCTCTGTCTGCGAACTCATAATGTTGATAAAACCATCGATAAAATCCCTTCAAAAATGTGATGTAAGAATTACTCTAAAAGAAGAACAATTTTTGACACAAATATCGTCTCTTCAAACTTGGTTATATTCAACAAATAAACCTGAGTAAAAACAAGGAAAAATACGTTTATAGTCCAGAGTTTTCCTTAAACTTGACTAATATCTATTATTTCATATCAAACTTCCTAAATTTCACAACAGCAGAAGACCACGAACTACAAATACAAACAATCAGAAACTGGAAGGATTTTTAAAATGGAAAATCACTGCGAGAAATCGAGAATCAACTTTCAGGCTTAGAAACTCAACAACGATACCACAAGACACAAAGTCATACCATAATTGGAACAGCATCGGGTTTCACAATAGCAATAATATTGATAATAACATATTGTGGAAGAAGGATATGCCGAAAGTACTCAGTTACTCAAAGAAAATAACCAAGCAACTCCGACACTGAAATTAAATTAATGCCTGCACGTACCAACGAAACAACATGCAGCAGCTCAAAAACAGAATCAACACCACAGGTGTACGCACCAGTAACCAGCGTCCGAGTAACCTAAAGAAAACAACCTACTCCAACAGTTCATCGAGGACGATGAAAGAATTTAAGGAGGGAGGACAGGGAAGGCAATTGAAAATATTTTTAAATACTTGAAAATTTTTTGAATTTTTTTAACTTTTGAAATATTTGTGAAATCTTCGAAATCTTTTGGAATTCTTGAAATCTTTCAAATCTTCTTAAATATTTATGAAATGTTTGAAGACTTTGCGAAATCTTTTGAATTTTTTTTAAGTTTTCTGAAATACTTTGAAATACTTGTAATCTTCTGGAATATTTTGAAATATTTTGAAAGCTATTGAAATGTTTTGAAATCTTTGCGAAATCTTATTAAATATTTTTAAATTCTATAAATGTTTTGGAATTTTTTGAAATAGTTGCAATCTTTGAAATTTTTTAATTTCTTGAAATTTTTGAAGCCGTTGTGAAATTTATTGAAATCTTCAAAATATTTTGGAATATTTTGAAATACTTGTAATCTTTTGAAATCTTTGTGAAATCTTTTGGAATTTTTTGAAATACTTGTAATCTTTTGAAATCTTTGTGAAATATTTTAAAATCTATTGAAATCTTTTGAAAACTTTGCGAAATCTTAAAAATCTTCTGAAATATTTGTAAATACTTGAAATTTTTTAAACTTTTGAAATATTTGTGAAATCTTCAAAATGTTTTAGAATTCTTGAAATCTTTTAAATCTTATTAAATATTTGTGAAATGTTTTGAAATTGATTGAAATCTTCGCGAAATCTTCTGAAATATTTTTAAATTCTTTAAATCTTTTGGAATTTTTCGAAATACTTTCAACTTTGAATTTTTTTTAATTTCTTGAAATCTTTGAAGCCGTTGTGAAATTTATTGAAATCTTGAAAACCTTCTAAAATATTTTGAAATACTTTTAATCTTTTGGAATCTTTGTGAAATATTTTGAAATCTATTGAAATATTCTGAAATATTTTTAAATACTTGAAAATTTTTTGAATTTTTTTAACTTTTGAAATATTTGTGAAATCTTCGAAATCTTTTGGAGATAAACAAATTTTCAAGGCAGTTCAAAGAATTTTTCAGGATTTCCAAAAATATCAAGGGATTTCTAGAAAATCGGGAAAAAAATTAAAATTGAAAACAATACTCTGCTAAAAAGTAGATAATAAAGCCTTCTTTATTTCAATCAGAACAAACAGGGATGACAATAACAATTTTTTTCTTTATTTTTGTAAACTACGTAAAATAACTTATATGAACTTAATAGATTATACGTTAGTTCCAGTCATTAGTCGTAATCGATAGTGTAGGGCTGCTTATTAATTGTCACTAGAGGCAATTATCGAGCCAAAAATCGAGATGATATTATCAGTCATTTCTTACAGAAAAAAAAAATTATTTATTCAGGAAAAGATTTGAAACTCACAAAATATGATGATTCTGACAATATTCAATATAACTTATTTTTCTATGAATGATTTCAGATGCAGAATTAATTAATTTTAGAATTAAAAACAGTTGAGGTGTAAAAAAAGTTTTCCCTTAAAACATAAGCTGTCAATGTTTAATGTTTAATCTTTTTTTCAAAACATGGTAAGAAGCGATGGTAAGATCAAATCAAATTGGAGAAACATCTTCAAAATAAATGCTTTTCGTGAGTTTTAACATTTTTTTATTAAAAATAATTCTTTTCATCAACATATCATTATGAGTGATATATTTTCATTTTAAAAATTATAGAAGAACTATTTTTTTCAGAGATCTGATTTTTGGCTTCGACTCTAACTTAAGAAGATCTTAGATCTGTGAATAAAAGTTTTTAAAAAACTTTCTTACAAATAATATTAGCTTTGTGCGAAATATAAGAGGTATTGAATACAAATTTTTAAAAGATTCTCGTTTCCATAACCTGCAAAACATCATTTTTTTAAACATATGTAGACAGTATTTGAACAAAAAATAATTAAAAAGAGCGATTTCTTTTATTAATGGCTGAGCCCGGACTTTTGAAATTTTCATGGGTCTGTGTTAGGATTTCGTATAATCATAAAACACATCTAGGTACCTTCAATAAAAATATGATTGCTGCAATAAAAAAAAAATTTCTCTTCCTCTATCCTTTACTTTTTAACTAATATTTCAATTTTTCGGTGGTTCGCCAACGATTACATATATAAAGTTGCGCGACATAAATTAATTTCGAAATCAAATAGAAAATTATTGTCGTGAATGATTAATAAATTGTCACAGAGTAAAGTTGACATACCTGTCACTTCAACTAAAATCCAACATGCGATCGTAAGAAAATTGAATTGTGACCGAGAGCGAAAGTAACATCTCGACCAGGAGCACTCACGAAAAAGATTGTATATTTTTGGTTATTTATTCCTCGAAATATCTGTTTACATGTTACCTAACATTTTAAATTTAAATTTGTTAATAGAAAATAATTATTTACAGATAGAATAAGTTTATATATGTATACTAAGGATAGTTATTTGATAGGGAAACAAATAATTTATTTTATTGAATCCAATGGTGCAATTGAGTGATGGTCAGGGAAATCAATGAAACATTAAATATCACGACTGGTGCAATAGCGAAAAACGTTCTCCGTCTCTCTTTTTCTTATAGGTAGAAGTTTGTGGTAGATATTAGTCATATGAATTAAGGGTATCCGTTCGTGACAAGGTCCCGAGAGAAGGGCGCCAAAAATATGCAAATAACAGGAAGGCAGGATTGACTCACAAGATGAGATGACATGCTGCGCGCGAACATTACTACGTCATTAGATTTAAGTTATAAATATAAGCGCGTGCATTCAAAACGTCAGAAGAAACCTTTCCAGCCCTTAACTCGCTTTCGGAATTTTGAACAAATCTCTTATAAAATCTTGCACAATTTGGTTCAATAATTCTATTACTTTGGATTGAGTTTCAAACTTAGCGGGCAGATCGTTTGCCTTCTTTGACAGTTTTCTATTTGGTTTTCAGACCAGATCTCTGACTTGGAATGTCCAAGCGCGCTTATTCTTATTATAATGTTTCGCTTGTGTCATATAAGCGCGATCGCGATGCCTACAGATTGAATCCCTGAGGCTTTCGAGTCTTATGACTTTCTCCAGCCACTTCGCAGGGTTTAGTTCGTGAAGTTGAGTTCCTAATTCTAGCTGTCAACGGAGTAATCGATAAGAAAACGGATTTCTCTCAAAATTTAGGAAGGCTGGTCACACTCTCAGAAATCCATGGACCGCTGTTTTGAAAGCGAAACGAAACTCGTGCAAATGGTTATCTCACTCCTTATGGTTATCATGTAGGAATGGTACAATCATTGCACATTTGTTCGAACTGTTTATTCGAGAAGTCAGTGACATTATTGGTATGGCCCACCTGCGGAGCGCCCCACCGCGATACTATAAGCTCTATGAAATCATTGCGGATCGCGGGCCCGTTTGCCCTGCGGATTGTAAAACGCTCTACCCATTTTGTAAAGAAGTCCTGGAATACTAGGACATACTTGTAACCGGATTTACTGGTCGGGAATGGACCCATGACATCTTCCGCGACAACCATCCACGGCTGTTCGATAACGCGTTGGCCCATCAAGCCGGCTGGGCGGGCCTGATCTACTTTACACCTTTGGCAAGGCCAACAGTGTCGGACGAATTTCGCGGTGTCATGGTACATCACTGGCCAGTAGCACCTTAAGGCGATTCTACTATGAGTCTTGTCGATACCCAAATGTCCAGTCTGGGGCTCAGAGTGCGCTTCCTTCATGACTCTTTGCTCTCATGACTCTTTTGCTTTCATGACCCTTTGCTCCTCCGGAACTACCAGCTTCCAAGATTCTAAACCGGTAACCACGGGATCAGTCAGGGGGTCTGGGCGTTCAAAAGTTTCCAGATCGGTTCAGTAGTTCAGATGCTAGCGATTCTAATAAGTTAAACAAGTTGTATTTTTTGGCAAAAAACAAGGTCGACAATTCACATATCGTCCTGGGAAGAAAAAGAAATTGCGAATATTAGCCAACTCATTAAAATCACTAGCATCTGAACTACTGGGCTGATCTAAAAACATTAGGCTAGAAAGTTGAAGAGGATTCTGTTGCCTTCAAATTGAGTGCTCTTTCAGGAAAATCGGTCAATTAGAACTCAAGCTATACTCAAAAACGTCGGAACAACTCCGAAATTAAAAACGAAAATTCGAACATTGCTGTCTCGAAAAGGCTTCATTAAAAATTTTTTTGATTTTAATTTTTGTGTTTAGTAGGCCAAAACACATGAAAAAATCATAGTGAGATATGGTGAGCTTCCTTTTTTCAAGAGAATGCGGAACTTTTTCTCAAAACGTTGTGCTCTCTAAATGTACTAATTAGTGAAATTTCAACCAAATAATAATTGAATTTCTTTTCATTTATTCTGACCAAGGTCAGACCCTAAAGATTAGTTAATACAAAACTACTAATTATTTAGTTCCTCCGTTTTATATTGCTCCACGCTGAGGTTAGGCAGTGCAGAGCGCCAAGTCGTGTTTAGTGCCCCATCGTGTTTAGTCTAATCGAATCATTAGATTATTCAGAATATTTATTGATTCATTAGTGGAAAACAACTAATTTTTTAGTAAAACTACATGATCAGTAATTATTTAGCGCCTCCATTCCATATGGCTTCACGTGGCGCTCAGGTAGTGCAAAGCACCGCGTCGTGTTTAGGCTAATCGAATTATTCGATTACTTGAAATAGTTATTGATTCATCAGTGAAAGACTACTCATTTTTCAGTAAAACTATATGATTACTAATTATTCAACGCCACCATTCCATATGGCTCCACATGACTAGATCATCCTCATTCTCGCAATGTTGAGGAAAAACTGATTAATGCTTCAGTGAATAAGTTAGGCAACAAATGTAACCAAAGAATATTCTATTGCATTTCCAGGGTACAAATATACACGTAAGTAGTCGTTATTTCACATATATGTGAGATGACGACGTTATGAGTTTCAAGACAGAGAAAAGTCAAAGTAAAATAAAAAACAAACAATAACATGATAAAATACGTGTGCTTTATTTTGTACTGACCAAATCAAATCAAATATTCTAACCAAGAAAGAATAAAATCTAATAGTTTTCAAGGTTTTTACCATGAATTATAAAAAAGGATACACGTAATAAGTGTGAGTAGAGGACAGTAACCTAATGTAACACATAACATTTAAAAAGATGCATACAAGATTACTTTTAAAATGAAACCACTATAGACTTCATCTTAGTCAAAATCTTGTTTAAACATTAAAAATTGATTCTCTTGAAGAGATTTGCACGCAGTATGTAAGCATATTGTCAAGGAAAATCTTCAAGAAAAGGTACCGTGCTAGGATCGTCTGACTTTCTCGACTTATTTGAAAAAAGTCGAGTTATTGAAGGTTACGGTTGAAAAACTCTGACAAAAATTAATTTTATTAATTGAAGATGTACCTGTTTGGTTGAAAATCATTCTTTCTCAGTTTACATTTTAACAATATGGTTCTCAATTCATATATTTTGTTTTAAATTCTCCTTTTTTTGTAGTAAACTAATATTTTTGATTAAAAAATCGAATACACGCCCAGAAGTTTAACAACTTTGTCGAAATTTTGTTTTATCAATTGTGTGAAAAATTCTAGTTTTCTCGATTCTCTGACACCAGTGTGTCGATGAGTATTATTATTATTTTATATCAGAAATGATACCCTATTTTACGTTATGGATAGCGGTTTTTCAGATTGATTTCGTTGAGACAAGTTATGATATTACGGAAAGGGAGAATTCTCGAATAATAAAATTCCCGACAGTTTATAATATTACCGAATTTGAAAATTGGCGAAAATTTTACTTGTTCAACTTCGGGAATTTTATAATTCGGTAATATTAGAAACTGACGGGAATTTTATTATTCGGGAATTTTACAGTGCAGGGAATTTTATTTTTCGAAAATTTTCAGTCGTCCCGGATATTTTATAATCATGTTCAAACTGCAGAAAATTTTTAAATTTCGGGAATTTTTCAATTTCAAAAATATTTTTTTTCTTCATTTTCCAGTCGTGCCCTAAAAATAAGCTCTTTTTGATGTGTCATAATCTTTAAAGTCTAGTCTAATCTACTTAATAATTTTTTTTTATGTAATTAAAATTTTTTTAATTCTCTTAATTTTCAAAATTAAATCAATTACAATATTTGTAAAAAAAATCGGTCAGAATGTTTTTTTTCTTATGAATCCGGCATAGAATTAACCAGAACTAAAAATAAAATCTCTTTTGACGTGCCATAATCTACTAAGTCCGAGGCATTGGAAAAGGGGTTGATTAACTCCACTTATACACGATTCGGAATGAAAGGTCTGCTGGCACGTGCAGACGTGCCACTAGAGACCTTTAGGGAAGAACAACTGCTTTTCAACCCAACGGCGTAGCAAAAAAAAAAAAAAATCCAGTTAAAAAATTAAAAAGCATCTATTCAAATTTTTTAAATTTGGGTATATTTTACAGATTATTAAAAAAATGGTAAAGGAATCTGTATTATCATTAGAGAGTAACAGAAAATTTTTAACGTCTTTTTCAGACTAGATGAAATTATGAATCAAAAATCATTTTTAATTCATTTTTTTTTTCTGAAAAAAAAATTTTTCTTTTCTCACTCCGCTGGGAGTCGAACCACAGAACTTTTGTGTTTTTTTTTCGAGAATTTAAATATTTCTTTGACAAACAAAAATTAATTTTCTACCAAGACGATTGATTTCCTAATCTAAAGGACGAGTTTTTAATGAAATACTTAGGTTTTCAAGGTAGAGAGTCGAATGTTTTGAAAGCAAGTTCACCTTCACAGCCGAAAAGATAAATTTCTAAGAAAAAAAGTTAATTTTCATTTAAAGAAAATAAATTTGCATGCAAATAGTCAAATTTTCAAATTGAACGGATGAATTTAATCCAAAAGTGTTAAATTTCTAATCAAAGACAAAACATTTGTCAGTCAAAATCGTGCGATTATTATAGTAATTATAATTAATAATTGCGAAACTATATGACTTCGAGAAATAATAAACCGTTTTTCTTATTTTTGAATACACATTTTTAAGTCGACTAGCGATTAGTCGACTGGTCGTTCGTTTTTTTTTCTGGTTAGTCTACCAAAGCGCATTTTATTTGGAAAGAAATTGAAATGAGACTTTCACAGAAATTCTTTGAAATAATGTTCCGTTTATGTTGCTAGTTAAGCTTTAAAGAAGTTTCCTAGGAAAAAATTGTCTTTTTTTCTTAGACTTGCCTCACCATATTACCATTGATTCATGAAGCTTCAAATTCCAAAAATGTAATTATTCCTTTCTTGTTGCAGAGTTCGGTTTACAATTCGAATGTCTACCTAATGGCGCACCTATTCCATATGCTTCTCATAACAGACGTTCATTTTCTTCATCTTCTGAAAGACATCATTCACCTGAAAGGCCTCTTTTTTCTTCTGAGCCCTCTAGTCGTGAAAGGAGCAGGTCGATACCTGGTCTTAACACTCCGATGTTTTCTCCTGCCAGATCCTCATCTCCTCCTGCCAGTTCCACGCCTCCTCCTGCCAAGGCTACATTTCCGTCTTCCACGTCCACATTTGCTCTTTCCAGGTACATAGCTCCAGCCACAAGGCTTCCTTCCCTGAACTCGTGAAATCAGGTAGAATAACAGCGTCCTCAGAAATTAAAATATTAAAATTATTATTATTGTATAAAATCTGTGATAGAAAATAAAACGAGATTTTTATTACAATTTGAATCATTTGTTGAAAGTAAAAAAAAATTGGGTTGTCATAAAATCATTGTATCGATGATTTTTAAGGCTTTTTTCATGTTTCAAACTTATCACTTTTGAGGCAGCACTTATAATCATCAGATCCAGTATTCCTGAGTGACGAAAATTATTATTTAACCTCAATTTTAAACAGAATTGAAAACTCTTTTGTCTTCAAAAAATCCTTTTCTTAACCACCGTATTGGAAAACTTCGGATAAGTTAAATTAAAAGTATCTACATACTTTAAAGCGTGAGAATTTTAATTTAGTTTATTTGATTTTTTAAAGCGAAAATTAAAATTATGTTTGATATTGATCGTTTTTAGTTGATAATTCAATTATCCATCTCTTTACTTAAAAATTCAACAGCTTCTTTGCAATTGTTTCTCTCCCTTGGCGACTGAAAAATCTGTTAAGCTGAAAATTAAACTCGTGTCAACTGTTTCTGATTAAAAATTATTTTCTTTTTGGTTGGGATAAAAACTACTTGATTTGTCGTTTAGATTTCATCTTTTTTGGAATACAAATTTAATTTTGTGAGTTGAAAGTTAAACTCTTTTGTTAAAAATTAATTTTGGCTGGTTAAAGATTCATCATTTCATTTAAAATTGATCTCTTTGGTTGAAAAGTGAGCTGATTTGTTGAAAATTCGTATTTTCTTCAACAGAGAATTAATTTTTCTTTTAAATTGGAAATGTAATTATTGTAGTTAAAAATTCATCTTTTTAGTTTAAAATGAAAAAAATTGAAAATTGAACCATCCAATTTCAGGTTGAAAAATCACAATTTTTAGTTAAAAATTAAACTATTCTAGTCGGGGATGAACTTATTTGTTCAAAATTTTTCTTTTTGGTTGAATTAAAATAATTTAGATTTAAAATTTTAATACATTTTGGTTAAAATAAGAACTATTGCATTTTTTGTTGAGATGTCATTTTTTTGGTTAAATTTGACTGCGTTTCAATAAAAATTGAAAAATGTTCTATGTTCCAATATCAACCATTATATTTTTCGTTAAGAATCAATATATTTGATTACTTTATTAAAAACTTGACTATTTCATTGAGCATTATTCATTATTATTAAAAATTCTAAAAAATTTAGCGAAGAGTTTGGCCTTCTAAATTAAAAAAATATATATAATGTGAGACACCAAGTGTTTTTCAAAATTCTTAGTATCTGGTCTATCTCAGGACTAGCGTTGATCAGCAACCTAAGAACAAAAGAAGTTCTAAGTTCGATCAGCCAATTTTTTTGACATATTTCAAAAAAGTTACAGTTTGTTTAAAATGATATAAAATAAAAAATGCACACTTATATATATTCGATTTTTGGTTCATTCATTTCTTTCGGTTAGAATTCGAGTATATTTTTTGAAATTCGACTCTCTTGGTAGAAAATTAATTTTCTCAATTTTCCAGAAATTTATATTTTCGATTGAAATGTTATTTCTTTGATTGATCTAACTACTCCGTTTTAGCTTGCAAAGCTTTCGGGTTAAGTTGAAGATTTACTTACTTTGTTGAAAATTCGTCTCTTCTAAGTTGAAAATTCTAATCTTTCGGTTGAAAATTAATATTTGTATAGGGTTTGTTGTTTCGGATTGCTGAACATTTCTGTGGCGATATCAACTAGAATCTTCGCAAGGTATTTGAAGTGACTGTTTATCATTTCAAATTGGTTTGGGTGTTTTAGTTTAAGATAGGTGAGACAGGGTCATTACATTTACTAGTGGTTGCTTTTTATGTTTGCTGAATATCATCAAATAAAAATGTCATCAGATATATTTTTATTATCAATTCATTAATTAACAAACTCCATGGCTATGTTTACGAAAGTTTTATTACGAAAAGCTAGACTTTCCCAAAAGAGATTACAGAAATTTTTTATAAATAATGAATAAACAATTTTATTTCCAAATACCCACACAAAGGCAAAAACTCTGAATACACTTACCAGCAAAATCCAGGTGAACCGCAAAGGTAAAAATTAGAATGTAGGTAGCGATCTTCATTTTTTCTAAAGAAATTTTGGGAACGAAGGCTGAGGAATCGAAAATAGATTCGCTGCTATATATACTAACCTCTGTTAGATCAGTTTGATTTATTTAATACAATAAATTTCTTGACGTAATTTCTATGCGAAAAGAGATATTAAAGCTACTCACTATCCGACAATATAGTGAGATGATCAAATCACGTGAGAGCGAAGAATTTAAGGCCTAATTATAAAATTAAAATATATGCTCAAATTTAAAGTAATATAAAACTAGTAATCACAATCTTTATTATCGATTTCCAGGGTTTTCGTTTTAAATTTTCGATTGGATCGACTGAATTTTTTTTAATCGAAAAGTTGAATTTTCTCAGTAAATAATAGAAGTCTCAACACAAAAAGGTCAATTTTCAACAAGAAAGTTGGATTTCCAAGCTAAATAATAAAATTTTTACCTGAAAAATTAGAATTTTTTATTAAAAATATAATAGTTTGATATAATTTTCTTTGTTGAAAAAAAGTATTTCTAATTAGAGCTCTTTATCTGAAACAGTATTTATCTATATAAATATATGCCACTATTGACACTATTTTTATCTCGAAAATGAGTGCGAGCTCTGAAAATTATCAAAATTCATAATTATTCTTGTATAGTGAAGAATGAAATCTAATAAATACACATAACAAGGCAATCTTATGAAACTTGTCAAATAGGCTAATCTTTACGAACTGCAAATAGGCAACGCACAAGTGATTATCATTTTATTGCTCATCCTATATTACCAATGAGGGCACTCTATGGCCAGAGTTAAAACCTTACGCAGGTAGGCAAATGAAAAGAGCGAGAATCTCTTGAGGATTTTTTTCAAATATCTTCACTTTCGAAAAAGGTACCTTTCTCAGGTCTAAACTACAATACAAGAGAAATATTCTTTTCTCTCTGGCATTGGGACTCCAACGCTTTCTTAACGGAGAGAAGCAGTACAACTCCTATCCTCTTATAAGAAGCTAAGCTTAATGCCAGATCGTAAATTAAATTAATGAACTTCGTGGACCTGGGCACAAGATATAATCTTGCTCAGCTCGTCTGTATGTAGTAATTTAATTTTCTATTAGGAAGAATATTTTTGAACCAGGGCTAAAAAGCTTCAAATTAGATTGAAAGATAATATTTCCAAAATGTCAAATTCACTTAAAATCTACTCACAGAAATACCTCGAGAATTCAACAAAGTAGCTGACGTCGTAATGTGCAGCAACGCAGAGTTTCACTCAAAAGAATAGCCTTCTTCAAACAGGATTAGAAGATGCAACCTTCATTCTCTACCAAAAGAATTCTCACTTTTTGGAGAAGACTTGCTGAGCCGGAAATTCCTTCTATGTCAGCAAAGTTTCCCACACTTGAATTAAAGTATGAGGCTAGTTAAGAGAAATACGATCTCCCGCTACCCTCAAGGTATAATCCAAAGAACAAAAATTATAAGAGAATTTTTTTTGGTTTAAAAAAGTTCAATTTTATACCAAAATATACATTTTAGGCAAAACTACTAGATTTTTCAAGACAGAAGGTGGATTTTCAACCAAAAATATTAAGATTTGACAGAAAAAAATTATTTAATAGAGCAGAAAATGTTACATAATCACTGTCTGACATTCAATTTTTTAGTTTTTGCTATTTTCTTAGAGTTACGGTAAATTTCTGGACTATTTAACCATATAATGTGTGATATACGTCCATGAGAATGTATTTTCAATATGTTGCAACAAGAACATTATCATTTTTATTGATTTTTGATTACAATGAAATATCTAAAAGTGATATGTTGCTCTTTATTTCACAAAAAAAAATCATTTTCGTTATCTAAATGAGGTAAAATTGTTTTCGAGCACACCTAGATTTACACTTTTACAGTGAGGAGGTAATTTGAATAATTTTTTCCCGGTCAGAATAACGTAGAGGATAAAAAAAAACCCAGAATTAAATTTTCGCTATTTTCTTAAGTTATATAACTTGTCATGCTAAAATACTCATTCAAACCAACGAGGGCTTCCCGCTCTTCGGGCTTTGAATCGGCTTGGATTATACTTTGGCATACGTTTCAAGGGACTAAAAACAAAGTTCGTCTTCGTTAACCTTCAATTTGTATAAATGCGAAAAAAATTAACACAGAATAGTTTTTTATCCAAAAAAGGTCTAAGCAAATTTTTTATCAATTATTTTTTGATAAAAGACGTAGCCTTTGTTTTGATTGTAAAAAATAAACTTGAAAATACAAAAATTAAATTTTTGGAAAAAAGGACACAAGATACGAAAAAAATGAATTCAAAAGTTGTTCAACAATATTGCACGACGGGTTGCTGCACACAGCTTTTAATTCCTAATTTTTTAACACATATCTACATATATAATTTTATCCTTGAATATCGGTTGTTTTCTTTAGAATTTGATTTTCTTATTATTTTCAATGATAAATTCTGAATATATATATTAATGTGTGAAAAGATAAAATCAGTGTTAAGTTTTACATGAAATTTCGATAAATGTGAACAAGGATCAAAATATGCCCGAGCAGTCCCAGTGAACGCAACGGTCAGTATTTAGTCACTTTAGGGTCTATAGCGTAGCCTCGAATTGGATTGAAACTTTGGTTGATGAAAGGCATGCATCCCGAAAAGTTTCAGGCGTTGAATCGAGACTTGGTGTTTGGAATGCCAGAGGCGTTACTGAGCTTAAGGAAAGACAATTACGCGAAATAATACAGGCAAGAAAGCTAGATATTTTATGTGTACCGGAAAGTAAAAAAAAGAGATGCGACAGAAGAGCGATAGGGAATGAGGTAGTTAAAAACGGACTCGATCTACGGTTAGGAATATAGTGAATCGCATGGTAGCCAAGGAGACGGTCTGATCATAAATGAGAGAGCAAAACGGCATGACAAGGAGCATACATTCGTATCTTTCAGATTGCTGTGGTTTAAAATGAATGTAGAAACAATAAAATTATAGTAGATGGTGAATGAATTGAAGTAAAAGACGCCTTCTCAAGCACTTGAGGTAATACTGTAGGTACTTGAGATCATGGTGGAATAATCATTCTAGTACGATATACAAATGGATGGGTTGGAGTCCAATGGGAAGGCACGGTCAGGGTCATGTCGGAGAACCAAAAACGAATAGTAACGAAAACAGATTACTCAGCTCATGCTTGGAAAAGGGTTTGTCAATTACAAATCCTTTACAGTAAAAATTGAACCTCAAAATTTAATTGATGGAACTAATAAATGGCTCATAAAAGCAATCAAAATAATATATATGCAGGTAGTAAAGGGAGTGTGAGAGTGAATAGACAACTAAGTAACTTTCTTATATCAGGTTGTTGTTGGTGGAACGGTCATTTTTTATTTTATTCTGAAATCAAAAACGGTCATATCATTTGCATCAACCTAATATTAGCCAAGGTGTTAGGCAAGGATCCGTTATGTTCTTTTGGCTATTTATTATATTCATATATGAGTGTTTAAGAAAGTCCCTCTACGACCAAGAAGGTGTGGATCTCGAGACACCAAAATGCATTACTGAAATAGTGAAAATTTTATTCAATTAGTAAATGAGTTATGAATTCATAAAATCGTATTATTATACAATTATACTAAAGGAATATTGCAAAAATCAGAATTATATTTTCCGAAAGTCAATGAGTAAAATTATTAACCGATTATTCAGTGATTTTAGTGACTAATCGATTAATCGAGACAGCCCTGAAGAAATTATAATTGCTTCAGGGCTGCATATATCGATTCATTAGTAGATTTAAGGCAAAATTTCTCAAGTATACTTGCCTAAAGACTTGTTATCTCCTGTCTCTTCGAAAGTCCACTGAATTTCCGTCATAGTGGATTAACCATAACGGTAGTATTCATAGCAGTGATATTGTAGTCATAGTGAATTAACCATAACTTCTACTAAGATTACTCAATTTAAATTTTATATGGGGTTTTTTGAAACGCTTCTTCTTCAGCTTTATGACAAAAATAACGATTTTTCCATGAAGAATCATTTCACCTTCAATTTTTAATTTGAAACATATTTTTGCGTTTTTCTCTAAAAGAGGCAGCACGTTTTTTCCAGAAAAATTTGCTAAACAAAGCTTGTTTCAATCCCTCAAAAATGATCTTTTAGCGTAAATAGAGCGACATAAATTGTTGGAGATATAGAACATTCTTTGTCCGCATCTGCCGTGTTGCGAGCGTCCGCGTTTTAAATTCCAGCTACGGCTACCATTTGTTAATGGGAATATTATTGTTGTCAGGAGCTACACACAGAATAACAATTTCAGTTATGTATTAACGTGGTGTCCACGTTCACTGTTAAACTCTAATCCACTTTTATGTCGGAACTTCATTTCTAAGACTTCAGAAACAATTCGAAAATAGTTAATTACAAAAAAGGATTTCGTAGCCTAGTTAATATAGTATTCAAAAATTTCAACTTATCCCCTCTCCTAACTGCCTAAGAAAATATGCTTTTTCTTTCCTCCCAAAAATATTTTATTGGGAAAATCATTATAGATTTATGATGACGCAAAATTTAGAATAAATAATTTTTATTGAACTCGGTTGAAGATCCTAAGTAAAAGATAATAGTCGTTAATTATCCTCTGATTTGTTTCAGAATTTGAAAAAAAATATTTAGAGGTCCCTCAAGGCCATTGTAGTACCTTGAGGGACCATTTTATATTCAATAAAATGACCTGGAGTTACCTTTGAATGTTATTGTAGAAATCTGGGAAAATCTAAGTGGAATATTGAATTTTGAAGAGCACAACTCATATGCGCCAGAAATAAATAATCAATAAATAGCTTCCATTAAATTAAGAATAAGCATTTTTGCCCTAAAATGGCTTTGAGCGACCTATGAATATTTTCTTGTTTTAATACTAAAACAAAGCAGAGGTTGAATTTATAAGAAAAAAGATGTATCCTTAAAGAAAAATTTCATAATTGGAATTTCAACTAAAAAGGATTTCAAATTTACATCAAAAACAGTTGAATTAATTTAAAAAAGAAAAATTCTTGAGCAAAACGCCTTATCCTTTTGTATTGGAAAGTATTCTTTCACGGTAACAAATAAACTTTTGTGGCCAAAATTTTATTTTAGCCTTTTTGGCGTTGAATCTTCACTATTTGGATAAACATACAACAACTTCATTGAAAATTCGTTTATGTAATTGACAGTCCAACTATTTGGTTGTAAATGCAACAAATTTTTCGTCAAGAATTCTACCTTGCCTCACGGATTTCAGAAAAATGTAGAGACCTGTTTCTTGTTGCAGAGTTAAGTTTCGAGTCTTTACCTAATAGAAAACCCATTAACGTAAATCGTTTTCCAAACCGGTCTTCTACCACTCGTACTGGGTACAGGTCCAGGTCTCCTCCTGACAGCCCTTCTCTTTCTGTGTTCACTTAGGGTAAGAATTTTTAACATTGCTTTGGCTTTTCAATTATGAAGAAATAATAAATAAGCAATAGAGAGAATAATTTCTAAACAAAATCTGTTTGTGAATATTTTTTTCCTAAATTATAAAGATATTTGAAATATTCTTTAAATTTTCCACATGAATAAAATTAGATATGTGCATTTTCCTTGAAGTAGTTACTGAGAGTTAAAAAGTCAAAGAAAAGCTGAATATTTTAGAAAAACCCCCACATTTTACCATTACTCTTAGAGAAGGTAGCTAGAAACTATAATTTGTTTTATGAACAATTATGTTTGTCAACCCAAAACCTCATAACATTATTCAAAGAGAATATCATTTTTTTTATTAATTGTTCAAACAATTATGTTTGTTAAATTAATTTTGATAGTACCTTACTAAAGTTTGAAAGTGAACCAAAATTAGAAAATTTAAGCATAAACTGCAACTTTCTAGCTTAATACACCTAATATTGACGATTCTAAATAAAATTTACAAAAACGTCTTGCTTTCTTATGGGAAATACGTGTTAAAATATATGGGACTTGCAGAAACTCTGAATATTGTTTGCTTTTTTTCACGCATTTATGTTTTTTTGGATTTGAACAAATTTGCGGGTGATATGCATGAACATTAAAAAAAAAACGTGAACGACCCTAGTCCACGTGGACTTTCGATAGACCCCCCGGCCTCCCTCATGGATAATCGTGGACTTTAGCCCACCCCCCAACTGTCCACGTGGTATATGATTGGCCTCAAATAAATTCAGATGATTTCAAGTTACACCACATGAATTAACGGAGTTCATGTGAATGCAAATGAATTCAGATAGCTCAGGAGATTTCAAGGCAATTCGAGTGACTTCAAGTGAATCCAAGTGACTTCAAGTGATTTTAAGTGACTTCAGAAAATGCAGGTGATTTCAGATATTTCTGACATTCAGCAAATAATATCCTACAAAATAAAATGTAATCTATGTGGATAAAATTACCTATTTCAACAGCAAGTTCAAAATAAATCTATCTGAGCCATCTGACCTGAGCATAATAAGGACTCTCGGCAAAATACTCAGTTCACAGTCCTTCAGCAGAAATATTCTTCTGCTTTTTAACTATACTCTTATCCCCTTTTTGAATAGTACTATCTACCGCAGCCTTCACTTCCACGTTAACTTGAGAAGGATTCATCCTTAAACAGTTTGATGGATGAGGAAAATCCTTCAAAAGCTTATTTTGATAAAAGCCTTTTTGAAAAGCCCTCTAACCGAAATATATCTCGAAAATTCTGCTAAGCAATCCTATATTAGAAGAGCTAAGATTGAATCAGAGAGCAGTCGTTCATCAAATATTTGCAAATCCACTATCCTCTTCACCAAACTCATTACCAGCATGTCAGTAGTGACTTTCAAGTGTCGCGTGTTTGAGCATCATCTTCCTGTGAATTCCTGAGTCAAGAAGGAGACCTAATCTCAGTTGACTTTTGCACATGTGAAGGTCATTTGTCCTCTGCCAACTCTTAATTCGAATTATGACTTCTTGTTAAATAATTTTTATACTAATGCTGAACGTAACCTCTAAAATATATGTCCGTAAACGTTGATCATTATTATAACTGTTATATATGTCATAACAACATTGAGTAACAGAACGACTAAAAGGTCTCCTTCGACGTGAACAAATTAAAGAGCGCCTTCTAGAATAAATTTGGTTTCGGGAGCGACTTTGAAAGCGACTGCAGATTTGAGAGCGACTTCGAAAGCGACCTTCCAATTCTCGAGACGATGAACTCGAAGCAAGGCGTCGATTAGCACCTGCAACGAAACACGTTTCTAATTCATAATTATACGAAAAAAGAAAAACTTTGAAACTATCTATCATAATTACCATATTTCCCCAGCCTTCACGTCCCCTCTTCTACCCAGACGCATCTCCCTCCTAGACTTCCCCTCACTTCCTCCCAAGCCCCCTCCTCACTTCCTTCACGACCCTCCCTCACTCTCATTCATTTCTCCTACTTCTCCTTACTTCCTCTTCACTACTTCCAAATCACATCCCCTACTTCCCAATCCTTACTTTCTCTAATTTCTTGTCTTATTTTCCAATCATTTCCCTTACTTCCCCAACCTATATTTCCCCAGCTTTCACTTCCCTTCTTATACTAACACGTATCACCCTTCTAGCCCTCCCCTCACTTCTTCTCACTACCCTCCCTCACTCCCATTCATTTCTCCTACTTCTCGTCACATCGTCTCCACTACTTTCCAATCACATCCCTTACTTTCCAATCCTTATTTTCTCTAATCCCCCTCCTTATTGTCCAATCATTTCCCTTACATCTTCAAACCATATTTCCCCAGCGTTCACTTCCCTCCTACTCACACGCATCATCCTGCTAGCCCTCCTCTCACTTCTTCTCACTACCCTTCCTCACTCTCATTCATTTCTCCTACTTCCCCTCACATCCTCTCACTTTCGCTCCACTACTTGCCAATCACATCCCTTACTTCCCAATGCTTATTTTCTCCAATCCCCCTCCTTATTGTCCAATCATTTTTCTTACATCTTGAAACCATATTTCCCCAGCCTTCACTACCCTTCTTCTACTCACATGCATCATCCTGCTAGCCCTCTCCTCACTTCCTCTCACTACCCTTCCTCACTCCCATTCATTTCTCCTACTTCTCTTCACTTCCTCTCCACTACTTTCCAATCACTTCCCTTACTTCTCAATCCTTATTTTCTCTGATCCCCCCTTCATTGCCCACTACCCTCCCTCACTCCCATTAATTTCTCCTACTTCTTCTCACTTCCTCTCCACTACTTTCCAACCAGTGAATTCAAAATAATTCAAATAACTTTTAAACATGCAGAAGAATATGAATCAATGCAATAGAATCTAAAGAATTAAAAAAAATCGTGTGAATTCAAACAAATTCGGAAAAAGTCAATTGAATTTAGTAAGATTTAAGTGAATTTAAAAGAATCCAAATAATTTTTTTAAATTCCGAAGAATTTAAATCAATTTAATATAACCCAAGGAATTAAAAAAATACAAGTGAATTCAACAAAATTCAATTGAATTTAGTCAAATTGAAGTGAATTAAAAAAGTTAAATATTTTCCAAAAATTCAGAAGAATTTCTATCACTTCAATAGAATCTAAAGAGCTAAAAAAATCAAATGAATTCAAGTAAATTTAGAAGAATCCAAATAATTTTTAAAAATTCCGAAGAATTTAAGACAATTTAATAGAATCTAAAGAGTTACAAAAATTCATGTGTACCCTTTCGAATATTTTGTTGAATTCACTTGCATTTTTTCAATTCTTTAGATGTTACTGAATTGACTAAAATTCATCTGAATTTTCAAAAATTATCTGGAAACAGGTGAAAGTCGACGCTTGAAAAAGGAGGCCGAAAATCCCTGTTTTCTTTATGTTTTGCCCTCTAACTATTCACAAAAAGTTGTTAGGATAAAAGTGATCATGTCGTTAAATAAATATAATAAATGTTTACGGTTATATAAATATAATTTTGCTGACGATCTTGAGAACATTCAAAAAGATTTTTGAAAATTTCAGATATGTCAAATCAAAATTTCAACAAAAAAGTTAATCTTCAACCAAATAGTTGAATTTTGAAACAAAACTATGAATTTTCAACGAAAAATGTAATGTATGATATTCAAATCCAAAAAGATCTTCATTTTATATAAAAAACAGTTGAATTCATAAGAAAGACAAGTTTTCAACAAAATAGTAATACACACATCATTTTGTGACCAAACAAGATATAGAAGATTTTGTATTGGAATTTATTGAATTATTTAAAGCTTTTAATTTGAAATTGTTTAATTTTAAACGCTGATTCAAGCAATTGTGGATATTTGAGGCAAAAAAATTATTTAACTAATCATTGATTGTAATTATTTTTTCAAATATAATATATCATGTTTTTTAAAGCACACAATTTTTAAAATGTAAACTATAAAACCAAACCATTTTCAATGTTTTGATATTTGCTTTTAATTCGAAATTGTTTAATTTTAAGTGATTGTACATTGAAATAATTCATTGTTAACGATTTCAAGTTAAAAGCTGATCAACAATGTTTAAAATTATTAAATTCACAGGTTTGAAAGATTTAAAGAGGGGAAAGTCACAAAATTTATAAAGTGTTCAAAAGGCTTCAAATTAAAAAATTGTCATTGTAATAAATTTAAGTAATTTAATTATTTTCAATAAAACTAATATCAGAAGTCAAAAAGGTATTCATTTTAGGTATTCTAACTCATAAAAAAAGTGAAAAACTTACTAACGGAAAAAGAAAATTGAATAAACATAGTGAGTTCAGGGAATTAAGAATATCATGAAAACCAAGAAATTTAGGGAATTCAGAGAATTTCAAGGTTTTCAGAGTATTTAGGAAGTTTGAGGAATTCAGAGAATTCACTGAATGCAAAGAATTTCAGGAATTCTGAATATTCAAGGATTTTGGAAAAGTGAAGAAATTCAGAAAATTTCGAATATTCAAGAAATTTAAGGATTTCTGGGAATTCAGTGAATTTTAGAGATTTCAGAGGATTCAGGTAATTCAAGGAATTAGAGAGTTCATGGAATTTAGGGATTTCAGTACATTTAAAGAATTGAGAAAATTCAGAATATTCAAGGATATCAAAGAATATTTTACTTTCTTATATAATAAACTAAGAAGAAAAAAGACTCCACTTCCATATCACAAGTGGATTACACTAGATTTTAATTGAATTATTCTAGATCACAAGTGGATTATTGTGGATAAGATCTTTATCGTGGATAAGAAGTGGATTATTATGTATTACAAATGTGTCACCCTGTGTTAGAAGTGGATTGCTCTAGATTAGAACTGGATTAAGATAGGTTACAAGTGGATTACTCCAGATTATATTTGGATTACACTAGATTTTAACTGAATAGCTTTGGATTACAAGTGGATTACTGTGGATAAGAACTGGATTACTATGTATCACAAGTGTGTCATCCCCAGCTAGAAGTGGATTGCTCCAAATTGGAACTGGATTACTCTGGATTACAAGTGAATAACAATGGATGACAAGTGGATTTCTCTAGAAAATACGTCACCTTAGGTTTGAACTGGATTACTCCAGATTATAACTGGATTACTCCAGATTATAACTGGATTAGGCTGGAAAACAAGTGGATTACTTCAGATCACAAGTGGATTATGCCAGATTACAAGTGAGGTTTTCCGTATGACATTTGGATTATGCTGGAATGTAAGTGGATTACTTACTTGGATAACTGTCACACTCAAGGATTACTGCTCATTGGATTACACCAGATTAGGACTGGATTACTCTGGATTACAAGTGAATAAGTCTGGATCACAAGTTGATTACTGTAGAAAAAAAGTGAATTACTCTGGATTACAAGTGGATTATCCCTGCTAAGAACTGGATTATTATGTATCACAAGTGTGTCACCCCAGGTTTGAACTGGATTACTCCAGATTAGAATTAGATTACGCTGGATTACAAGTGGATCAATTCAGATCACAAGTGGATTATGCTAGATTATAAGCGATTTTTTCCGGATTACACGTGAATTACGCTGGAATGCAAGTGGATTATTTCGGATGTTAGCTGTATTACTCAAGGTTAGAACTGGATTACTCTGTTAAGTTTCAAGGGATTTCCAAGGATATCAAAGGATTTGAGATATTTTAAGAAATTTTAAAAGATACTCTGAATATTTTTATTTATTTGAATCATTTGAAGGGATTTCAAAGAGTTTGAAATATTTTAGAGTATTTTAAAAGATTCCAAGGCATTTTCAAGAGATTTAAACCATTTTAAGAAATTTCCAAGGGTTTAAGTGGTTTTGAGAGATTTTAATATTTTAATGGATTCCAAAAAATGTATTCACAAGAAGTGATGGATTTCGCAGACATTAAAAGGTTTGAAGATTTTTGTGCAATTTATTTGGAATTCGCCCTGAATCCTTATTAATTTATCGTGAATTTTTAAAAATTCTTTTGAATTCTTCTAAATTCACTCAATTTTACTCAATTCAATAGAGTTTTAAAAAGTTCTTGTTTAATTTATCTTGATTTCTTTTAAACTCATTTTAAGTTCGTGGGAATTTTATGAAATTCTTTTAAATTCTCTTTAATTTTTGTAAGCTCATTTGAAGCTTAAATTGAGCATTTTTTCATATTTTTGAATAAGATTGAAAAAAATTCCAATTCATTCAAATTCTTTTGAATTTTTTTGTAGTCATAAGCCACTTCTTTGGTTAGAAATTATTAGGGTTTTGAAAATGTTAAAAGATATAAAGTTGTTTTCAAAATACACCCTGAAATTGTATTAATTCACCCTGAAATCTTTTGAGTTCTTTGAAATTTTCTTGAACTTTTGTAATTCGCTTGAGTTCTTCTGAACTTACTCAACTCTACTCAATTCAATGGATTTTTTTTAATTTTCAAAAGTTTTCATTTAATTGATCCTCGAGTCCTTTAAACCCACCTTGAATTCTTAGTCATTTCATCAAATTCTTTTGAATTCCATTGAATTTTTCTTAGCTCAATTCACAGACTGAATTCAATTAAGTTTTTTCATATTTTTAAGTATGTCTTTATGCATGTATGCATGTCTTTATGTATGTATGCATGTCTTTATGTCTTTATGTCTTTATGTATTTATGGCTTTATTTCTTTATGTCTTTATGTCTTTATGTCTTTATGGCGTTATGTCTTTATGTCTTTATGTCTTTATGTCTTTATGTCGTTATGTCGTTATGTCTTTATGGCTTTATGTCTTTATGTCTTTATGTCTTTATGTCTTCATAGCTTTATATCTTTATATCTTTATGTCTTCATGTATTTATGTCTTTATGTCTTTATATCTTCATGTATTTGTGTCTTTATGTATTTTTGTCTTGAAGTCTTTATGTTTTTATGTCTTTATGTCTTTATGTCTTTATGTCTTTATGTCTTTATGGCTTTATGTCTTTATGTCTTCATGCCTTTATGTCTTTGCGTATTTATGTCCTTATGTCTTTATGTCTTTATGTCTTTGTGTCTTTATGTCTTTATGTCTTTATGTCTTTATGTCTTTATGTCTTTATGTCTTTATGTATTTATGTCTTTATGTCTTTATGTCTTTATGTCTCTGTGTCTTTATGTCTGTGAGCATGATGACTTTTGAAAGAATTAATCTATTAGATTGGCATTTATTACACTCTTTTATCGTCGGAAACTGAAGGTCTTGTTTGTTAGCCAGCAATTTTGGATAAAAATTCAAAATGATAGAACATTTTCTAAATTTTGAAGACCATATTTTTAAGATATGAAAATTCTATGTACTGTTATTCGTAGCACTCAGAAATTCAAATAATTCATCCTTCCTACTTTTTTTTATAAAAAGAAAATTATCAGAGTTATAGCATTTTCAAAATTCAAAAAAGCAAACAAAAATGAAATTTTTGAGCCAAACAAGGCACGATATGAGAAAATTCTGAATAACACAAACGTTGTTTTTTGAAAGTCCTACAAGATTATCATAATAACTTTTTGGAAATCTCTTGATGTACTTAAAATCTTTGTGAAATCTTGAAATTTCTATGAAATCTGTTTACATTTTTGTAAAATATTTGAAATACTTGCAATTTTTCAAATGCTTGAAATCTTAAAAATGTTCGTGAAATTTTTGAAATATTTGTGAAATCTTGCGTATTTGTTTGAAATCATTGAAATATGTGAAATCTTTTAAAATCTTTGAAATGTTGTGAAATCTGGTTTCTTTCTTCTTTTTGAACCTTTTCAATCTTTTTGAATTCTTTGAAATTCTTGTATTCTTTTGAAATATTTATGAAATTGTTATTAAATCTTTAAAATATTTGAGGAATCTTTTATATTCATTTGAAATCATTAAAATATTTTTGATATGTGTCTTTTTAAATCTTAGAAATCTGGTTTACTATAACCTTTTTTAAATCTTTGAAATCTTTTGGAAATCTGGTGTACACGCCTTTTTCAAATTTTGGAATCCTTGCATTCTTTATGAAATGCTCGACATCTTTTAGAAATTTTTGTGAAATCTTTTGAAACATTCGTGAAATTTTTCTTAAATTTCTATTTCTTAACAGAAATTTCTTATTATTATTCTTAGAAAATTCTTAATTTCAATTCTATTTGTAAAATCATTTTTATTCGTTGCAAACATTGAATTATTTCAAATCTTAGTGACATCTTTTCAAATCTTCTGAAATGTGTTGAAACCTTTTGAAATAGTTTCAAAACTTCGAAATGTTTTAAAATCTTTGGAATCTGGTGCAGTGTACCCTTTTCCAAATCTTTGAAATCCTTTTAATCTTTTAAAAGTTTTAAAAACTTTGTGAAATTGTTATGAAATATTTGAAATCTTCAACATTCTATATTAGCGGAGATGAAATTAAAAACGTATAGAATTTTTTTTTAATATTAAAGTCTGTTCACTGCAATCTATAAAATAATTGGTAAAGTTTAAGACACCTCACCCAGATGCCCTTTAGCTTTCTGTAAGGTTCTTGCGCCTCAGATTGGGGGTTATTTCTATGGGGTTATTTCTGGACAATTGTCGGCGACTGCTTATTAATCATGTAACCATATTAGGCAGGAACCCTCAGTACAGAGACCATCTAGTCGTAACCAGCTGACGCGTTCGGTGGCTTGTTCACACGCCTACCTGTTGAAAAATGCATATGTGCGCGGAGCGCTTTCCCGAAAGCTGCCTGAAGAAGCTGCAGACAAAGATGACGAAGCGATATTAAGACCAATCGCGGAAAGCAAACACTTTCAGAGAGATAATAGCGATTTCAGGACAAGGAGGGCCATTGACATACAGCTTCCTGCTAAGCCCGAAGAGCTGGCTGAAATTCCATCAAGAGCTATTCGACAAGAAAATGCACGGAAATTTTCACAGGTATGTCGAGATTTAGTCCTTGTCATAGGGGCAAACTTTTGCTCTTCTCCGATCAACAGGGCTAAATTTTTTTGAAAATTAAATTGTTCTCTTTTTCCTTGGATTAGAAAACTCATCAAATTCTCGACCATATTTTTTTCTCATTATTGTGTGTCTGATAAGGTTACGTTTAATTTCGGGCATTGAAACTTGAACAAACAAAAATTAATTGGTATCGTAAGAAAGTATTGATAAAAATTAAACTTTCATGTTGAATCAATTGACATTTGAAGTGATTGAATCAATTGTACTGTAACAAATAGGTCACATTTCCTATTACAATATGAATTCACTGTCATTTTCGTTCATCGAAATGACCGAATGTAATTTTTTTAGAATGTTTTCTCAATTCTAAAATTTTGGCACACCTGGGCTTTTGGAATTCCAAATTTTGCATGTATACTCATTCAGAGTTCCAAGATTTGGCACCTGAACAACTAGGGATTCGCAAATAGTAGCGCAAATGTTCTTTTTACCTGAAAATATGAATTATAAACAAAAAAGTTCATTTTCAACAAAATAGTTGAATTTTCAACTAAAACATTCCCGAAAATTCTACTTGTCGCATGCCGATAACAAAATTTATTTATTCAGCAAATTCTAAATAAATTATTTTTATCAAATTTCATTACCTATGATTGTGAAGAAAGTTCCCCTAAACAAAATGAACCATTGTTCATCAAGATCAAATTAAATTTTTATTTATTGAATGAGGTTGTTGCATGATTTGAAACAGTAGAATTTTTCAAAAACTTATATCTGCTGTTGAGATTGGTGAATAAAAAAGGGGTTTTAAATACTCAAATTCTGAGGATATTGAAAAGAACTTCTTTTTTTATATCATAGAGAACTTGAGTTTAGAAATCGGTTTGAAGAACTGGTGACTGTATTTTAAAATATACGGCTTTTTTAATCAAATGAAAAATTTCAGAAAAAAAACAGAATTTTCTTTCTGTACCACCCTATCAAATTAACTTTGCTGGACATAATGTAAATGAATTGATTTCTTGAAGCTACTAAACTAATTGAACGCATATGTATATTACTACCACTAGCGAAAAATTAAAAAATGTGAACACTGTAATCGAAAAATATAAACGAAGTAGAATTTATCGCCTTTTTATCTAAAATTTGAAAAGTTTCTTCAATTCCTTAGGTGAGATCCCCCCGCCCCCCCTTCGCATAAATTATTTGAAGAAAAGAAATAATTGCCCCTTCTGAAAAATTTTCTGGAATCGCCCTTGCCTTCCGCCACCTTTAAATATCAACTGATTTGTCTCAAATTTGAAATGCTTTTTTTGGACATCCAAAAAAAAAACAAGCAGAAGGAGGGGAAGGGGGGGTGAGAGCAGAGAAGTTTTGAAAAAAGTCCCACCGAATATCAATCAGAGCCACCCTACTATAAAATATGCACTTTCTGCAAGCTGAACTACTTTCTTTCATTTGTTTGGTTAAAGATTCATAATTTTAGTTAAAAATTGTGTATTTCTTATTGTTGTTTAAAATTAAGTTTTTTAACTGAAAATTCAACTGATTGGTTGTAAATTAAATTTTTTGTTGAATAATCATATCAGCGGGTTAAAACTTCAAGTGTTTTATAAAAAAACTCGTCTTTTTTACATGAAAATTCAATAATTTAGTATAAGGTACAAAATGAAACTGTTTTGTATAAAACTCTTTTTTTTCTTTAATAATTCAACTATTTAGTTAGAAGTTTTTAGATATGAAAAAAATATAAAATAAAAATCGATCAAATCAAATTTGAACTTACAACACCACATCCATTGTTCAAACATTTTAGTTTTAAAGTTATGTAATTTGTTGAAAATTCATCTTCTTGGTCGAAAACTTAACTATTTGGTGGAACACTGAACTGTTTTCTTGAAAGCTCATCCTTTTGGCTTGAAAAAGTAACATTTTTTACCAAAATTTGTTCCTTTATTGATTAAAAAATCAGTTTTAGTTGGAAATTCGTCTCTTTGATTTGAGAATTCATCTCTTTGTAGAAAGTTAATCTTTTTTGATTAAAAATTAATCTGTTTTGGTTGAGGATTTAACTATTTTGTTGAAAATTCATCCTTCTTGGTTTAATTCACCTGTTTTTTATTAAAACAGAAAATGCTTTCTTGTTTAAAATATCAATTATTAGATTTTTTGTTTCGAATTAATCTTTTTTTTTGGTTGAAAATTCAACTACTTGGTTGAAAATTCAACTACTTGGTTGAAAATTCGTCTTTTTGGCTTAAAAGTTAAACAATTTAACTACTTTTTTTTTCTTGACTAAGAAACTTTTTTATATTGAAAATTCAACTGTTTTGTTGAAAATTCGTCTTTTTGGTTTGAAACGTCATCTCTTTCTATAGAAGTCCTACTTCCCTCCACAACCCGTCACTTCCCTTACTCCTCCATCTCTTATCAACACTCACTTCCCCTACTTTCACTTTCCTCATTTACCCTTACTTTAAAGTAGAGAAGAGAAATGAGTAAGTAATAAAATGAGTGAATACCCCCTCTACAACCTACTATCCCTTCCTAAAATGCACCCTTCGCTTCCCCTTCATTCGACAACTTCTTTCTCCTCTACTTCTCCCTCTCCTCACTTTCTTAACAAACACTCCCTTTCCCCTACTTTCCTTCACCAGCCATCACTTTCCCTCCCATCCCTCGTGACCCCTCACTTCTCTTACTTGCACTTTCCTCATTTAGCCTTACTAAACTTACTTCGCCTACCCTTACTTCTTTTACTTCCACTCCCCTTATTTTTTCTTATTTCTCCTACGTCCCCTTACTTTACTTTCTCTCCTTCCCCTCATTTCATTTACCCTTACTTCCTCTACTACCTCTACCCCTCGCTCCCCTCCACATCCTCATTTCCCCTCATTCAATCACCCTATCACTTTCACTACTCTACCACACCATCACTTCCTCCAACTTTCGCTACTTACCGTCACCTCATTTTCCCTCACAACCACATGATTACTCCTTCAAAAAAATTAATCAAAGTAGGCGCTGTGCGCCTACAAAAATGGATTTCGTAGCCTATTAAAAAGTTAATTAGGTCGTTCGAACCCCCCCTCCCATACTTTTCATCCCACACTCCCTCCACCATCCCCTCTCCATCCTACTGCCCCTCCCTATAATTCATCCTCCGCTTTCTGTCCATTCACCAACTTCCTCCTCCTCCAATTCTCTCTCCTCACTTCTCTAGCTGACACTTCCTTTCCAACACTTTCCTTTATCAACCAACACTTTTTCCTCCCCTACTCAACCTTACTGGCCCACTAGCCCAACCTTCACTTCCAATCATTTCCCCTATTGACATTTTAAATTGAAAATTAATGTTTTCTGGTTGAAAATTCATGGATTTTGTTAAAAATTCGTATTTTTTAGTTGAAAATCAATCGCTTTTTTTTTTTTTTTTTGAAAATTCATTCTTTTTGGGTAACACTACAACTTCTGTTAAAATTTTTACTGTCTTTTTTTTTGAAAATTAAGTTTTTTTTCAACTGAAAATTGAATTATTCCATTGTTGTTCAAAATTTAACTTTTCCAGTTTGAAATTCATTTATTTGTTTAAAAATTAATTTTTGTAGTGGAAATTCAAATTCTTGGTTGAAAATTCATATGTTTCGTTGATCATTGATTTTTTTAACAGAAAATTAATCTTCTTCTTTACAAAAATAAGCTTTTTAATTGAAAACTCAACTCTTTGAATAAGAATTCAACTATTTTGCTAAAAAATTCAAAAATATATATATATTTTTTTTTGGTTGAGAAGAAATTTTCTTCACTGAAAAAGCAACTGTTCTATTTTCGATTAAAAATTGATATTTTAAATTGAAAATTAATCTTTTCTGCCTGAAAATTCTTATTTTTTAGTGGAAAATTAATCTTTTTGGTTGAAAATTTATTCTTTTTGGTTAAAACTACAAATTCTGTTAAAAATTTAACTTTTTTGTTGAAAAATCGCCTTTTTTGAAAATAAGGTTTTTTTTAACTCATCATTGAATTATTCCATTTTCGTTCAAAATTTACGTTTTCCAGTTTAAAATTCATCTATTTATTTGAAAATTAATTTTTTTAGTTGAAAATTCATATATTTTGTTGATCATTGTTCTTTCTGACAGAAAATTAATCTTCTTGTTTAAAAAATAAGCTTTTCGGTTGACAATTCAACTGTTTGGATAAAAATTTAACTATTTCGCTTAAAAATATATATATATATATATTTTTTTTTTGAAAATAAATGTTCTCCACTGAAAGATTCAAAAGATTTAAAAATATTTCAAAGATTTCGAACTGTTTCAAAAGACTTTACAAAGATTTCAGAAAGATATCAAAGAATTAAAAAATATTTCCGTCATTTCAATGATTTCACATGGATTCAACAGATTTCACAAAGCAGGTCACATCAGATTAAAAAAATTACAAAAGATTTCAAACGATTTCCGAATATTTCATGAAGATTTTTAGTGATTTCAAAATATTTCAAAATATTTTAGAAGATTTAGAAAGATTTCGCAAATATGTCAAAGATTTCCAACGCTTTCAAAAGATTTTACAAATATTTCAAAAGTTTCAAAAAAATGTCAGAAGATTAAAGAAGTTTTAAAAACATTTTAGAAGATTTCTATGATTTCAAAGATTTCAAAAAGGTTCAGAAGATTTCACAAAGCTGTGTACATCAGATTTCAAAAGATTTCACAACATTTCAGAAATATTTCAAAAAATTCAAAAGGTTACAAAATATTGTAGACTATACATGGATTTCAAATATTTTAAAAGATTCAAAAATTTCAGAAGGTTTCACAAAAAGATTCCAAAGATTTCAATGATTTCTAACTGTTCCAAAAGACTTTAAAAAGATTTCAGAAGTATTTAAAAATATTCACAAAAAAAAATTCAAAAAATTCAATAGATTACAAAATATTGCAAACGATTTCAAAATAATTCACAAAGATTCAGAAGGTTTCACAAAGGCGTGTACATTAGATTTCAAACGATTTCAAAAGATTCCACAAAGGTTTCAAAGATATAAAAATATTTCAAAGCTTTCAAACGGTTTCAAAAGACTATACATAGATTTCAAATATTTTAAAAGATTCAAAAAGATTTCAGAAGATTTCACAAATTGATTCAAAAGATTTAAAAATATTTCAAAGATTTCGAACTGTTTCAAAAGACTTTACAAAGATTTCAGAAAGATATCATTGAAAATTAATCTTTTTGGTTAAAGATTCATCATTTTAATTGAAAATTCATTTCTTTGTATAAAATTTAACTATTCTCTTGAAAATTTGCCATCTTTGTTTAAATTCAACAGTTTTTGGTTTCAAATTAAAATATTTTCTTATTGAAATATAAATTATTACATTTTTCGTTGAAAATTCAATTACGTATTTATAATTGGAACTGCTTTGTTATGAATTATTTTGTATGTTTGTTGATTCATAATTTTAATTCGAAACCCTTTTTTCTTTGGTTACAAATTTAATTATTTTGTTGAAAATTCATTTTTAATTTGTTGAAAATTAACTTTTTACCTATAAATTTAACAATTTCCATATTTGGTTTAAAACTCGTGTATTTTATTTAAAATTAATTTCCTCTGTTAAAAATTTAACTATTTTCTTCAAAATTAATTTTTTTTTTTGCTAAAAATACTTTTTTAACTGAAAATATAAGTATTCCATTTTTGATTGAAACTTTATCTTGTTTAGTCGAAAATTCAACTATTTTCTTTCAAATTCATTTATTTTGTTGAAAATTCGTCTTTTTTTGGTCGGAAATAAATCTTTAGGGTTGAAAATTTATCTTTTTGCAACTACATATTTTGTTGAAAATTTATATTTGTGAGAGAATATAAATTTTATTTGTTGAAAATTCAACTATTTGGTCGAATAATAAGTGTTTTGTAGAAAATTCCTTTTTTTTGGATGAAAATTCCACATTTTGGATGATATGTTCCATTTTTCGTTGAAAATTTATCTTTTTTACTTGAAAATTCGTCTTTTTTGTTAAAAAATTAATATTTATGGTTGAAAATTTATCTTTTTGGTCCAAAATTCAACTATTTCGATCAAAATTAATTTTTTTAATCGAAGATTCATTATTGCAGATTAAAATTCATTTCTTTGATTTAAAATTTAACTATTGTGACTATGGTCCCTGTTTTTACTTTCATTATTCGAATATTTTACTTTTTTCAAAAAAGTTTCCTTCCTTCTGATTCTATAATTCTAATTGTCTCATTCTAATTCTCTAATTCTCTAATTCTAATTCTCCAATTCTTATTCTCTAAAACTCCGATTCTTATTCTCTAATCCCAATTCTCTAATTCTTATTCTCTAATTCTAATTCTCTAATTATAATTCTGTAATTCTAATTGTGTAATTTCAAATCTCTAATTCTCTAATTCTAATGCTCTAATTCTAACTTTCTAATTCTGAAATTCTAATTCTCTAATTCTAATTCTCTAATTCTAAATATCTGATTCTAATTCTTCGATTTTAATCATCTGATTCTAATTCTCTAATTTCATTTTTCTGATTTTAATTTTCTATTTCTAATTCTGTGATTCCAATCCTCTAATTTTGATATTATAGTTCTCATTCTATAATCCCAGTTCTTTAATCCTAATTCTCCAAATCTAGGTTTCTAATTTTAATTCTATAATTATAATTCTCTTATTCTAATTCTCCAACTCTAATAATCTAATTCTAATTCTCTAATTATAATTCTCTAATTATAATTCTCTAATTATAATTCTCTAATTTCAATTCTCTAATTTTGATTAGATGTTCTAATTCTCTGATTTTGATAATTTTATTTTCATCAGTAGGATGTGCTGACCTGTTAAACAGATTTTCTAAATCTAGAAAAAAAAGGCATCACAAAAGTGACTAGAAAACTTGCTACCAAAAAGGCAGTACCGTTGAGAGGCACTGTCATTCAATGTTGACGAGAAACCCCTATATTATAAAAAGTTTTCAATTATAAATTAAATCCCCTTTTAACCCCATTTTGTTTGGGAAAAAATTCCCTTTTTACATAAACTTGAACTACTGATCCGTCGTCTCTGTTCTTACTTGTATTCTTCTGTTTTTTTAAAAAGTTTCAAAATACTTTAAAAGTTATAAAATATTTTAGGGTATTTTGAAAGATTCCAAGTAATTTATAATTGATTTCAATAATTGAATAGGATTTCAAAATATTTTAAATATTTTTTAATATTTTAGGGTATTTAAAAATATTCCAATGTATTTTCAAAAGCTTTAAAAATGTTCAAAGGATTTCAACAGATTTCAGAGCATCTAAATTATTTGAGAAAATTCTAAAATATTCCAAGTAATTTTTAATTGATTTAAAATTTGGTTTAAGATTTGAAAGATTGCAAGGCGTTTTGAAGAGATTTAAAAAATTTTAAGGGATTTCAAAGAAATAGAAAGATATTAGGGTATTCTACAAGATTCCAAAAAATTTCAAGAGATTTGAAAATTTTCCAGGGATTTTAAAGAGGGTATCAAAGATACCATAGGTTTCCGAATATATGAAGGGATTTCTAAAAATGTCAACAGATTCCAAGGCTTTTTTTAAGGATTTTCACTGATTTCAGGTTTCAAGGCTTTTAGATTTAAAATATTCTAAGGGATTTCAAATTTTTTTAAAGATTTCAAGAGAATTTAAGAGATATCAAGGAGTTTCATCTGATTTCAGAAGATTTCAAAGTTTGAACATTTTTTGAATAAATTATGAGAGAGATTCCAAATTTCAAGATAATTTACGGAATTTCAAAGTATTTAAAGGCATTTCTAGGTATTTTACCAGATTCAACGGATTGTATGAGTTTTAAATGATTTAAAGAAATATAGTGTATTTTAAAAGATTCCGAAGAATTTTACGAGATTTCAGAGAATTTCATAGGATTATAGATAATTTTAAGTTTTTAAAAATTGACTAGAATTTCGAAAGATACAAAACGATTTTACAGGATATTTAGCAAGATTCCAAGGGATTTTATAAGATTTCTGAGGATTTCAATGATTTTAAGAGGTTAAAACATTATTTAAATTTTCCCAGGAATTTTAAGAAGATTTTTTCATTCTCTTGGAACCCTTGAAAAGTTTAAAAAACCTTCTTTTTTAATTTTCAAAATTGTTTTTTCGACAATGTTGGAAATCTTTTGAAATTTTTAAAACTCTTTTTCCATTTTCTCTTGAAATTAATATTTTTAAATAAAAAATCATATAAGGTTTTTCCAGGAATCTTTAAAAGAAAACTTTTTTACTGACTGGAAAGCTTTCAAAACTCTTAAAAAGCTCCTTTTTTCAAAGTCTTCAAAAATCTAAATTTTGTTTTAAATTTCTTGAAATTATTTTGGAGATTGTTGAACATTTCTAAATATTCGATTTTTTCTAAAATTTGTTCAAAGTTGAAAAAAATTTTGTAATATTGCACAATTCAACATTTTTGCTTTAAAATCTTCTGCATACTTTTTCAAAATCATTTTTTGAAATTTTTTAAAAACTTCTTAATATCTTTTAAGGTGATTCAAATTTTTCATAATTTTGTTTATCTGAATAATTAAAAAAAATGCTTTAAAATCTACCAGATTCTTTTTTTGACAATTTTGGAAATCTTTAAAAGAAAACTTGTATTCTCTTGAAACCTTTCAAAATCTTCAAAAAACTACATTTTGTTTTAAATTTCTTGAAATTCTGTAAAATGAAAAAATTGCCTTAAAATCTTCCACATTCTTTTCTGACAATTTTAGAAATTTTTCAAAATATTTTGAAATCTTGTTCAATTTTATCTAGAAAAGTCTTTCATTCTCTTGAAACCTTTCATTCATAAAAAGATTCTAAATTTTTTCTTGGAAATCTTTAAAAATCGATTTCTTTTTAATTTTATGAAATCGAGACTTTGTTTTAAATTTTATGAAATCTTTGCGAAACTTCTTAATATTTCTTAAACTAACACGAATTTTTTATAAAATGTTGTAAAAATTTCGAAAAATAATATTGTCGATTTTAAAGCCAAATTTTTCAATTAGCAAGATTACAAAGTTGTATAAAAAAATTCTATGAAGTTTAAGAGACATTTAGAAGTTTCAAAAAGGTTCCAAATTAATTCAAAATTTGAAAACATTTTGAAAAAGTTAGGAAAAACGTACATTTGTGAATATTTGTAACTAAAAATTTTTAAGCTTAAAGATTTTGAAAGTTTTCACGATAATAAAAAAATATTAAAATTCCTTGGAAAATTTAATCTGATTTTTTATTTTGAAAAATAGATTTTAGGAGAAAATTGACAAAGATTTTAAAACCTTTGAAATTATTTTCGAAAATTTTGAAAAATAATGTGGACGATTTTAAAGCAAAAATTTTCCATTAGCAACATTATAAAGTTTTACGAAAAAAATCGAGTATGCTTAGAGATATTTAAAAGTTTTTTTAAAAAATTAAAAAATTAAAAAGAGTTGTAGAAAGTTGGAAAAATGTGCATTTTTGAATATTTAGAAGTAAAAATCTTGAAGCTTCTTAAGGATTTTAAGAGGTTTCATGATAATAAAAAATTTTTCTTAAAATTTACGGGAAAATTTAAACTGATATTTTATTTTGAAAAATTAATTTCAATAGAATATTAAAAAAATTTTGTAAATATTTCAAAAGATGCCTATAATTTTCATAACAAAGTTTTGGAAATGGTTAAAAAATTTGAAAATATTTCCTAAAAATTAAAAAAAAATTTTAATTTTTGAAGATTTCGAAAAAATTTCAAAGCTTTTTAAGAAGTTTCAAAGACTTGAGAAAATAAAAAAATTTGCTTATAATTCGTGGGAAAATTTAAACTGATTTCTTATTTTGAACAATTACTTTTAAGATGATATTTTTAAAAAAATGTTGAAATTTCAAAAGATTTCCAAAATTGTTAAAATTAAATCTGGAAGAATATTAATTCCTTAAATTATATTAATTTCTTGAATTATTTTAATTCCTTGATTTATTTGAATCTCCAGATTTTTTTAAAAACCTTGAATTATATGAATTCCCTGATTTTTTCTAAACTCGCAGAATTCGTATAATTCAAAGAATTATTAAATTCCTTTAATCCGTGAAATTCATTTATATAATTCCTTGAATTCGTAAAATTCTTTAAGATCGTGGAATTCCTTGAATTTCCTCAATTTTCTAAATTCTTTGAATTATCTAAAATCCTTGAATTATGTAAATGCCTTCAATTATCTAAATTTTTTGAATTATCTAAATTCCTCGAATCCATGGAATTAAATATCTACAATTCCTTGAATTTCTTTAATTCGTGAAATTCCTTAAAATCGTGGAATTTTTTGAATTTCTTGAATTCTTTGCATTATCTGAATTCTTAGATTTATTTGAATTCCTTGAAATACATTAATTTCTAGATTTATTTGAATTCCTTGACTTATATTAATTTCTTGAATTATATTAATTCCTTAAATTATATTAATTTCTTGAATTATATTCGTTCCCTGAATGATATTGATTTCTTGATTTATTTGAATTCCTTGAATTTAATTTCTAGTTTTACTTGAATTTTTTGAATGATATTAATTTCTTGAATTATATTAATTCCTTGAATTATATTACTTTCTTGAATTATATTAATTCCTTGAATTATATCAATTTCTTGAATTTCTATTAATTCCTTGAATTATATTAAATCCTTACATTATATTAATTCTTTAAATTATATTAATTTCTTGAATTATATTAACTTCTTGAATTATCTGAATTCCTTGATTTATTTGAATGATTTAAATTCCCTTATTTCGCATGACTCAAGGGATTTATCAAATTCCTTGAATCCATGGAATTAAATGGATACAATTCCTTGAATTTTTTTAATTTGTGAAATTCAAGGGGGAAAAAATTTCAAAAATGCGGTATAGCGGAGGTGACTACTGGCGAATTCTCATATTGACTGCTGACCACTTTTACATGATAAATAGTAAGTCCCACTCGGTTGAGTGGGACTTACTTTTTACATTCTCCTCCTATAATGAGAAGGTATTAGATTTGTGTAAAATCTGCCCCCCCCCCCATGTTTTTGCCAAATTTTTACGTATTGAGACTCCCTGAACCCAAAAAACAGGTTTTTACAAAATGTCTGTCTGTTTGTCTGTATTTAGTTTCTTAGCACGATAACTTTTAAAATAATTAACTTATTGAATTGAGCTTTGGTATACTCTTCAAGTGTCCTTAAATCAAGGTTTTTTCAATATTTACAAATTCCATAGACGGATAATAATAGAAATCGAAAAGGAGAACAAAATAATACGATGAATTTTTTTGATAGAAGAAAAATTATTGAAGTTAAAGTATTTACAAAATTCCGAAAAACAAACGAAAATGAACATTTTGAGCCAAACAACGCACGATATGAAAAAAAAGTAGGAAAAAAATTTTCCTTTTTGAACACTGTATAATATTTTTATAAGAATTTTATCAATTTTTTTTAAAAATTGAAAATTCAAATTTTTATCGCGCAAAAAAATAATAAAAAATAAAAAATTCCATTTTGCGGTCAAACTATACAAAATACAAAAAAAAAATTAATCGACAAAAGTTGTTCCCTCAGAAAAGACCTTCAAATTTTTCAATTATCATTTTTTTATAGGATGCGTAATTTTTGTTTCAATCGTGAAAAATAACATTAACAATAAAAAAAATTAACTTTTTAAACTAAAATACTTCTATTTTAGATAAAAATGCAATTATTTTTTCTATTTTTTTTTTAAAGAAGTCTCATTAGTTTAAACTTCATTTTGTATAAATATTCTTTTTTTTTGTTAAAAACTTAACTATATTTTGTTGAAAATCTGTTTTTTTTTGTTGGTTAAGAATTAGATTTTTTAAAGACAATTTAATCATTCTATTTTGGATTGAAAATGTACCTTTTTGAATGAAAATTCAACTATTTGATTGAAAATTGATATTTTGCATTTAAAAATTAAACTAGATGTTTGAAGATTTATGCACTTTGTGAAAAATTGGCCTTTTTGTAGAAAATTATTCTTTATTGTTGAAAATTTATCTTTTTGGTATAAAATGCAACTATTCCAGTTGAAAATTTATCAGTTTGGTTGAAAATTAATTTCTTTAAATGAAAATTTAACTGTTTCATTTTTAGTTGAAGATTGAAATTTTCTAGTTCAGCATTAAACAATTTAGATAAAAATTTGTCTTTTCTACTTAAAAATTCAACTATTTCGTTGAAAATTAACGTATTTTGTTAAAAAATCGATTTTTTTGTAGAAAGTTATCTTTTTCTTTAAAAATTAATCTTTTTGTTTAAAAATTCTTCTTTTGGTGAAAACTTCAAGTGTTCCAGTTGAATAATTTTTCATTTCAGTTGAAAATTCATCGTTTAGGCTGGAAATAAAATTATTTGGTTGAAATCTAAACTCTTTTATTAAAAATTAATTTTTTTGTTTGAAGATTCATCATTTTAATTAAAAATTCACATATTTGTTTGAAAAATGAGCTGTTTGGTTGAAAACTTATTTTTTCTTTAACTGTTTTTTTGTTAAAAAAAATTGTTTTCTGAAACTGTAACCATTATCCGAAAATATGAATTTTCAACAAAAAGTTTATTTTACAACCAATCGGTTTGAATTTTCAACAAAATATTTAAATTCTTATTAAAAAAAAAATCATTTTTAACAACAACAAAAAAAGGACAAGGTTTTTTAAATAAAATTATAAATCTTCAAACGAAAAAAAAAGAATTTTCAAGAAAGTAGTTCAACTTTCGTATATATATATATAAATATGTATCTATATTAATATTCGTGATGTTTAGAAATGAGTATCTGAATTAAATTTTCAAAATTATAGGTACATATTCTATAAATCATTTATCGATTTTTTTTTGAAACGCTGTTATTTTTCTATTTAATTTTACATTTTATGAAATTTGTATGAATTTGAAAATGTTATTAATAAATCAACTTTACATAATTTAAAGTACAAATTACAAAAAATACAATATGAACATTATTTAAATGTTTCAATCAAAATAATTGTTGAATGCTTTCTATGCTTAAAAGTGATTAAACAATTATCACCTCATTAATTTGATCCACAATATTAAATTACATAAAGATTGAATTTTGATTTTTTTCCAATTATGTAATATAAATGGATTATTTTCTTAACGGTGATATAGTTGAACATTCGCTATAATTTTTGTAATAAAGGTTCACTTACATTTAAGATACATCTATTCCAATTTTAAAATTTTTTAAACATGTTTGTGATGTGAAATGAGTATCTGCCTCATAAAAAAGAAGTATTGGTAAGTATTGAATCCAGTATTTTTTTTGCGAAAAAGTATTGAATTTCCAATATTTATTCGCAAAAAAAGTATTAGATCCAATACTTACCAATAATTATTTTTCATAAGGGTGAATTCAATTTTCAAAATAATATGTACATATATGTTTAATTTTTTTGTGGAATTAGTTTGAAAAGTTATTAATAAATAAAAAATTCAGAAAGTAAAATCCAAATTTGAAAGAAATGTAAAGGGAAAATTATTTGCATGTTTCAATGAAAATAATTTTTTATTGCTCATTATGTTTTGAACTGATTAACTAATTATTAGCTGACTATTCTTTTTCCCAATATGATATTACAGATAGATTGAATTTTAATTGTTTCTTAATTAATGCACGTGAATTGATTATTTGTTTCAAGTTCTTTTTTTGTTAAATATTTTTTTTTCTCTGGAAATTTATTTATTTTAATTTTGATTGTAAACTTATCTTATTTTAATAGAAAATTCAAATGTTTAATTGAAAATTCATGAATTTTTTAAAAAATTGGACTTTTTTGTTGGAAAATTAATATTCTTGGCTAAAAGTGTAACTAAAATTAGTCTTTCTAGATTGAAAATCCTATTTTAATAACCTATTAATTTCTTTGATGAATAGTTTAACTACATATGTGGTTGAAAATTTGTTTTTTGGTTTGGTTGAAAATAAATTTTTTTAACTGCAAAATTAACTATTCTATTTTAAGTTGCGAATTCAACTATTTAGTTGAAAATTCATGTATCTATCAGGTAGCTATTTTAAATAGCTCACTTATTTATTAACTATTTTAAATTAAGTTTAACCATTTTATTGAAAAATCGTTGTTTTGTGGTTGAAAATTTATTTTTTAACTGAAAATTTAATCGTTCCAGTTGAAGAACCATTATTTTAATTGAAAATTTATATCTTTTTGGTTAAAAATGGACTATTTTTGTGTAATTTTTAACTATTTTGATGAAAAATCGTTGTTTTTTGTTTAAAAATTCACTTTTCACTAAAAATTTAACCATTCCAGTTGAAGAATCATTATTTTATTTGAAAATGCATCTCTTTGGTTGAAAACTCAACTATTTTGTTCGAAATTTTTTTTAGAAAAGTAATTTTTAAACTGAATCAAAAATCGTTGCGAAATATTTGTGAAATCTTTGAAATATTCAGGAAATCATCAAAATATTTGTAAAATCTTTTTGAAATCCTTAGCAATCTTTGGAAATCGTTACGAAATTTTTTCAATATTTCTGAAATCTTTGAATATTTTAGCAAAATATTTCAAATATTTTTTAAATATTTGGTCATATTTGTGAAATCATTGAAATCATTGATTCAATAAATAAACCCAAAAATAGAATTTTTCAACAAAAAAGTTAATTTTCTACCAAATAATTAAATGTTTTAACAAAATAGTTTAATTTGTCACCAAAAATATGAATTTTCAACTCTAAAGTTCATTAGCAACCAAATAGTTTAATTTTCTACCAAATTGTTCCATTTTTAATCCGAAAATATAATTTTTCACGCAAATAGGGGAATAAGTTATTTTAAATCAAATTAATGTGGGTAATTGATTAAATTCAATTTGAAACGCTGTAAATTGCTGATTTCAAGAAAAAATATTAAATTTTTAACAAAAGAGATTAATTGTTAACAAAATTATTTAATTTTCAACTAAAAAGATGAATTTTCAAGAAAATTGTTTAATTTTTCAACCAAAAAGAAGAATTTTCTACAGACCAGTGGAATTTAAAAAAAAAAGGATTTTTCAACAAAAAAAAGTTCATTTTCCACAAATCAGTTTATTTTTAATCAAATAGTTGAATTTTCAAAACAAAAAGTTGAATTTTTAAGCCAAAAACAAGAATTTTTCACAAAACACGTGAATATTCAGGGAAAAAGTTAATTTTTAATCAAATAGTTAAATTTTCAACAAAATCGTTAAATTTTTAAACCAAAAAGACGAATATTTTAGAAAACAGTTTAATTTTCTACCTAAAAATACGAATTTTTTACAAAACAATTGAATATCCAAAAGAAAAGTTAATTTTTAATTAAATAGTTGAATTTTCAACAAAAATATTTGAATTTCCTACCAAAAATATGAATTTTCAACTGTAAAGATCATTAGGAACTAAATAATTTAATTTTCTACCAAATTGTTGTATTTTCAAGCCAAAAAGACGAATTTTTTACAAAATAGTAGAATTTTAAACCCAAAAATAGAATTTTTCAACAAAAAAGTTAATTTTCTACCAAATAATTAAATGTTTTAACAAAATAGTTTAATTCTAATTCAAAGTTTGTAAATTTTGAAGATTTAGATTGGAAAATTCTTCAATTTTTACGAGTTGCAGTTTAAAATTCTTCAATTTTAAAGATGTGTCAACAAAAATTCTTAAATTTGGATGATTAATAATAATAAAAAATTAAAAAATGAAGGATTAAAAGTTAAGTTTTCAATTCTAAATCCTCCAAATTGAGGAAATTTCCAATATAAATCATAAAAATTACAGCATTTTTTATGTTAAATCCTAAAACTTGCATAACTTTTTATTATAAATTTTGAAAATTAAAAACTTCAATTTTAATTATTTATAATTCAATGTTCTACAATTTTGAAGATTTACAATGGAAAATTCTTCAATTTTAACGATTTGCAATTTGAAATTCTTTAATTTTAACGATACATAAATAAAAATTCTTAAATTGCTATGATTTTGAAGATCAAAAGTCAAGAGTTTTCAATTCTAAATATTTAAAATAGATTAATTTTAAAATTTAAATACTCAAAATTAGAGTTTGTTTAATTGTAAAACTTAAAACTTGCCTAATTTTTTACTGTAAATTAAAAAAAGTTAAAATCTCTTCCAATTTGAAGATTTACAATTCAAAGTTCTACAATTTTGAAGATTTACATGTAAAAATTCCTCTATTTTGAAAATGTAGAATGGAAAATTATTCAATTTTCAAGATTTATATTTCAAAGGTATGTAATTTTTTAAAAATTTCGAAATACACAATTTTGAAGATTTGCAATTGAAAATTCTTCAATTTTAACGATTAGCAAATTAAAAAATAATCATCTATCTTGAAAGTTTTGAATGTGCATAATTAAAAATAATGTTTTTAATAATTTTTTGAAAATAGTTTAATTTTGAAGATTTACAATTGAAAACTTTTGAATTGAAAGTTATCAAATTTTGATAATTTTCAATATTAAAAGTCAAGTTTTCAAAAAGTACATGATTTCAAAAGATTAATTTTTAATTTTGATGATTTAGGAATATTTCAAGAAATAATCTAGAAGATTTTCAGAATTTTTTTTTAATTTTTCAGAATTGTAAAAATTTTAGGAAAACTGAATTTTTTCAAAAGATATTGAGAAGTTTTAGAAGTTTTGAAGATTCGAAAATAATTTAAATATGGAGAAGATAAAAAAAAATGTTAACAAAATGTAGATTTGCTGAAGATTTCGTAAACAAATTTAGAAGCTTTTCAAGAATTGTGAAAAGTTTCAATAGAATAATAAAATTTTCTTTAAATGCATGGAAAACATTTTTTATGATTTTTTATTTTAAAACATCAATTCGAAGAAAAAATTGAAAAATATTATAAAACATTTCCCAAACTTTTGTAAAAGAAGGTAAAATATTTTAAAGAAAAATGTTGCAATTTTTCAAAATTTTAAATTTTTTCAAACACTCGAGTATGTACGACATACTTATAAATCTTGAGATTTTAATATTTCGAAAAAGGAGCTTTTTAAGAACTTTAAAATGTTTGAGGAGAGTAATACAATTTTCTTAGATTCCTAGAAAAATTCCAAATTACATTTATTTTTGAAAGTCGATTTAAAATATATTTAGGATTTTCAGAAGTAGAAAGGATATTAAAAGTATTTTCAAACCTGCATATATTTCCGAAAATTTATCAAATATTTTTAAATTCCTTCTAAAATTCTGAAAGACCTCAATATCTTTTAAACTGACGTAAAATTTCCCCAATATATTATAAAATATATAAATAAACATTTGTTAAATATTTTATAAATCTTGAGAGGTCTATAAAATACAAAAATTTTCTTAAAAAGTTGGTAGATTCTTTTTCCGCAGCCGAAATTTTCAAAAATCTTGAATTTTCTCAAGAAACTTAGGAAAATTATGTTCTGTAATGTAGGAAATTAATTCAATTTTCACGTTAATAGCGGACAAAAAATATCGAAAAAAATTTTGTAAAGGCTCTCTAAAGTATTATTTATAAATATTTTAAACTAAATACAAAGTTTCAATTTAAGAACAAATTTTTATATATTTTGTATTGATTGAATCTAAATCGAGATACTTGAATTTCATAACTGACGGAGTAGAAAAAAGTAAAGTTTAATTTTTAAAAAATTTAAATTCGGATTTTACTTTCTTTTTTAAAAGAATTCCCTCTTTTTCAACTATTTTTTGTTGAATATTAATTTTTTATAACTGAAAAGTTTATTATTATATTTTTGGCCTCTCTTATCAAAAAATCTACTATTCGGTAGTTTAATTTTTAATTCAGTTTAATTTTTTTAAATTTAAATTTAATTCAATTTAAAATTTAATTTCCAAAACTTTTTTAACAAAATATTTTCTTTTTTAATTTTTAAAATTCTATTAAAACTTTTAATTTTTAATTGAAAATTTTAATTTCAATTAAATATCAAGTTTTAGTTAACTTTAGTTGAATTTTATTTTATTTAAAATTTTTTTGGATGAAAAATCATGTTTTTGGTTGAAAATTCAACTATTTGGTGAAAAATTAATCTGCTTTGCAAACAATATATCGATATTGTTGAAAATTCGTTTTTTTCAACTATTTTTAAATTAAATTTTAATTACTTACTTTTCAGTTGAAATTTTTTTTTTTTAGTTAAAAATTTAACTATTTGGTTGAAAATTAATGAATGTATTAAAAACTCGTTTTTTTCGTAGAAAATTAATATTCTTGCTTGAAAATGTACATTTTCTGTAAAAGTTTAATAATTTTGGTTAGAAATTTTAATATTATGTTGAAAATACGTTTTTTTTTGTTGAACATTAATTTTTCAACTCAAAAGTTAGTTATTTCATTTTTTATTTGAAATGCATTTTTTAGTTTACGGAAAATATTCATTTCGGAAAAAATTTTGTTTACAAAAGTTATAGATCTCGTCGAAGCAAATATTTTTTCTACTTACACTTCTTTGTAAAATCAATATTTTTCGAAAAAAATGACAAAAATGGAGTAACAGATTTGTTTTGCGTTGGAAAAGGGTTCTGCATGAGTGGTGGGAGAGGGTGTGGCCAAACTAATTTTTTTTTCAAAATCTCGAAAAATATTTATTTCGCAAAAAATTTTGTTTACAAAAGTTATAGATCTCGTCGAAGTAAATATTTTTTCTACTTACACTTCTTTGTAAGATCAATATTTTTCGAGAAAAATGACAAAAATGAAGTTTCAGATTTTTTTTTGCGTTGGAAAAGGGTTCGGCATGAGTGGCGGTGGGAGGGGGTGCTTGCAAATTAATTTTTTTCCCAAAATCTTGAACAATATGGATTTTGGAGAAAAATTTTTCCACAAAAGTTATAGATCTCGTCAAAACAAATATTTTTTATATTTATACCTGCTTTGTGAAATTAATATTTTTCGGGAAAAATGAATTATCAAATTTTTCTGCGTTGAAAAAGGGTTCGGCATGAGTGTTACTGGAAGAGGGTGCTGGCAAATTTAATTTTGTTGCTCATAATATCGAAAAATATTGATTTTGTAGAAAATTTTGTTTACAAAAGTTATAGATCTCGTCGAAACAAATATTTTTTATATTTACATTTTTCTTTTATTCAATATTTTTCGAAAAAAATGACAAAAATGAAGTTACAGATTTTTTTGCGTTGGAAAAGGTTTCGACATGCGTGGTGCTGTAAGGGGTTGCGGGCAAATTTAATTTTTTTTTTTTCATAATCTCGAAAAATATTGATTTTGGAAAAAATGTTGTTCACAAAAGTTATAGATCTCGTCGAAACAAATATTTTTTATATGTATACTTGTCTTGTAAAATAATTATTTTAATAAATTTTTAACCAAATAGTTAAATTTTCAGCCAAAAAGATGAATTTCCAACCGAAAGGATTAATTTTCTACCTTTAGAGACGAATTTTTAATTCAAAGAATTAATTTTTTTACAAAAAATATTAATTTTCCACCAAAAAGATACAATTTTCAATTATAATTGAATAATTCGTCAGTCAACGACGAAAAATTAATTTTTGACCAAATAGTTGAATTTTTAGAAAAAAAGTTGAATTTCCAACCAAGAGGATTAATTTTCTACCTTTAGAGACGCATTTTTAGTTCAAAAAATTAACTTTTAACCAAAGAAAAAAAAAATCTCAACAAAATAGTTACATTTTTAAACAAAAATATTAATTTTCCACCACGACAATAGAATTTTCAATTAGAATTGAATAATTCGTCAGTCAAACAAAAAATTAATTTTTAACCAAATATTTGAATTTTCAGCCAAAAAGATGAATTTCCAACCAAGAGGATTAATTTTCTACCTTTACAGACGAATTTTTAATTCAAAAAATTAATTTTTAACCAAAAATATTAATTTTCCACCAAAAAGATACAATTTTCAATTAGAATTGAATAATTCGTCAGTCAACGAAGTTGAATTTTCAGAAAAAAAGTTGAATTTCCAACCAAGAGGATTAATTTTCTACTTTTTGGATTAAAAATTCAATAATTTGGTGGATATTTTTTTTGCTTGAATAAAAAAACATTTTTTTTTGTTGTAAATTCGTCTATTTGATTTTACATTTTATCTTTTTTGGCAGAAATTTAATCTGTTTCTATTAGAAATGCAATTTTTTGGTTAAAAATAATTTTTTTTTATTGAAAATTATTATTTTCGGGTAGAAAATTTAACAGTTTTGTAGAAAATTCGTCTTTTTGGGTTGAAAATGCAACAATTTGATTCCATTTTTTTTCTTTCTTGACAGATAATTTTTTTATTACCTTTAAAAAAATTAGTTCAACTTTCAACCAAGTAATTGATTTTTCTACAAAAAATTCATGAATTTTTAGACCACATGGAATGGTTAAATTTTCAGTTGACAAAAATTATTTAAAACGAAAAGAATCAACATTTGAAGAACTAGTTTGAATTTCAGCCAAGTATTTGAATTTTCAACCAAGAAAAAATCCAAAAATGGAATAGGTACATTTTCCGATAACAAAATTAATTTTCAAACGAAAGAGACAAATTGAAAAAATTAAATTTTGAAACAATAAAATAAATTTTAGAGCAGATAGTAGAATTTTTAACCGAAATATATTTTCTTCAATCAATTAATAATAAATTAATATAATTAATTCTTACTGGACTCTATCAAAAATGGATTTTGTTATGTGGATTCGTAGTTCGCAAGTTTTTCTTACGAAAATCCATCAATTTGATTGCTTTTCCAAATTATCTTTGGTTGATGATAAATTTATTCAACCGGAAATGTAACTAATTCAGTTATTGCACTTATCATTTAAATTGAAAATTCATCTTTCTTGGTCAAAAATTTCATTATTTGGTTGAAAATTTAATTATTTTGTTTGAAATTGAACGATTTTGAAATAAAATCATTTTATTAGGTTAAAAATGTAACTATTTTGTTGAAAATTAGTCTTTTGGGTGAATTCGACTGTTTTTTATTTCAAATCGAATGTTTTTTGGTTGAAATATATGAATTTTTACACTTTTAGTTAAGAATTCATCTTTTTCCGTTGAAAATTTATTTTTTCAATTTAAAATGTAACTATGACATTTTTGGTTAAAAATGTATCTTTTTTAGTTGAAAATTCATATATTTCGTTTAAAATTCGTATTTTTGAGTAAAAAAATTAATCTTCTTTGTTTCAAATTGAACTATTTCGTTAAAAATTGGTATTTTGTGGCCGAAAATTCATGCTTTTAAACTGGTTCGGATTTTTCATTGAATTAAAAAAAAAGTTTGCTTTAAGATCTTCCAGATTCTGAATTTAATTTAATATGATCATTTTGGAAATCTTTTGAAATGTTTTGAAATCTTGTTCCATTTTATCTTGAAATTGATTTATCAAAATCAAAAATCATTTAAATTTTGCCAGGAATCTTAAAATAACTTGTTTATTCTCTTGAAACCTATAAAAATTCCAAAAACCCTACTTTTTTCAAAATTTTCATAACCTACATTTCGTTTTAAATATTTGAAATCGATTTAAATTCTTTGAAATCTTTTCTTGATTATTTTTTAACCTTTTCAAAACTTCTTTATATTTCTTGAATAAACTCGATTTTTCTTTAATTTTGGTAATCGTATAAAAAATATTCTACTTTCTTTTCTGAAATTTTAGGAAATCATTCAAAATCCTGCAAAATAAAAACAACTTCCCAAAAATCTTTCAGATTCTTCAACATAATTTAGGATATCTTTTGGAATGTTCTATTAAAATCATTTTCAAAAATAAAAAAAAACCATTTCAAATTTCCCATGAATTTAAAAAAAAATTTTTTTTCAAAACCTTTAATATTCGATTTTG